>CM042894.1:31623947-32223947 GCA_023653625.1 Triadica sebifera | reverse complement strand
GTCTCTTTTTCATAAGCACCACTAAAGATGAATAAGGACTAACACTGTTTTGAACTATACCATTATCCAATAACTCCTATACCATTTTCTCTATAACATCCTTCTGTAGCTATGAGTGCTTGTATGGCCGAACATTCACAGGTTTTGCACCTTCAATTAATGGTATCCTGTGATCATGGCTTCTATGTGGGGGTAACTGAGTTGGTTTACCAAACAGAAATTGTAATTCATTCAACAACTGAGAGAATTCATGATTTGTAACTTCAGTACCTGATGGCTTATCTTGGGAAGAGGACTGAGCATATTTATCCTCAACTATTACTGCTCAAACTTGTGCCATGTAAGCCTTAGAACCATGCTAAATCATTCTGAGCATATTACTCTCGAAGTTAATTTTAACAGATGTTGTAGAGATGCCCTGCAATTGATAAAATTCATCCCCAATTCGAAAGGACATAGCCAACATTTTAAAGTTCCAAGTTATATCTTCTAAAGTAGCCAACCATTGTATCCCCAACACCATCTCAAATCCCCCAAGCGGCATGACTTGTGCTTCCCAATTGAATTTCTCACACAAATGGGTACAAATAATTTCTTGATCATTTGCCACAGTTATAAAGATTGGATTAATAAGCTTAAGTGAGCATCCCAAACTTTTAATAATTGTCATATCCAAAAAGTTGTGAGTGCTACCAGAATCTATAAGAATATGGATTGGTTTCCTTTTATAGTTACCTACAATTCCCATGGTCTGGTGTGCCAGGTTAGTAAGCCCGCCCATAGCATACAGCGAGATTGTAGGTCCATCAGTACTAGTGTCATCATCAACCAAGAACTCTTCTTCAGTGCCTTCCTCAAGAAACTCTTGAACCACAATCATGTGTAATTGTTTTTTCTTGCATTGATGACCAGGAAAGAATTTTTCATCACACCAGAAACAGAGTTTTTTGACCTTCTCATTGATCTCAACATCAGTAAGGCATTTTGTCCTTGGTTGAAAAGGTTTAGTGGTATTGTTGGTGAGTTTGAAATGAGCAATGGTGTGGCTATTTGATTTAGGTATAATGGTTAGGGTAGGTAATAATGGTGGTTTGCTTTGGGTTACTGTTGAGAGGGTAGCAGTTGAAATGGGTGACTTATTATAATAGCTTTTATTCGTTCTGGTAGCAGTAAGATAGGATTCCTGCATTCATGTAAGTGCATAAGCTTGCTGCAAGGTCTTTGGTCCAAACATTCTCAGAGGAATTTTGATTTCATCATGTAATCCACTGAGGAAACAAATGAGGGCGTAATCTTTAGATAATGTGACCTTGTGATACAAGATATCAAACTCCTCTAAATATTCTTGAAGAGACTCTGTTTGCACCAATCCTTTCAAATCAGCCATATGGTCCACGTAAATTTGTTATCCAAACCTACCCTTAATGGTTGTCGCATATTTCTCCCATGGTGGCTCTGCAATCTGATCTCTATTTTTAAGGTATGATTGGTGTCATTGCAATGCTCTTCCCTCCATATGTATCGCTACCAGCTTAACTTTGGCATCAAGAGTAAAATCAATTTGGAAAAACCTATCGCATCTGAACAACCATCCCTCCAAATTTGTGGCATAAGACCTTGGAAATTCAATTTTAGTGAAATGGGTTGCTAGCTGATAGTTACTGTTTGGGGCTCCTGAGTTTGTTTGGTTGAGATCGACAACTGGGTTTGTTCGGGGTTGTGATTGTGGGTGATTTGTGGTATTGGTATTGTTTTGGGGATTTAGGTTGTTTGAGTCGGATGGAGTTGTAGTTCCTTGACCATTTGCCTGTGTGGAGGTGAGCAGCAACTTCAGCTCATTGAGAATCAAGCTTTGTTGCTTATTCATCATCTTTGTTAGGGTTTGTTCCTACTGCCTATTTTTCTCAACCAGCATCCCTTTCACCATGGTTCTAATATTTTCTTCAAGCATTTTTATCTACTGGGATCGTATATTATCTGCAACATGGTGGATTGAACTTTGGATTTGAAGGGAGCAAAAGTGAAATAGTGATAGAAAATGGATCAGAACTACTCTGATACCAAATGGTTTGAGAGAAATTAATTGTTACCAGAAGAAGAAGAAGAAGAGTAGGAAGAAGAAAGAATCTATGGGGAGAGAAGAAAGAAGCAAATGCTGATATATTCATTCATGTCAAATACATGAGGTAGGAGCTGCAATATAACCATTGCAGGCTCACAATCTGCAATGACAGCTCATCAACTAAAATAGCAATGTGTAACAAAAAGGAAAATGACAGACTTGGTAGTCACCATACACGTGTGACCTGTAGCTAAGGACTCCTACTATCACGGACACCCAAACAACTGCATATGAGCTAAATAACAGTGGCTTTTATTTTTCATGTATCACTGTAGCTACATGACCATCGTGTCAATGCACATGCAAACTGCATAAGATGATCGCCATCATTATTTACTGAAATAGAATTTTAACTTGGAAAATAAAATTTCACCTTAATATTGAATCCTGCTTTTGCACTGGTTTCTATAAACATCACTCCAAACTCTTTAGTCTTATTATCTCCTTCCTCGATAGAAACCTGCCTGTTAGAGCAACACAATCAAATGAAAAAGTAATATTTCAAAACCAAATGCAGAGCACATTAATAGAATGAGTGATTAAATTGAAAGAACACTCACACGATGTATTGGAAATGACCTTAGTGTCAACTAGATATTTTAAGGATACTAGCAAATAGCCATTCATGAATCACAGAGATTCTATAGATGCAAAATATAAATTCAGGAAGCAAAGTATAATTGCATCACAGGTTCTCAGATTCCTCATAAATGCACAAATGCCGTTCTTCCAAAAGCACAATTCATCATATTATTTTCATCAATTAATTTCGTACCTTTTATCAACAAGATCAGTTTTGTTCCCAACAAGAACAATAATGACATCGCTGCCTCGTTCTGTTTGTACCTCCTCAATCCACTTGGATGTGTTCAAAAAAGATTGCCTATCTGCATATAATTACATTTTAGAAAGAAATTTAACAAGATCACAGTCGGGAAAATATTAAAATTCATCTTTTCTGACAAACTAAGACCAGAAACACCAAAGAGTTCTATTAAACACAAAAATAAAAAGAAAAAACCTGTATATACTAATGCCTTCTGCAGATACATACGTGTGTGTGTGAGAGAGAGAGATAGAGAGGTGTTCCTTCCATGCACATGATTGCCAATCATTTTTTCTATTTTATTTTTATTATTTAACAAAATATATAACTTTATCATATAAGAACAACATGACTTTAGAAAACCTTTTTTTTTTAATTATTTCCTTTCGGTGCTTAGACAAATCAAAGGACATTTTATTCTAATACATGTAAAATCACTTGTATTAAACCACTATGTCATCCTTTACATTGCAAATTCAAAGTGATCAAAAGAACTACCAAGGAAACATGTATTTTGAGGGAAAAAAAAACTCACTAGCCACATCATAGACAATTACAGCAACAGAAGAATCCCTAATATAGCTTGGTATAAGACTCCTAAATCTCTCCTGCCCAGCGGTATCCCTGAGAAAATAGAATAAGATATTTAAGAAATGAGAACTGCATGATAATGGTGGAACACGAACATCAAGAGAACCATGAATATAGCATTGTGTCAAAAATGTTCAATCATCAACAAAAATATGACAATGAGCATTAACTGATTTTCACTGTTGACGACCATATAGAAAAATATGAACTGTTCTTGATTTCATATCAATTTAATAGCCATCGCATAAGGTGGCTTCATTTTGGACAAGGATTATATTCCAAAAAAGAAAAACAATGAAGAGGCAACAATATGTCTCTTCGATCAATTCCAATCTCAATTATATTGCAATAATTGGTTTTCAAAGCACATGTTCTTATTTTGATATAGGTTTTTCAAGGCAAAGGGAATAAACAGTAGATTGTTGATTGGAAAATTGCAAACAACAATTATTGGAAAATTGGAATATATTTGATTGAAAATTACCACCTAAACAAATCTCCCATCCAAAACACTATTGCAACTCAGATAAAGCTCGTAGAGTAAGCTAATAACCATGAAGGGAATTAATGTGGCTGAATGTTAGGCTTGACAGAAAAGCGGGTGCAAACCCACTACCAAATCTTATAGATATTGCAATCCAGCTAATAAGACCAGACATAAAATTCAAAATAATTGTTGAGAAACATACTGTCAAAAGAAAGCCTCAATTCAGGCCTCAAGAATAAATTAAACATAAGAACATAAATCATACCAAAGCTGCAAACGAACAGTCCGATCTTCAAGGTACATTGTTTTAGATAGAAAATCAATCCCAATGGTAGCCTGCAATTATTCACATAAAATTTAATCAATAAGCAGGTTTCTAAAATAGATCTTAACATGCAATCCTTGACTGTGCCTTCTCTAATCGTTTATATTAAGATCCGGTAAACCGGCTAATTCGTATTCATTAAAATCCAGCAGAACAATCCAATACAACAGTAGAAAGCAAAGTCTTAATCCCAAAATTTAAGATCCATTCAAAATCAGAACATGCAACAGAAATTAATAACTTGTATTTTATCCAATCAAAAAAATTTAATCACAACCTAATTCCCCGAGAACAAACTAAAAGGAGACATTGAAAGAGGAAAAAACAACTAAAATGAGAGAAATTAAGGAAGAAGAAATGACCTGATAAGTGGTGTCGAATTTATCATACATGAAGCGAGTAATGATGCTGGTTTTGCCCACCGATTGATCTCCCAAGAATACCAGCTTGTATTTCGCCAGTGGAGACACCGTCGCCATTCTTCTGATTTTTTTTTTTTTTTTTTTGGTATCCAAGTTTTTATTTATTTTTCTTTTTTTTAAGGAAAAGAAAGAAAATAGTGAAGATTTTAGATCTAAATCTGAATTTAGAGAAGAATTTCTCTTTCGGAAGAAAATGAAAGAACACAGAGACGGGATGAGAGAGAAAGAGAAGACGAAAAACTTTTGAGTTCAATTGGTTTATATATGGGCGAGCAGAAACCGCCAACCACGACAACGCTGCTCTGTCAAAATGTCAAAATTCTCTACAATGGCTTTTTAACTTTCTTTTTTTTTTCAAATTACTATCTTTCCCTTTTTACCATCATTAAAGAGGTTTAGGTTCAGGAAGTGAATCGAATTGTAGAACTCTCATCGATTTTAATTATTTTTAGATTATTTACATATTGAAGAACAAAAAATGAGGTTCCAACTCGAATAATTCAAGAGACTCTTAAAATTTCCAACTAATTGGATCATTTGTGATTCTGAAAATGCTATCATATTTAAAATTTGAATCCAAATAAAAAAAATCGAATAATGTCCGTATAAAAAAAATAATAGAACATATTTGTATAGACATTGCTATTATTTAATTGAGAATAGGGTTTATTTTTTAGTTTATCAATTAACTTTTGATTTTTGATATCTCATATCCATTGGATAAATTCACAGAATGCTACCAATGAGTAAAAAAAAATGATGGGTAATAGACTAATAGATTTTGGTTAAGGTAACCATTTCATAGATTTGCGCAACCTTAGGGTTAATAATATAAATAATACAAAAATTTTTTATCAAATTGATACTAAATTTTTTAATTGTAACAAATTAATACCAATAATTTCAAAAATATTGCAATATGAAACTAAAGTCAATTTTTGATACCATTAAAATGATGTGGCCAGCGAAATATCTAGTGATGTAGCATGCCAACTGTACATTTCAGCATCCATGTCATCTTATTAGTATCGGTAATTGATTTTAAGTTTCACATTGCAAATTTTTTTAAATTATGAGTAGCAATTTGAAATAATTAAAAGATTTGATACCAGTTTAATACAAAATAATAAGGTTTGACATCGTTTATATTATTAACCCCAACCATAAATAATAATTGAATTCCCAATCAATTTTAGTTGGATCACATTACATACATTTTCCTTTTTTCTCGTTAGATTTATGCCATTGAGGGGATTAAAAAAATTCAAAAAAAATATATTGAAACAAAGGTTGTGCATTATATCAAACATGTTATATTTTTTAAAAGTTATCTTAAATAGGTTTTGAATTTTTCTAGCTTAAATAATTTAATTTATGGTAAATCAAATCGATAAAAAATTATCACATTATATTTTATTAGCTTAATTTACATAAAAGTTCAGACAAATTATTTTACCAATTCAAAAGCCGGCATGCAATACATGGGTGGGTGGTTCTGACAATTTATTTCTAGTCATATATATATTACTTTTTTTTCTCATCTTTCATTTTATTAATTCTATTTAACTTTTTTAATAGAGAATAAAATTTTTTTAACATGAATGAGATTTTAATTTTGAAAATCACTCATAAAATTAGCGTACTTAGTTTTAAATTTAGACATGACTGGGAAACGAAGGGCATGAAATAAATGTTTCCTTGTATTCGATGCAATATATATATATATATATATATATATATATATATATATATATATATATATATATATATGAAAGTGTCTCAATTCAAAAGCAAGGTTTTGCACATTCAAACGTGTTGGAAACATGATCCGATATTGGAGTTTGCTGTTTTTTTTTTTTTTTTTTTTTTGTGAAATGAATGTTTTTTTATAAGGTATTGAACTGGAGACTCAAACTTGAAATATTACAGCTCCAATCACTATATTAATACTATTAATTTAAAGTTTAATGGTTTGTGAAATAAATGTTTGATAATGTATGTAGTTTGAGATATGAGTCATTTGAGCTAGCGATGTCATTATATTAGCTGGTACTAAAATGACAAAAATTGAACTTTTGCCCAATTAAAATTATTAAATTGCTCCTATTATTCCATTGTAAATGTGAAATTATCTAATTTTGATATCTCGTGCCATTTTTAAGTAGTGGCACATGATTTGTTTTCTTCCTTTGCTCAAGGTAAAGCCACATGATAGTCAAGAGTTAAAATTCTTTTAAGCAATCCTACAGCTCTACATACAGTGTAGGGAGCTTTATTGACTAAGGTATTGATAAGCTCATCAGTCAAAGTTTATTAAGGTTTTATAATTATAAAAAAAGATAAATCGTTGGTTCAAAAACTACATCTCATTGTATATTACCTATTTATACTTTTACATATGTGCAAAGATGTTCCATGAAGATCGAAAAATTTATGCCAGACATTACAAAACTTTATGAAAACTAATAAGGATATATTATGAAGAACTTTCATAAAATATCTTAACCCGTGATAAATCTAACTAAAATTCATATTTAAAAAAAAAAAGAAAAAACTGAATCTGTCCCAAATCTATGTCGACAACTATAAAATTGGCAAGGAAAATTGTCCTTCTGTTTACTTCAATTAAGGCGGTACACGATCGGTTCTATTCGAAAATTAAAAATTTTTCAGTATTATCTTAAAAAGTCAGAAATTTTTAAATAGAAGTTTTGTAATTATCTTGACAAAAATTCTCTATACTGTATTGTCTCAAAAGCATGAGACAAAGTGATATAGTTTTTCAATTCTAAACAATACAATATAATATAATTCAATTTTTTTAAAGGGAAAAAATCTAATTATATTATGTATTATTGATGGAAATAACATACTTTTGAGACAAAATATTTTAAGTACTTTATAATACTTGTAATGCATTTACAATTCATTGCAAGAAAAGCATAACATATGGCAAGAAGTAAATATAATTTTATTTTCTCTTCATAACATTCCAAATACAATGAAGGTGTTTGCCACCTTAATAGAATGGAACTTAGATATGTAAGTGCAATAAGTTGCAAAATTTATTGGCCTCATCTAGTAGATGAAAGCAAAACATGACAAAGCTATTCCAATTCTAATAACTATTGAAATAAGAAAGGATACTTCTTTTAATTCAACCAAACTACAAAATTCATTTGCAAAATATAACCTAGCTAACATCATAAATAACACCAAGTTAAGTTATTTATCATTTACAATATATATATTAGCATATGCCACAACAAATAATTACTAATCACATAATTTTAAAAATAACTCTAAACTATGAAAAAGAAAAAAAAAAGTTTTTTGGTTTAAATTTTAGCCACTAAGTGTGCTATCAAGGAATAAAAGAGAGAATTAAGTACAAAATAGATTGCACTAAGAGGGTACTATTTAGCAGTTATGAAGTGAGTAATCATTAGGAAAGTGTTTTCAATTGATGTTGGATATTCAAAAAGTAGGTTTATAATTTTTTTGATTTAATTGAGTGATTTTTTAATTTTTTATAAACTGATTTTTTCAAATCTGTTTCTGGAAAAAAATATTTATTTATCTGTTTTTCTTCAAAACCAGTTTTCAAAACTAAAAAAAATTAAAAATAAAAATTCAAATTCAATGTCAAACGGACATTGGTAATTCTTCGGTAGTTGTTTCCAGCAATTCATTTCAAGGCTAGCAAATGAGTTTTATATAGGAGATATGCAAACAAAAAACCTGAGAAACAAATCGAGCCGCGACTATTGTTAAAGCACATCAAGATTATAGCCTGAATATTCAATGAGTTTAAGAACACAAAATCAAAAGAAATATGAACTAACCTTTATTTCTTGAGGTGCCAATCGAAGAGATTCAAGTGGAAGATCAGTAGATAGAGATTCTAAGCGAGATAGATACAGAGTGAGAAAGAAGGGAGAACAATTTGGGGTCTTAATATTTACATCATGCTTCTATTTTGATATTTAAGAATTTGTGATATAACATTTTCATTTCCATTTTTACTTCCCGCTTACATTTCTTTTAGGATTTATTATTGTGAAAATTAAATATTAATATGATTACTGAGTATGTTAAAAAATATATAATAATATAATTTTCTTGAAAAAAAATATAGTTATGTATTAGTTCTCTATTATATCCCTTTAATATTATGTTTTGCTATCAACAAATATGAATTATTATCTTACTTTTTCTATAATACTTAATATAGGGTTATATTAGATATAATGAATATTTTTAACTATATCAACTACATTTTTTATTCTATTTAAAAATAGAAATAAATCTATTAAATTAGGACAGAGATTATATATTTAATATGATTGTTTTAGTACAAATTTGATCATCTGTAGCAGTAGACCTTGATAATGGGTATCCAATGGCATCGTTTAACAATTGGCGGCGATTCCTAATTAAATTAATTGCATATCCTAATATTATTTATTATATTAATATTTATTTTGGGTTGAGGCCCCCAGTGCAACATGATTTTCAATATATTCAATTGAAATTAATTAATTCAATATAAATAAATTGATTGAATTGAAATTCAGTATATTAATTAAATTTAAATTGATAAAATTGAACTTAAAATAATTAAATTGAAATTCAATTGGATAATTAAACTTAAATTGAATTTTATTGATTAAATAAATTTAAACACATTGGATTAATTTAAATTTAATTTAATTAACTTCATCAATTTAACTCCAATTAGTTAATTGAATCTCAAATTAATCAATTTCAAATAAATTAATCGAAATTTAATTCAATCAATTGAAATTCAATTAATCAATGAACCAATTTAATTAATTTTCATGTATCAAAGCATATGTAATTACGAACTTAAGTTATATTAAAAGTGTATAATAAAAGATATAAATAATATTATATATGAATTATTTCATTTCTATTAAATATAGTAAAATTAATAATATTTAAATATCAGTTTTTTTGGTATAATTATATTCTAAAATAATCTGATATAGTTTAGTATAGTTCTTGGATCTAATATCATCAAAAGATCTAAATCTATTAAATTAAAATAATAATATAATTCAATTCGGTTCAAATAAAAAAAAATCGTTGGTACAATCTAATTACCCGATACCCATTTAAATACTTTGTTTAATAGTAATCTTAAAAAAATAATAAAAAATTAAATTAATTATATAACTAAATTTAAATAAAATACAATCAAAGAGGTGTTTTAATAAATTAATACGTTACGATTTAAAAGGGAATAAATAGGAGGGATTCCGCTACACGTCACCCAATTAATACAAGTAGCAAGTATTCAGATGCCAATATATGAACTTGATAAAGGGGTGAAAATTTTTTCCCATTCCGCGGTGTTTCGCTCCTAACGGAGCAGTTTTTTCAAATAAAAAATTTTTCCCTTCTAATTCCGAATTTTTTATGTTGAGAATAGAACGGGATGGTATATATATCCCCCGCTCGAGAAAAATATTTATATATATAATAATTATTTATATTTTAATATAATTAATATTTTAAAAATAATAATAAAATAAAAATATAACACTTATTTTAAATAAAAAATATTTTTTATTAAAAAAATTATATAATTAACTAATTAATTAAAATAAAAAAATAATTTTAACATTAAAATAAAATAAAAATTTTAATAAAATTCAGGAATTCGAAAATCGGGCGAGATCAGGAATTCCCGTCTCCGTATAGTGCAGGGATGGAAATCCAAAACTTTTTTCCATCGAAGTTCGGAGCAGGGGTCGAGATTGGGGTCAAGGACGGAAAACTCCGTTCCAAACCCGCCTCATTATCATCCCTACCTAATACGAGTATTAAAATTAATAATCAAATCTGTTTCAAAACCATTTATTCACTACGTAGTCCGTTTCATTAGGTAAGATCGGTACCATAATTATCCCCAAACCTAATTACCATCCATTAAAATAATCAAAAGCTTTTTGAAGCTAAATCTCAAGGGAGTAACCGAGCTATCCTGAAAATTTTAAGAACTAAAATCTCCCACAATGATAACATTGATTTGTTTGCTTCTTTTTAAGCACCGTTTTGTTATGATAACTACCACCAAAATAAAGATTATTATGTACTACTTTCATCTAAATTCAAAGGACTTATTTTTTTATCCTAAAAAAGATAGTCCATTTCTTTTTTAAAATATATATATATATATATATATATATCCTATTTATTGTGCCTTATTATCAATAAATATGAATTATTATCTTAAATTTTCAATCATGTTAACTGCATTTTTTAATCTGTGTGAAAATAGAAACAAACCTGTGGGAGTAATTATATCCCGAGACGTGAGTTGCAAGTCTGTTTAGAAAAAAGAAAAGGTCCGCGTTGCAAGTCATATATATTACCTTTCAGAAAAGCTTAAGCTAATATCAAAACTTATCAGGTCTTCCACATAACATAAAAGCCGTATAATACTGCACGATTTTCACCAGATGTGAGCACGAGCAGTGCTCAGATCTTGCAAACAGGAATGAATAACTAATTACACATCGCAGCTTTTCCCAAATAGAATATGTATGACCCTGAAATCTTAACTAATTCTGTAGTAATCCAAACATCCGCGTCAACTCGACTTGCCAAAGAAATACATATCACGAAAATATAATTCGCAGTCAGTATTCCCAAAGATGAACTGATTCGAATTGACATTCAAGGCATCCATACCAATAATGTCATACACATCAGAGTATGAAAATGTGTCAAATAAACAAACCAACTGTTAATAATATAATAACCTTGAGGTTAGAACGCAGAACCACACAATTATCATTGGTCTACCCAAATACGTGGTTGAAAATTGACAGGTCAGAGCTAATATTCTATTCTAATAAAATAAATAAAACCTTATGAGTGATCTCTATCGAATTATGGAATAATTATAAGTCATAGTTACAATGACAGAAAATACTAAACACAGCAGCACACCTAACAGTACTCCTGTTTCAGCCACACACTAGTTTCTCACATTTATTAGGCTGAGTCCCTACTCTATCATTTCATGACTATCTAATAATGGATTGTGCCAAACTGCCAATCCATACTGGACTAGAGTTAGACTCACAACATGAAGAAGTCTCTTCCGGTAATTCAACCGCAGAGCTCCGAGAGTGATTCTGATGGAACTGATCAAGTTCACAACCACAGCATCATAGTTCCTACAAATGTTACTGCCATAGCTTAAAAGCTTTGAGAAAAAGGAACACACATGGTACAGCTTAAATTAACAATGGTTCAGCAATCCTTCTCAAATCTCAACCGAGTGATTAGAATTGGCTACTTGACCACTCTAGTTTGTTCAAAGACATCTATAGCATTTGTTTGTTTCTAAAGAATGCCTAAGCTAAAGTTTAGCATTTTTTTCTTCTTTTCTTCTTCTTCTTTCCTGCCTTTTTTTGCAAGCACTAATTGTCTACCTCACTCATTTTTTTTGGTGCTTTCTATTTGTCGATGGGATAATGCAGGTTTGTTACTTCCCATATTCCAACAGATCTCACAATCCAAATTCAAGATATTACTTTCACTGTTCACAAGGTAACTTGCTAACAATAGAAAAAAAACAAACAGCCACTTTATCTATTTCTTTCACTAAGAGTTCAACTAAATTACAATTAAAACATAAATAGTATAGTAAAAAGAAAAGAAATAATGGGTTTTGGAGTCGGAGGTGCAAGAGTATCATATTTCATATATGTTCAAACATGTCAATACCAGCAATATCTTACAAAAATTCTAACTTAACATAAATTGGAGTTATTTCCCTTTTCTATAGATATTTTTTTTATCCATCTCCTTATGTTTTTTAGCAGAAAAGGCCAAATCCTAATTTTTTTCAATTATGTCTGATCATACATTTCGTGGACTGCCCGGACATCTTTTCCAGCATCCATTTTATGGTTTAATTTGGATTTAATTTCGATTTAGGAAGAATTTTAATGGTTTAAACAAGTAGAAATCACTATAAAGACAATTCTTGATGGTTTTAAATTTACAGATTTCTACTAGAATTGGAATTGTTTTTTAATTAGATCTAGAATTATTCAAATTCTTTTCACCGCAGAAGTATGATTTTTCACCGATAACTAAGGGCAGCCTCTGGGTATTTAGGGACACGAATGTTGAAAGAGAAATACACTATCTGAGAGTTGAATCTGTTAGTAATAATTCAAAATTGATTGGTTTAATAATAAAATATATTCACTTTACAAAAGTAAGTTTTATCTAATTAGATTAGAACCTTTGCTTTGGAGCTTGGGGTCGATTCTATTGTGTTCAAGTGCTGTTTTGGAGTGTAAAGGAGGTCTAAAAGAGGTGTTTGAGGGCTGTTCCAATTCCCTAGAGATCCAGATACGAATTTCCTTCTGCGAAAGCTTCAAAAAGTGTTTGTAATCGTCCAGTTGGTAAGTTCTAAGGGTATAGATCTGATTTCTTCTTCTCCTTCTCTTTTAATCTATATCTTTGCATGGGAATTGGGTAATTAATCTTCTCTAAAATATGTAGAAGGCTTGCATAGATTTACGTTTTTTTTTTGTTTCTTTACTTTTATGCATTAATTCTTCTCTTCTACCCCTCTTTCTGTGGATGGAGTTTTAATTTATATTAACCATGGCTTGTGATAAACATTTTAAACTCTTGTTTGCTTTTTGTTTACTTGATATGTTTGGTATGGTTTGGATGTATATATTATGCATGTTTGTTTTGGATTTTAGAAAATTATTGCATAATAGTGAGTTATGTGTGACTTGTACGTATATCTAAGTAGACTACTAATCCCGAACCATCATCTCTGAAGATTGGTGGCCAATGCCTTTCATAGGGTTGAATTGATTTCCAATTTCTATCCATAGTACGGTTATAAAATTTGACAACTCCACTAGGAATTTTGGATTAGCAATCAAACGAAGGTACCCAAGTCTTACATAAAATGTGCATGTTATGTAACAATTTTCTCGGATCATGTTCACATTCCTTTACTTGATGGAGCCAGGCATGTACCTCCTTATTCTCCCAGCATATGGATAATGTACATGTTTGGTTACATCCATCACCAACCTTTTGGACTTAACCACATATAGTTGCTGAGCAACATCCCTTCGGACTTTTACCAAATTGCATGTGATGTGAATTCTTGTTATTATGCATGATTTTAAGACCCTATTTTTAAAGTTTTTTTTATTAGCTTTGAAATGTGCATAATGGCATGAATCAATTTTTTTATGTTTGGTATGCAGTTTTCTTTTGAGAGCTCACATGTCAGAGTTGCATATCCCCCGTTGATGAGCAATCTAAGATAAAAAATCTATAGAGACTGATTTTGGTCATTGAATCATGTGTGTGGGAGGAATAAGGTTGGAAGGAATGTGTGCTACTTGCGATGTGAATGCATAACATGCATATCCTGCCTACACAAGCATTCCATGCTAATGTGTTGAATTTTCAACCACTATGGCAACTCAACCCGTTTGGACATGAAAATTTAAGAGGCTCGAAAAAGTTGAAGCATCATTCAAGATGGACCAACAAACCAAAGATGTCATACAATCTATGATCGCTGATATTATCAAGTTGGAGATTTCCAAAATCTCTGAATCCATCAAAAAGGATATTTCTAATACCATCAAAAATCAAATGCTTGAATCCATGGGGGCATTCAAGAAGTGAGATGGTGAGTCCACTAGGACCAAGAAGCTAGTCAACATAGAAGATGGGGGTGATGGGGATGACTTGACCGACTACAACTTCCAAAATGGCTTAAACCCAAAAAGGAGAAGAGAAGTTGGCATTTCAAGCCCAACAAAAAAAGATGGAGCAAAAGATGGAGAAGCTAGACAAACTTCCCAAAGTCCAGGGTGTTGATGACTTGAGTGACTTTAAATCACTTTCGTTGATGGGAAAAGACCAATTACCACCTAAGTTCAAAATGTCTGCTATTCCTAAATTCAATGTATTGGGAAACCCTAAAGTGCATCTAAGAGAATATGCCACTATTATGAACATTTCAGGCTTGATCGAGAGCCAAATAATGAAGATGTTCATCCAATCACTAGAAGGGGCTGCAGTATCATGGTATCAAGATTTGGAAAAATCTATCAAGTCTAATTGGAAGGAACTCTCTGAATCTTTTCTAAAATAATATGCACTCAACACTGAAGTAGATGTGACTTTGAGGGATTTAGAGATTACCAAACAGAAAGTAAATGAGAACTTCATTGAATATCTGACTAGATGGAGGAACAAGGCTACTTGAATAGGCCAGATGAGAAGGATCGGATCCGGATGCTCCTAGATAGATTTGTTCACTCAATCCGTAGTAAGTTGCAGTTCATTCCATTCAGAAGTATCTCTAAACTCCACAATGCAGCCATGAGGATTGAGGATATAGAAATGAACAAAGGCAAGAATCATAAGGGAAAGAATAAGAGTGGCAACTATCAGAATGCTAGTACTAAAGTTCGGTTGATATTAATGTCACAAGAAATAGGCAGTTCTCTCAACTCAACCAGCCCTTATCCAAAATCTTAGAGAAACTCCAAAAGATTGGACTACTACAACCATTGCTACCCAAAGATACTCCACCTAATGTTGATATACTCTACTGTCAATTCCATTAGAGATAGCCATACCACAAACAATTGCACTTGTCTCCACAATGAGATTCAAGATCTAATTGATGCTGGAAAGATAAATGATCCTAGAAAGAGACAACCCAAACACAACATATTCTATCTTGAACTGGTAGAAGTCATCCATAAGGGATGAAGACCTGTAGCTTGAAGGCACATGATGAAGTTTTTGATTTTGTGATAAGATAGTTATTTTTATGGGATATTTATTACTATCAATTTAATGCAAGTTAATTTTCAACATTTATATGGTATCTATCTTTACTTAATTTTGGCACAATCAATTTCAATATTTTTATGGTATCTATCTTTACTTAATTTTGGCACAATCAATCATTATGCTTGAAACCCATTCTTAAAAGTGAGTTGAGTGAAAGACAAGAAGAGAGAATAATAAAAAGAAAGGTTATGATTATGGATCTTAGAAATAAAACAACAAAAATTTATGGAAAAGGTATAAAAGGAAAGATTAGAAGCAGTTGCAAAGCTTGGGGCAAAGGAGGGAGGTTCAAAATGCTTCTAAAGAAAGGGAGAACAACTTGTAAAGAAGATGTCCGATTAAGAATAGCTATATCCAATCGGAAATTGTAGGATGTCTGATTTGTATCATTGAAATGAACATGTTCTATCAGATGTCATGAAGAGAAGCTAGACACTCCATTCTTGAATAATGAGAAGATGAAACAGAGGCAAAGAAATTTGGCAAAAACACAAAAGTGAAGATGAAATTAATTTTTGTATGCAAGAATCCCTTATGAAATATAGAAGCAAAAAAGAGTAGAAGTAAAAATAGAGATAAATGGAGTGAATGGGGAAATTGAAGGAAATTGTTTTCCAAATGAGACTTGGGGGCTTCTTTAAAATCAAAACGAAGATGATAGGAAGGAAAGAAAAGGATATGAGAAATAAAGAAGCTTGTGTGCAACTAAAACAAATTTCCAAAAGATGTTATCAGTTCTACGCAAGATATGAGAAAAGGCTTTCAAGACTAGATTATATGAAGAACTAGAATTCATGAGATTGACCTTTTTGTCCAAATGAGAAAAAGCAATTAAGTCTTGCTAGGTCGATTACATAAGGGGATGAACCTAAGCAAAAGCAAAGACGAGAATATCCCGTTAGGCCAATTAATTAAGAGAACTAGCTTAAGCAAAAATTAAGGAGATATAAGAGAAAATATTTAGTTGAAATTTCTAAAAGACTAGCTAATAATAGGAATAGATGTAAAGTTGAATGATCATTGTGCCTCTTTTAAATTGATATAGATTCATAGAATTGTGAAATTACTTTGCATTACATTGAAGAAAAGGATATTGCATGGAAATCTCTATCATCATCAAGGAAAAAAAAGATAAAAAGAAAAAAGAAAAAAATGAAAAAAAAAGGAAAAGGAAGAAAAAAAAAGAGAGAAGAATAAGCAAAGCTCGCTAGGTTGAAAACCTGAAAATACAGTTTAGACAAAAGTTAGGGCAATGAAAGAAAGAAAAGGAAAAAAGGAAAGAAGAAGAGAATGATGATGCTTCCTCATAAATCAGTCAGTAGATCTTGAAATCAAAAAGTAACCGGTAAGAGATTCCAATCCAACAAGAAATCCAGGCATATGTAAGTTGAAGCTCTAAAGCAAGGCAAATTTAGCAAGTTGTGATCAAACATGTGTGTTTTGGTCATCCTTGTCATCACTGCTTTGCTTCTTGAGCTCAAAGATGCTCTATCTTCTCTCTTCAAATCAGAATATATATATTTTTGGTGCATATCAGCTTGGTGTGAATCTATTTTTTGAAGACGGTTTTGTAAAGATCACAACACAAGCAGGATTAGAAGATCATCGGGTTGAGTTGCAGGATACATACATTATGCATTTTAGGTAGGACATATATTCATTAAGACTTGATGCACATGTCTGGCATCAATATCTACCAAATGGATGGTTAAGATTAACTCCCACCTACAAAAATGGATGGATAAGATTGATTCTCACTTACCAAATGGATAGTCAAGATCAACTCCCACCTACCAAAAATGAATGGCTAAGATTGATTCCTACCTACCAGATGGAGGGTCAGAATTAATTCCTACCTACTTTAATGGACGACCAAGATTCATTTAATCTAACGGTGTACAATGACCTTATAAAATATTATACATGTGTGGAAAATTATACATGTGTGGGGAATCCCAGGTGAACCTTCACAGTGTGTGACACTTTGCATGGAGATTGGGTAGTTAATCTTCTCTAAAATATGTAAAAGGCTAAGATAAATTTACTTTTTTTGTTTGTTTAATTTTATGCATTAATTCTCCTCTTCTACCCCTCTTTTTGTGGATGGAGTTTTAATTTATATTAATCATGCTTGTAATGTAACATGAATGTGTGATGAGATGAATGCATGCTAATGTGTTTTGGATTATGTTGTTTGTTCGTTTTGCTGGTTTGAAATAGATTTTTTTTTCATTTTAATATCAATTTCCTTGTATTATTCTTTCAAATGATGTAATTTTTAGTTTTAGGCTTTTTATTATTTTTGGGATATATTTTAAACTTTTGTTTGCTTTTTGTATGCTCAATATGTTTGCTACGGTTTGGATGCATATATTATGCATGCTTGTTTAGAATTCTAGAAAATTATTACATAACAGCGACTTATGTCTAGTTTATATGTGCATCTAAGTAGATTGCTAATCCCAAACCTTCATCTCTAAAGATTGGTAGCCGGTGACCTTCATAGGATTGAATTGATTTTCGGTTCCTACCAATAGTACGGTTCTAACACTTATCAAAAGTTTTCGCTTTCCCAAGAGCATGAAAGAACAACAAAATTATAGACATTCATTAAACTGCTGTCATTTTCTAATGAGTCAGAGCACTCATATAAAAAGCAAAGGTTGATCACTTTAGGCCATTTATCAAGAAGGATTATTTGATTTATAATGTCAATGAACTATCTACAAAAACTTTCCAGCATGTGATAATGAGTTGAAAATCCTACTTCACTGATGATTTGCAATATGATTATTTGATGACATGTTAAGGACCAGAAAACATGAGCTTGAGGACACAAAATCATCATTCACACAAGAAACTCACAGTTCAGGACATAATTGCATAAATCTAAAAGCATCCCATGGGTAGATTACATCAAGGCAGACTGACCTCAACCGATCTTCAAGGGAAAACCGGATCACCACAAGTCAAAACCGAAAGAAATATTCAATATTCATAGCCACCCAGCAATATCATCAATAAAGGAAAGATTGCCAAAACAGGATAACACCATGAAAAGAGCTAGCTAGTTAGAATCTCATTTATTTGTTTTCCTATGATACTTCTGTATACAAGTAATTACAGTTAATTCAACAAATGAGTCACATCATAAATTCACCATCACTTGACCTCATTGTATCAGTTCTGGTCCCAACAAATGAGTCCTTCTTTGGCCTCTATTTTGCGGTTCACTTGGAATTTGACTTCATGAAAATGAGGATTGGTAAAAACGAATCGTGGAATGAAGAGATGAAAATGATTTATATTGGCAAAATGATGTATACTGTAATGATGTAGTAATTCATTAAATTCTTAGTCTGTCTAAACAATTACTCCTTTTCCTTTGGGAGGCATTGGGTGAGGTGTGGATACTGCAGACGCGGTTTTCATTTGTCCTGTGGTTTATTAGAATCTGCTGCTTGTTTATACCAATTAAGACAGAATATATTCATAAATCATACATCTGAGCCTCTGGCTACTTTTGAGGGAATCAAGTTTCGTCTGTTGCACCGATGATTGATCCGGAAAATCCTAACAAGTTTTGAAGTTGAAATGACCACTTAAAAGCCCACAACCGTATGAACATGATCACAACAAATTCTGGTGTTACAAAAAATTCCTTCAGAGAGAGTGGAAAAGAATACAAGAATGCTGAAATTAAATTTTTAACTTGAACGCCATGGGAAAACACAATACTTATTGCTACTACATAGCAGCAGCACTATAGTCAAACAGTGCCACCAAAAAGTTTCAACAAGTTCAACTAAAACCCCAAGTCATCAAATAAAACTAACATTTCCACAAAACTCATAACAACAACAAGAATGAAAAGGAAAGCACTACCTAGAACTCCTCATGCTACTCCATGGAAACTTGGCCTTCTCCCCTATGGAATCACGAACAGTACCGCGACCTCTCCAACTTCCCTTCTCATTTGCAACCCTCTCTTCCTTCTTCCCGTCAAGCCAATGCTTTTTCCCTTCACCATCATCCACAATACTAGACCTCCTCTGCTTATTCACTCTCTCCTTCTCCTCTTCTACAATCTTCAACGGAAACAAATCGGGAGATATCGACAGTGGATTTCTCAAAGTAACATATGCCTTCTTGTAATCTGGTTTGGCGATCAAAAATCCGCCGCGCTTCTTCTTCTTGCCTTCCATGTTAAGAGTGCGTACCTTGTCGACCTCGAAGCCGTAGAGGGATTCAAGGACGCGCTTGATTTCGATCTTGGAGGCAGATGGAATAGTTTTCAAGGCGATTTCTTTGATGTTGTCGAAGGTCGAAGGCATTAGGAGCTTGATCGGGAGATTAGCAAAGTGAACCACTCTTCTTCCTAGTCTGCTCCCCATCTATTTGTGCTTTAGCTCCACTGGCACTAGCTGTTCAATTGAAAATTGAAATTTTGATGCATTGGCAGTGCTTGCTTAGTTTATTTGCTTCCCCTAACTAGCGAAAAATGAATTTGGGCTTAGCCGCTTAGGGTTGACTATGGACTCGTCAATTAGTTCATTAAGATTTTGAACAAATCAGATTAAAATACATCACTTAAAATAAAAAATCAAATTAAAATATAAATTTTAACAAACTACTGTAAATGTTCAATCTATAATTTATTGCGTATCGCCCTTCCATGTCCCTTTTTCTATTACTTGTTAAATTTATATATATATATATATACATACACTTTAGATACAAGTAATTGTTCAAACCTAAAAGGAATTAATAAAAAATACAAGATATAATTAAAATTTTAAACAAACATCTTTTACAAATCAGTTTTTGAAAATTAATTTTTGAAAAATTTTAATCATAAATCTAATTAATAAAACTTACATACTATTAATAAATTTAACAGTTTCGATAGACTCATTCTCAATGTTTTGATTTTTAATCTTTCAAAGAAAAAAAAACTTTTTATGTCTTGAAAAGTCAGAAGTTTATAAATTAAAATCTTGAAATTTTATTAAAAAAAATTTAAATTGTATTGTTTTAAAAATTTGAAATAATTCGGTACAATTTTTCTATTTTTTCAATATAAAATAATCCAATACTCGGCTAATTTAATTTTTTTAGAAAAAATTAATTGGACTAATTTTCAAAACATATACATTTATAATCATTTGAAAATATTTAGACTTGAGCAAATGCTTTTGTAAATAAAAAAATAATTCAATAAATTAATTTAAGATAATGAATAGAAGAAAAAAGAGGATACATAATCAAATATATGTTGAAGTATGATCTTCAATTACTGACATGCTTGGAACTGCTTCAAATTCCTTAAATTCACTATAATATAATATAATATAATATAGTTGGATACCATATTCAAAACAAATTGAGAAATGACCGTTAGAAATTTTGACAAAATTGTGAATAGTGTACGCTTAGAAGCCGAAGGTTGGCAAATCTACACTCAATTCACTTTTATTTTTGCACTTTATATATTTATCTTCCACATTTGGAATAAAAGCTTTATAATATGTCAGTTAAGAACACTAATAAAAACTATTAAAATGAAATAATTTTTAACAAAAAGCATGAATTTCTCATCTAATTAGAAAATAAAAAATGATAAATGACATTTTGGGTGGCTAGGCAAAACATTTTAGAATATCAAACATAAAATATTAAAAGTAAAATATAGAAAGATAATAATTATGCCAAAAAAATATAGACAGATTTTCCAAAATCTCCATCAATAATCCAATTAGTCAAAAGGTGGAGCGAAGTAGATACAAGAGCCACAAAGGATGAAGAGCTCATAGTTTAGAGTCCACAGAGATATACAAGGTAATCTCATGTTGGTGATATTAGTACAATATTTTTTTTTTTTAATTTTGTCCATGACATTTGGAAATTGTTGGTTTTTGTATTTAAGGCTCTTTTATATAAGTTATCATAATTTGAATGATATTATTTTTGTAAACATAGGGCTAGTCTAAGCCTAAATGCTTATTCATATTCTTATATATACATATGATGATGATTTAGTTACATGAGTTTTTAAGGAGTCATCACAGTCATAATACAACAATATTATTTTGAATTTTTTTTATTCCATTGGATTTTCAACATGTATCAATGTAATGTAGTTAGGTTATTCTAATTATATAATATAAGAATATATTATAGGTTGAGATTTATACTCTCAAATTTTATCCTCATTTTGATCCACTGAAATCTTATAATATATGTAGAAATGCAAATTGATAAAGAACTAACCTCACAACTTGAATATTGTATTTTTAATTCAAAAATACTTGTAGAATTCACTAAAACCTCACTAAAATGTCAAATTCGAATTGACTACTCTAATTAATTCTCAAAATTTATCGAGAATTATTGGTGAAGAGAATAGAGGGTGAGGACCTCTTTTTATAGCCTTCAAAGTGGAGTGGTGGTCACTCTATTGGTTTTTTCATGAGCCTTGTGATCTCCCTCAATAGTTGAGATCAAATGGAGACTTTTGGAAGTCTTATGTTTGTTTAGTTTGAGAAAAAATTTTTAATTTCATTTTCCAATTCTTATGTTTGACCTAAATTACATGACCTCTAACATATTCTTTAAGAACAAAAGAGATTAAATAAAATTTCGACAGAGTTTCGTTTATAATATAAGCAACCTGACCTGAAATAAATGTCTCAATCAACCAATTAAGCACAAAAGACATTAAATATTCAAGTTCAAACTGAAATTTTGGCAGACTTTCGTTTAAAACACAAGTAACCTGATCTAAATTACATGACCTCTAATATATTCTTTAAGAACAAAAGAGATTAAATAAAATTTCGACAGAGTTTCGTCTATAACATAAGCAACCTGACATGAAGTAAATGTCTCAATCAACCAATTAAGCACAAAAGACATTAAATATTCAAGTTCAAACTGAAATTTTAGCAGACTTTCGTCTAAAACACAAGTAACCTGACCTAAATTACATGACCTCTAACATATTATTTAAGAACAAAAGAGATTAAATAAAATTTCGGTATAGTTTCGTCTATAACATAAGCAATCTGACCTGAAGTAAATGTCTCAATCAACCAATTAAACACAAAAAACATTAAATATTCAAGTTCAAATTGAAATTTCGGCAGAGTTTCGCCTATATCATAAGTAACTTGACTTGAAGTCCAAAGTCTTTAACAACCAATCAATCACAAGAAATACATTTTTAACAAAGTTACTCACCCAATCACATTTTTAACAAACTATTTTATTAAACTTATTTTATTAAACTTAGTAATTGAAGTATTTTATTAAACTTATTTTATTAAACTTAGTAATTAAATTTAGCTATTTTACAATTTTTAATCAAACTTATTAGCTAAATAGGTATTTTATTAAACTTATTAATTAATTTTAGCTATTTTATAATTTTAATCAAATTTAATAGCTAAATAGGTATTTTATTAAACTTAGTAATTAAATTTAGCCATTTTATAATTTTTTGCCTAAATTATCTATATTATGTCCTAGCATTATATTATTTTTATAAATATGTATGTAACTTATTCATATAATTAATTAATAATATGTTATATAATATGTTCCAACATTATAAAATTATAAAATAATATACTTAAATTATTAAGTACACTTAAATTACAAAATAATATGTAATATGGAAAATAAAAGAATATCTTAAACATTTCCCTTTAATTTCATTTGTAGAGTGGCTTAAAATCAGTTGACTAATACACACCGAAAGTTACTTCCCTAAGGTTGAGATGATGACCCAACATCCATAATTCCTTTTTAAGCATTTTACTGTTTATATGTCATAATTAATCATTGCTCATTCACATTTCATGGAAAAGTTCCAAATTATGAAATTTGTGTGACCCTAATCCTTGGTTTGCCTATTTTCAATCTTGACAAATTAATTTAATTATAGAAAGTGAAATAAAAAAATAGTCTATTTATTAAAATCTCTATTTTATTAAAATAATAGTAATTATTCAATTATTTTACTTGTATCCGTACATGGAATTAATTATATACTCTCTTGTTAATTATATTGAGTCAATTTAGATTTGAATAGTTCATTTAAGATTTTGAGTTAAGTTTTTTTGAAATTATAATTTGCTTGTAGAATATTTTTCTACAAAAATATGAGAAAATGTAGTCATAATACATTTCTTTTTGTTAACAAACTAATGTTTATCATTCTCAATAGAAAGTAAATAGTTTTATTTTTTCAATATTGCCTAAAATAAGAAAAAAAGAAGAATAAATATATGGAATATAAACTGATTAATTGAAACCTATATTTTTTTTAATTCAAAGAAACCTTTTTTTTTTATAAATTTCATGCTTATAAATAACAGGGTAATTTAATATGTTTTTGAAAAAAAAAATGAAATTAATCTCTATTATTTCTATATATATATTTGATGTCTTTTCTTCCTACTTATGAATTTTTTGAAATTTAATAACAATAACAACAACAACAAAGAAGTAAAGTATTAGATTTATTCAATATCTAATAAGGTTGTTTGATCAATTTTTATAATAAAATTATTATTATTATTATTATTATTAATGCCAACTCTAGTTTTAGCAAGAACATCAAAATATCTTTTTTTTTGAAATATTATTTCACATTATCGTATGATATTTAATATTTTATTCATTAGAATTTTAAACTAAAATTTTTATCCTTAAATGTTAATTTAAAAATTTAAGAATAACAAAGTTCAACCAAAATAAAATTTAATCTAAAAATTTATTAAAACTACAATATGAGAGCATCAAAATAATAGTTGAGTAGCTATAAAAAAATTTCAACTGATTTATAATTATATATTTGATTTCAACCAAAAAAAAAAACCAAAAACTGACCGAGACCGGGAGAGGAGGAGGGAGAGGACCGGAGCCGATCGGGGCTGGGAGCAGAGGAGGAGCACGGCCGGAGCAGAGGAGGAGCGTCGCCGGAGGAGACCAGTCGCCGGTGGGAGTGGGAGAGAAGAGCAGCTGCTGGGTGGGAAGGGGGGAAAGAGGAGGAGGGAGAGGACGGCTGGGTGGGAAAAAAATTTTGGATTTCAGATTTATAACCCACCCCAGCAAAACGACGTCGTTTCATATTAAAGAAACGGCGCCGTTTCATTCATATTTAGCGACGGAAAAATTTCCGTCGCTAACATTCGTCACAAAGCGTAAGGATATTTTCCGTCGCTAAATATCAGCGACAAACAATTCCGTCGCTAACATTTTATTGTGTTTTTTTACCTTTAGCGACGGCTTTTTCCGTCGCTATATTAGCGACGACATATAGTCGTCGCTACGATAGCGACGACATATAGTCGTCGCTACGATAGCGACGGAAACATTCCGTCGCTAATATTTAGCGATGGTCAAAGGTCGTCGCTATATAATTTTGTCACTATTTTATCAAATTTGCGATGGTTTTAAATCCGTCGCTAAATAACTGTCGTAAATGCGTCGCTAATTTGTCGCAAATGTTTAGTGTCATATAATCCCTACATATTAGCTAGAACATTTAGCTACGGTAGCAAATATTCCTCGCTAATCGGTCGCTATTTTTGACGAATCAATTATTAATTATTTTTTTTAAATTGTCATCGCAGAACCGTCGCTGATCCGAAGCTAATTGCTACGGATGTTAATCCATCGCTAAATGTCGTCGCTATTCCATTCTTTTCTTGTAGTGTCTGCTTCAGCGATAGATAAGGCAATTGAAACTTGTTTCTTGCTAAACCAAAAAACTAAGCATTCACCAATAAAGTGACAAGTGCCTAAAGTACTCTTTCTATCCAAAAGACTATCGGTCTAATCTGCATCTGAATATCCTATGATATTGAAAGATGAATTTCTAGGATACCATAAGCCTAGATGCAATGTGCCATGTAAATATTTTAAAATTCTTTTTACAGCATTCAAATGTGATTCCTTAGGACAAGATTGAAATTTAGCACATAAGCATACACTATACATTATATCGGGCCTAGAGGTAGTAAGGTATAAAAGTGATCCGATCATACCTCTATAGAGCTTTTCATTTATGCTCTTACCCATCTCATCTTTGTCCAATTTTGTTGATGTGCCATTGGAGTCTTAGCATTTTTGCATCATTCCATTCCAAATTTCTTGATTAACTCTTTGGAGTACTTGGATTGGTTGATGAATATGCCCTTATTGCTTTGCTTGATTTGTAGACCAAGGAAGAACTTAAGTTCACCCATCATGCTCATTTCAAATTCCTAGTCATACACTTAGCAAATTCTTGACAAAACAATTCATTAGTAGACCCAAATATGATATCATCAACATAAATTTGAACAATCAAAATGTCATACTTATGATTTTTAATAAACAAGGTTGCATCAACATATCCTTTTGAAATTTTATTTTCTGAAAAAAATGAACTTAGTCTTTCATACCAGGATCTTGGAGCTTGTTTTAACTCATACAAGGCTTTAGAAAGTTTAAAAACATGATTAGGCAAATTATGGCTTTCAAAACCTGGAGGTTGTTCAACATAAACTTCTTCTTTTATAAAGCCATTTAAGAATACACTTTTGACATCCATTTGAAAGAGTTTAAAATTCATATGACATGCAAATGCTAAAAGTATTATTATGGCTTCTAATCTAGCTACTAGAGCATAAGTTTCATCATAATCTATACTTTCTTCTTGATTATAACCTTTTGCAACTAGCCTAGCTTTATTCCTCGTTATTGAACCTTGTTCATCTAACTTATTTCTATATACCCATTTACTATCAATGATTTGATGGTCTTTGGATCTAGGAACCAAGCTTCATACTTTGTGTCTCTCGAATTGGTTGAGTTCTCTTGGATAGCAATCACCCAACTATCATCATTAAGAGCCTCATCAATATTTTTAGGCTCAATTCGAAAGACAAAAGCAAGATTAGAATCTAAAAGTTTGAGATGAGATCTAGTACTTACACCCTTAGTAGGATCACCAATGATTTGTTCCTTGGGGTGATTTTTTGTCATTTTCCATTCCTTTGGAAGCTCTTGGTTGTCTTGCTCTTGAGCTTGAGGTAGAGATACAATCTTGTTGTTGTTTTTCTTGATCATCATCATCTTTCTCATGATCAAGATCAAGTTTCTCCATTGTTCCTACAATGTCATCAAGAACACTACCTTTCACAAGATCAAGCTTACTAGATTCATAAAAATAACATGCATAGATTCTTCAACAACTAAAGATCTTTTATTAAAAACTCTATAGGCTTTGCTAGTTGTAGAGTATCCTAAAAAGATACCCTCATCAGATTTAGAGGCAAAATTTCCAAGGTTGTCATTAGTGTTTAATATAAAATACTTGCATCCAAATACTCTAAAGTATGATATCCTGGGTTTTCTTCCATTCTATAGCTCGAAAAAAGTCTTGTTTAAAAGTGGTCTTTTGAAAACTCGATTTGAAATATAACATGCAGTATTTGTGGCTTCGGCCCAAAAGTAGGTTGGTAAACTATACTCATTGAGCATAGTTCAAGCCATTTCAATTAAGGTTCGATTTTTCCTTTCCACTACTCCATTTTGTTGAGGTGTTCTATGAGTTGAAAAATTATGTGAAATACCATATTCTAAACAAAAGTTATCAAAATTTTCTTTTTCAAATTCTTTGCCATGATCGCTTTTTATTTTAGAAATAAAATAGTCTTTTTTTTTTATTTTGAACCATTTTAGCAAAATTTTTGAAAAATTCGAAAGTATCGCCTTTTTGAGCTAAGAAAATTATCCAAGTGAATCTAGAGTAATCATCAATAATGACAAAAGCATAGTGTTTACCTGCTAAACTAGTAACTCTAGTAGGTCCAAAATGATCTAAATGCAAAAGTTGTAAAGGCTTAAAGGTACTTACTACATTTTTGGATTTGAAGGATGACTTGTGTTGTTTTCCTTTTAGGCAAGGTTCACATGTCTTATCCTTTTCAAATTTGACTTTTGGAAATCCACTTACTAGCTCTTCTTTGCTAAGGTGTTGAATTAATTTCATGCTTGCATGACCAAGCCTTCTATGTCATAGCTAAGATTCATCACTAATAGTCACAAGATACTTAGAGGAAAAGGTAGAAATTTTGTATAAGTCTATTACGTAAGTGTTGATATCTCTATCCCTTATATATCTCTTGGCCATTTAAAGAGGTTACAAGACATTCATTTGAGGTAAAGATAACTTGGCTCCCCTTATCACATAATTGACTTACACTTAACAAATTATATTTCAAACCATCAACAAGAAAAACATCTTCAATAAAAGTAGTATTATTAATACCAATAGAGCCAATGCCAATTACCTTCCTTTTAGCATTGTTCCCAAAGGTTACCTTACCACTATTAATTATTTTGATGTGATTGAAGATTTCTTTGTTCCCGGTCATATGTCTTGAGCATCCACTATCCACAAACCAAGCATTTTCCTTTATATTGGACTTGAGGCATACTTATAAAATCATAATTCAAGTTTGGTTTTTAGGTACCCAAACAAACTTGGGTCCTTGGGGGTTAGCACTTGAAGGTTCCCAATGAGCCTTTCTTATCCAACAATATTTGTTAATATGACCAAATCTCATACAATAATTACATTGCTTAGCTCTAAACATATTTTTCGGTTTTGACATGCCTTTTGGCCTCAACATCCTTTTAGAAGGTGTGTGTGTATAGTGACATACACATGCATGATGAGTAAGTATTTTCCTAGGTGCATGCCTCTTATACATGAAGGCATGATTGGCCTTTTGAGGTTTCCCTCTTAAGTTATTCAACCCTTTACCATTCTTCTTATGAATAGAGAGTTTTGTGTGTGTTATGCTCTTAGCCCTTGGGGTATTACCTTAATTGTACAGGTTTGTGGTATACTAGACTTAACAAATATAGTCTTGTGAGATGAAGATGATGTTCCATTAAATCCTAGACCATGTCTTACTAAGGGTAGTCTTTGGGAAACTATAAGAGTATCTAAGTTTTCTTTGCCTTTATGAAACCTTGAAATAGAGTTTCTAAGTTCCTCAACTTCATTTTTCAAAATATTGTTTTCTTTAAGCAAGGATTTAGTTGAGGGTCTAGAGGAATACTCATCTAATGATTTTTAAAGAGTTTCGTTAGAAGTTCTAAAATCAAAATTCTCTTTTTGTAAAAGTTCCATTTTGTTTTTTAAATCTAAAATGTTATTTTTATAAATGCTAAATCTACTTCTATATTTTTCTAACTCTAGGTTCAATATTTCTATTAAACTCTGTTCATCATCATCTTCACTATCACTATTATTATCACTACTATTATCACTAAAAGAGTATAAGTAAAAAGGACCTACCTCATCCGTGAAGTGATCCTCTAAAGTCATGAAACATAGGTTGACCTCTTCTCCTTCATTATCATCTTTTTTGCTTGAAGAGCTTTCGTCATCCCATGTGGCTTTGTAACCTTTTTCCCCATCATCTTTTTGAATTCTTCTTTTATGTTTCTTGAGCTTTGGACATTTTGGTTTGATATATCCTTTCTTCCCACATTCATAACACTTTAGTTCCTCTTTATTTCTTTAAGAATCATTTGAGGAGTGTTTGAGGGTTCTTTGTTTGAATTTTGAAGAATTACCAAGTCTATTCTCAATTATTCTTTTTAATCTTCTTGAGAGCATGACAATGTCCTCATTTGCATCATCACTCTTTTCTTCATCATCATCAATTACCTCTTGAGATTTTGAAGTAGAGGCATTGAGTGCTAGAGACTTTCTCTTTTCTGGTTCGACTTCAAGTTCTCTATCTCTTTTTACCGCCATTTCGTGCATTAGAAGTTTGCCAATAAGCACAACGGTAGGCATGACGCTCATGTCTTCATTAGCCTCTTCTATACCCGCAACTCTTGAACCATAGTCTTTGAGAGGAAGACTTCTCAGAATCTTATTATTCACATCTTCCAAGCTCAAATGCTTTTCGAGCTTTCTCATGCCATTGATAATGGCTAGAAGACGGTTTGTCATATCGGTAATAAATTAATTGGATTTCATCTTGAAGAGTTCATATTCCAAAGTGGGAAGTTAAATCTTCTTGGGTTTAACTTGTTTGGTTCCTTCATGATAATTCTCCAATGTTTTCCACATGCTATATGTAGTAGGACAATGTTGGATTCTACCACATTCTTCAATAGATAGAGAGCTTACGAGAATTGTCATTGCCTTTTTATTTTTGAAATTAGCTCTTCGTTGAGACTCTATCCAATCATCTCTTGAAAGAACTTCTTCTTCACCATCAACTCCTCTCTTGGTTGGTGGTGTCCATGATTTCCGAACACTATCCCAAACTCCAATTCCCTCACTATAGAGATATGTCTCCATCCGAAATTTCTAATGAGCATAGTTTGCTCAATCAAAGTAAAGCTTAAGGCTTTGAAATTCTTCACTGGCCATTTCTTGATCTTTCCTAGTGCTTATTAGGATTTGTTGCTAGACAAGCTCTGATACCAATTGTTGCCTTAACAATGAACTAAGAAGGGGGTTGAATTGGTTAGTAACTAAAAATTGCTTAACTTGAAAGTGCGGAATAACTTAAAATAGACTAAGGAGAGATATCACACACAAGATTTATAGAGGTTCGGGCATGAACAAACCCTACTCTTCTTTCCAATCTCAATTCGGTGTTTCACTAACACTCTAAGTTTTACAATAGAGTTTTTCAAGCTCACTCCAAATATGGTGTTTCTCTCAATGGCTAACACCTAACCCAGAAATTCCCTTGTATTTTTCAATGGCTCATACAAAAACCAATTCCTTGTATTTGATGGCTCACACAATAAACTCTTACAAGTGTTTCACTCTTAACCCGAAATACCCAAACTCACTTTTGAGTAATTGGCTACAATGAAAACACTCAATAATCTACAATGCTCTGAAATTATGAGCAATTAGGTTTTCACAATGAATAGAAGTTTGTTTTGAAAAACTCATTAATGCACAATCTACAATAAGATTAATGATTCAAAATAATTGTTGTTCTCTTATTTGGGATTCATAAATGGCTTTCATTTATCCCCCCTTTGTGAATTATAGTCATTTAGGTGCATTTAATGCAAAATTAACCATTGAACCAACTCTTAACTTCGCACCTGACATGTTTCTTTGTCCTCATTCACAGGTGTGAATATATGTGTCATGGTCTTGAATGTCTTCCAAGCAGTGGTCTAAGTGGAGACTCTGACCGTGAAGCTTTTTGGAAGAATTGAAAGTGTTTGATCACATGCGTGACTAATACTTTCACGTGCGTGAATATTCTTCCAAGTCGTGGTCCAAGTGGTAACTCTGGCCGTGAAGCTCTTTGAAAGTATTGACATATTTGATCACAAGTGTGAATACAATTTCACGGGCATGACTGTATGATCATTCACGATTAGTATGATCTTTCATGGTCGTGAACTTTGAATATTGAAAAGTTGACACTCATCTATATTCACGAGCATGACTTTGCTGTTTCTTTGATTTTAATCTTCAAAAGTTTTCTTTCAATCTTGCTTCATGTTCTAATCAAGATATATCTTGTTTAACATACTTAGAACAAACATTGTTAAATATATTATCGCTATTTTATTTGTTATCATCAAAATGACGGAAATACCCCTCAAGCTTCAACATAAATTTATATTTCAAAATGGTTTAAAATATTTAAGTGGTATAATTTCTCTAATTAAAGCACCAATTTCATTTTTATGTTTATATTCACAAATAATGAAATTATGAGTTCGATTTTATCTTGAAAATGACAACAAATCTAAAAGATTTCCAATGGATGTTCGCAGTTTTTAGAATTCAACTTATAAAATGCTCAAAGAGTCATATGGATATAGATAATTATTGTGCATATATATTTCCAATAATGTGCTATAAATTAATATATATCCACAATATTTAGATGTTTGTCAACTACTTTTGGATATTTTAAATTTTTTTAATGATGCAACATATATTTTTAGTGGTGTTTATTATCTGACATGTCATTAATTATTGTATGAATTTATTAATATTATTGATACATTTTAAGAATATATTAATGATCCAATTTTACATGAATCATTTGTATGATGAAAAATAAATGGTTGAATTATCTTAAATTTATTCCTTTTTTTTAATTTTGTATATTGTATTTTTTTTATCCTAGATATAAAATAGATGGTTTATATAATTATTTGAATCTTTATTATTAATATTTAGATTCAGGTAATGATATTAGTATTGATACTATAATTAATGATGTAAAAAAAATTAACTTTATGATTTATTTATAAAATTTAGTTTGATTTATAATATTCCTACTACTACTTATAGTGGCACAACTAGTCAAATTTCAAGTGAATCGATAAAAATTAGAGGGGGTAATCATTTAATATTGTAAAAATATAAAAAAACAAGATCATCATTTGTTTACTCGAACTTGACATTTATCTAACAACTATTTTTGAGTTTAGTGATAATATGATAAGTAAAAATTTTTTAGTTCTTGATTGGTGGAGTCGATATCAAAATATTTATCTAGTACTTTCCCAAATTACAAAATAATTTTTTTCAAGTTTATCCTTAACTGTTGCAATTGAAAAAGTTTTTAGTACAAAATATAATATTTTGGATGAGACGCAGATAAGTTTAACTCTCGAATTGCTAGAAGTTTAAACATGTGTTGTTGATTGGATCAAAACGATATTAAGATAATAAGAAATAGAGAAAGATGAAAATAAAAATCAATATAACTTCACCATCAAATAAACGACTGAAACATTTGACACTGACAGCTTCGATTAAAAAAAAGGTAAAATGAGTAAATTATTAAAATTTAAAAGGTAAGAAAACTAAGTGAAATTTGATTTTTCTAAACCCTAAGAAAATATTTATACAACTTAATTAATGGTAGGAAAATTAAGTTTATTAATATTATTATTTTTTAAACATAAATTCAAACTTTTATAATTAAATTATTTTTTTAAAATAAAAAATTAAATTGATTAGATTTTTAGTCCAATTATAATTTTTATAATTTATTAAGCTATAAAATAAAAAATAATCCTTTCTAAATTTCAATTTATAATTTCTCAAAATGAAATTTCTCTTTTTTTTATATAACAATCTAACTTATTACACTAAATCACAAATTAAAATAAAAAATTAAATTGATTATATTTTTAGTCCAATTATAATTTTTATAATTTATTAAGCTATAAAATAAAAAATAATCCTTTCTAAATTTCAATTTATAATTTCCCAAAATGAAATTTCTCTTTTTTTTTTTTTTATATAACAATCTAACTTATTACACTAAATCACAAATTAATATTTAATAATATAAATTTTTTCTCAAAATTTTTATTTTTTAATAACTTATTAGTTGTAAAAATTTATAATTTACACAAATTAATATTTCATAAGTTAATATTTCTTTCTCAATATTCTCATTATTTCTAACTAACTTATTCCCCAATTTTTTTTAACTTATTTCTAACTTAATATTTTTTTACTTCATTTTATAAATAAATTGATAAGATAAATTTATTTTTTTGCTTCAAATTCACCCAAAAATTAAGTTTAATGTTGAAAATTTAATAATTTAAATTATATTTATTTATTGTATTAATTACATAATTATATAATTTTTATAAAAATAAAAAAATATTGGAACCAGATGAATAGGTGTCTCTTAGGTGTCGATCCGATCCTATAATTCTAGGACTATGGAATTGATGGTTTCGAACCAGAACTGGTCGGGGCTATCTTAGGCAACTACCATAGCTATCATCATTGGGTATATATACAAAAATCCAAATGTACGAAAATCTAGTATCTACATTCAAATTTTTCGAGTTCTTCAACTAATGCTTCTATTGTCAAAGGTTGTTTAACACATCTTTAAAAAATCTTAGCAACATAGAAAAACATTAGTTGTAATCGGAGTCAAAGAAGTCCTAAACTTGTCCAAAGTCATAATTACAATAATATTGATAAAAAATCATATAATATAATCAGATTAAATAATAATTTAGAGTGATTTATCATATAGTTATGTTGCCCAGATATTGAGCCAAGAAGGGGGGTTGAATTGGATATTAAAAAATTTAACTTTTAAATGCGAAATGAAAAGTTAAGTTTTAGGAGGGATAGAGAAATTTGACACAATGATTTTCATAGAAGTTCAGGTGTTAAAAAACCCTACTCCTCTCCCCAATCGCAATTGGAAGTTTCACTAACACACTAAGTGTTACAATGGAATTTTACAAGCTCACTCCGAACTATGGTGTTTCTAACAATGGCTCACACCTAACCCAGAAATCCCTTGTGTTTTGATGGCTCACACAATAACCAATTCATTGTGTTTTACAGGCTCACACAAGCAACCTTTACCTTGTGTTTTACAGGCTCACACAAGCAACCTTTACCTTATGTTTTACAGGCTAACACAAACAACCTTTCTTTGTGTTTTAGAGGCTCACACAACTAACCCTTACAAGTGTTCTACTCTTAACCCAGAAATACCCAAAACTCACTTGAGTAAATGATTACAGAGAGAAATACTTACAAATCTTTATTGCTCAATAAATGATGAGCAAAAAGACTTTTACAGAGAATAAATATCAAATGCACAAAATGGCTTACAACAAGGTTTTGATTCAAAATATTTTCAATTCGCTTGTTCTTTTGTTCTCCTTGTTCACTCTCTTGTTCTGGATGCATAAATGACTTGCATTTATATTTCCATAGCAAATTATAGCCGTTAGAATGCATTTAATATGAAACTAGCCATTGCACCAACACTAATAATTGCGCCTGACATTTTTCTCTTTCATCTTTCATGGTCGTGACTCTATGTGTCATGGTCGTGATTGTTCTTCCAAGCCGTGACTGAAGTGGTGACCTTGGCCGTGAAGCATTCTGGAAGGTTTTGAAATATTTATTCACGGGCGTGACATTATATCTTCACGAGCATGATAACCTTCCAAGCCGTGGTCCAAGTGGTGACTTTGGTTGTGAAGTTCTCTAGAAGAATTTGTCATGTCTTTTCATGAGCGTGACATTGCTTTCACGGGCGTGACTGAAATGCTCATTCACGGTTGCTATATTCCTTCATGGCTGTGAACTTTAAATGTTGGTTTGGTGGCACTAGGCTTCATCATTGGCGTGACACATAAAGTCACGGGCGTGACACATATAGTCACTGGCGTGAACATGATACTTCTTCAATTTAGCCTTTTTAAGATTAATCTCCCATTCTCCATTCTTGCTAACATACTTCATACCCTGTTCAATAGACTTAGAAAACAAGAATATTAAATACATTATTGCTATTTTATTTGTTAGCATCAAAATGACGGAAATACCCCTTAAGGTTCAACAATCTCCCCCCTTTTGATGGTGACAAATAATCTAGCAATATGTGTTTTTGAGAAGCCTCCCCCTCAAAAGGTGCTTAGGATAAAAAATGATGAAGTGCAAGAATTGTAGAGAATGATAAAGTGTAGCATCAAAATAAACTTTCTAAATTTAAGTATATGCAAGTTATATGCAAAGTATATCCAATGTATACCAAAATTTTCTTTAAAGCATGAAGTATATGTAAGGTATATTTAGAGTGTATCAAGTGCATATTCATTTATGTAACTTGCATCAAGGTATATGCAAAGTATACTTAAGATATATTTAAGGTGTATAAAGCTCAATTGCATACTTGCATATTCATTTTGAATCAAAATTTAAGTATTGCACTTAACTCAATATATTGCTAGTTTCTCCCTACTTAATTTTGTATTTAACTTTAAAACAATATATTGCTAGGTTCTCCATTTTGATTCAAAATTAAGTATTGCTTGCACTTATCTTAATATATTGCTAGTTTCTCCCCTTTTTGTCATCAACAAAAAGAATATCAATAAAGATAAACCATAATGGAAAAGAAAATAAATATATTAATTATGAAAGAGAAGTACAAACAAAAGTAAATAAAATTCAGAAAGGAAATTAAAATTTCCTACAAATAAACAAGCAAGACACAAACATAGCAAGGCTAACATAAAGCCTAACATCTATTCGGACATCCTATCCCTAAGTCGAGCAACTTCTGCCTTGAGGCTGTCCATCCTAGACTCTATGAAGTCATTGAGGTTCCCCAACCTCTCATCCATGGAAGCCTACAGCTGCTCAAATCGTGGTGCCAGGAGGTCAACCACTTGCTAAGCCAAATTTGAAATGGAGGTAGAGGATTGTCCGATGTCCTGCTCAACCTCAGGAGGTGTCATATCAACTCGAGCCCTCTTCTTCTGCTGGATACCTTGGAGGCCAGCTTTAAAGTTCTCCGAGTCATTATCTTCCTAAATGATCTCGCCAGCAGTGTCGATGAAGCGGTAGTAGATGTTGTTCTTAAATACAATTCGAACAGGCGCTCCCATCTTAATGAAAGACTCGACATCCAGTCGGTCTCGAGGATGCCCTAGGATGAGGTTGTAGTGATGTGCATCCAGCTTCAGATATGCAAGCTTCAAGGCAATATGGGTCATATACCCACCAATAAGAATGTCTCCGGAGGGCTTAGTGGCAATGGACAAGAGATGGTTTGCAAACCATCGGGATAAGGCCACTGTGAGGCCTCTTCGGGCCATCTCCAGGAGAAAAAGCTTAGACTTCCGAATTGTGCCATTGCTGTCTCTTCGGGCAAATATGCTATAGGTTAGAAACCTATGCAGATATTTATGCACTGGGAATTGAAGGTGAGTACTCTTCGTCTTTTTAACATCCCAGCTGCAATCCAACCCGAAGTGAGTCCATGCCTGAGTAGCATAGAACTCTACTTCACTGTCGTTCAAGATGCCATCTGAGGGAAGATTGAATAAATCACCGAATTATGTGGCAGAGAGGGTGTTAGGATTCTTTCACAATTGAAACTTCACCGTGCCAGTAGGTGATACTTGCAGAGTGGGTTGATGAATGTGAACAAATTCCTTCAAGTGACAGGCCTGGAGTTGCTCTGTCATCGCTGTCTTGAGCCTGAGAGTACGTACTGTCTGCCACTCAAATGACCTTGAGGAAATGAGAGACCTTTTCTTAAGCACAAAGTACCTAGGATGACAATGCTCTGGAATTGTGTTCATTAGGTAATCTGTATACCTTCTAGGAGCATGAGATTTCTTCCTAGTACCCTTTGATGATCTGATTTCCATCTTGACTGAAGAAATAAACTTTTGAAGAGTGGAAACGATTTGACAGAATTTGTGAGGAAACCCTAAGGAAAGATGATTTGTGATGATGGAAGGGGTTTTTGATGGTATTTATAGATGAAATTTGTTAGAGGGCTGAAATCTTCAATGTGACAATGAATGTTGATAAATGAGAGCAGTTGCAAGAAGTTGTAGAGTTGAAATGTGAAAAATAACCGGCAAAAATATTATATAGCCAACCTCTTCACGGGCGTGAAACACGTAGTCATGAGTGTGAAGTGTCATGTTCACGGTTTGCTAAAAGGGTGCTCTACCCGTGAAGAAAGGAGTGAAATTGCTCACGATTGTGACATTTGAAGGTCACGGGCGTGAATGATAAACTATCACGGTGGTGAAAAATAAGTCACGGGCGTGAAATGTTGAATTTCACTACTTATGACTGTGAAACAAAGCGTGACACAAAGCGTGAACGCTTCTGTAAGTTTTTTTGGTGAAAATGTTCACGGGCGTGAAAATGCGTCATGGGCGTGAACAAGGCGTTTCACGAGGGTGAATGAAGTTGTGAACATAGGCTTCACTACTTTAAGTCATGAACCATGTCGTGAATCAAGTTGTGAAAGCTACTGGTTCTTTTGGCTATTTAGTTCACGGGCGTGAATATATGTCACGGGCGTGAACTGCCTAAAATTCTCATTAAATAAGATTAAGTCCTAAAACAAGGCTAAAGCATTTGTATGAAGATTCTATCCCTTATAACATAAATTTCCATCAAATTTACTACCTTATATGTAGTAAGATGATACAAAAACAAGATTATCACTTAAGGTTTGACAATTTGGCAATCACAAAGTTAATCCATCAATCATACCAAGTTCTCTTCTTATGAAATTAAATTTTTCCTCATTTAGAGACTTAGTGAATATATCTGCCAATTGATTTTCTGTGCTTATAAATTCCAATACAACATCTCCATATTGAACATGATCTCTAATAAAATGGTGTCTAATGTCAATATGCTTACTTCTAGAATGTTGAATGAGATTCTTTGATAGATTTATAGCAATTGTATTGTCACATCTAATAGGTATATGGTTCATACTATGACCATAATCCTTAAGTTATTGTTTCATCCAAAGGATTTGCGTACAACAACATCCTGCTGCTACATACTTTGCTTCAGCAGTAGAAAGAGCAACTGAAACTTGTTTCTTGCTAAACCAAGAAACTAAGCACTCTCCAATAAAGTGACAAGTACCTGAAGTACTTTTTCTATCTAAAAGACTACCAGCATAATCTGCATCTGAATATCCTACAATATAAAAGGATGAATTTCTAGGATACCACAAACTTAGATGCAATGAGCCATGTAAATATCTTAGAATTATTTTTACTGCATGTAAATGAGACTTTTTGGACATGATTGAAATCGTGCACATAAGCATACACTATACATTATGTTGGGTCTAGAAGCAGTAAGATATAAAAGTGATCCGATCATACCTCTATAGAGCTTTTTATTAATGCTCTTACCCTTTTCATCTTTGTCCAATTTTGTTGAAGTGCTCATTGGAGTCTTGGCATTCTTGCATCCTTCCATTCCTAATTTCTTAAGTAAGTCTTTGGCATATTTGGATTGGTTGATGAATATGCCCTCATTGCCTTGTTTTATTTGTAGACCAAGGAAATATTTAAGCTCACCCATCATGCTCATTTCGAATTCCCTAGTCATACACTTAGCAAACTCTTGACAAAGCAATTCATTAGTAGATCCAAATATGATATCATCAACATAAATTTGAACAATTAGAATATCATGCTTATGTTTTTTAATGAATAATGTAGTGTCAACATTCCCCTTTGTAAAGTTATTTTCTAAGAGAAAAGAACTTAGTCTTTCATACCAAGCTCTTGGAGATTGTTTCAAACCATATAAGGCTTTTGAAAGTTTAAAAACATGATTAGGCAAATCATAGCTTTCAAAACCTGGTGGTTGTTCTACATACACTTCTTGTATATAACCATTTAAAAAGACACTTTTCACATCCATTTGAAAGAGTTTGAAATTCATGTGGCATGCATATGCTAAAAATATTCTTATGGCTTCTAATATAGCTACAGGAGCATAAGTCTCATCATAATCTATTCCTTCTTCCTGATTATATCCTTTTGCAACCAGTCTAGCCTTATTCCTAGTTATTGAACCTTGTTCATTTAATTTATTTCTAAATACCCATTTGCTGCCTATAATTTGATAATCCTTGGGTCTAGGTACTAAGGTCCATACCTTACTTCTCTCAAATTGGTTGAGTTCCTTTTGCATTGCAATCACCCAACTTTCATCATTAAGAGCCTCATCAACATTTTTAGGCTCAATTTGAGAAATAAAAGTCAGGTCAGTGGCTAAATATTTGAAATGAGATCTAGTACTTACTCCCCTTGAAGGATCACCAATGATTTGCTCATTGGGGTGATCTTTTGTCAATCTCCATTCTTTTGGGAGCTCTTGCCTGTTTTCCTCTTGAGCTTGAGGTAGAGAATCATCTTGATGTGAATCTTCTTGATCATCTTCTTCTTTTCCATTTATAAGATCAAGTCTTTCCATAGTTCCTACAACATCATCAAGAACACTACCTTTCACAAGATCAAGTCTACTAGATTCATTAAAAACAACATGCATAGATTCTTCAATAGTTAATGATCTTTTATTAAATACTCTATATGCTTTGCTAGTTGTAGAGTATCCTAAAAAGATACCTTCATCAGATTTAGAGGCAAAATTTCCAAGGTTGTCCTTGGTATTCAATATGAAGCACTTGCATCCAAATACTCTAAAGTATGATATCAAGGGCTTTCTTCCATTCCATAGCTCAAATGAGGTTTTGTTTAAAAGAGGAATTTTGAAAACTCGATTTGAAATATAACAAGCAGTATTTGTTGCTTCTGCCCAAAAGTAAGTTGGTAGACCATACTCATTCAACATTGTTCTAGCCATTTTAATTAACATTTGATTTTTCCTTTCAACTACCCCATTTTGTTGAGGTGTCCTAGGAGATGAAAAATTCTGCGAAATGCCATGTTCAAGACAAAAACTTTCAAAATTTTCATTTTTAAATTCTTTGCCATAATCACTTCTTATTTTTGAAATACAGTATCTTTTTTCATTTTGAACTCTTTTTTTGAAATTTTCAAAAGCATCACTCTTTTGAGCTAAAAACATTATTCAAGTAAATCTAGAGTAATCATCTACGATGACAAAAGCATAATGTTTACCTCCTAAGCTATCAATTCTAGTAGGTCCAAATAAATCTAAATGCAGGAGTTGTAGAGGTTTTGAGGTACTTACTATATTTTTGGCTTTGAAGGATGACTTGTGTTGCTTCCCTCTTTGGCAAGGTTCACATGTCTTGTCTTTTTCAAATTTGACTCTTGGCAGTCCCTTTACTAGTTCTCTTGTGCTAAGACTTTGAATTAAATCCATGTTCGCTTGACCAAGCTTTCTATGCCACAGCCAAGATTCATCACTAGTAGTCACAAGACACTTAGAGGAATGGTTAGATATTTCATGTAAGTCTATTATGTATGTGTTAACATCTCTATTTCCTTTAAATATCTCTTGACCATCAATAGAGGTTACAAAACATTCATTAGAAGTAAAGGTTACTTTGTTTCCTTTATCACATAATTAACTAACACTTAACAAGTTATGTTTCAAGCCATTAACAAGTGAGACATTTTTAATAAAAGTAGTACCATTTGTACCAATAGAGCCAATGCCAATTACCTTACCCTTAGCATTGTTTCCAAAGGTAACCTTACCTCCATCAATACTTTTGATTTCATTGAAGAGTTCTTTGTCTCCTGTCATATGCCTTGAGCATCCACTGTCTACTAGCCAAACATTTTTGTTTATTGTGGACTTGAGGCATACCTATAGAATCACAATTCATGTATGATTTTTAGGTACCCAAATGAGCTTGGGTCCTTGGGGGTTAGCATATGAAGGTTCCCAATGAGCCTTCCTTATCCAACAATGTTTATTTATGTGACCCATTTTCATACAATAATTACATTGTTTAGGTTTAAAATTTCTTTTTGGTCTTACAATGTATTTGAATGCCATAATTCTATTAGACTGAGTTTAAAAACAATGACATGCACAATCATGATTAATTGGTGGTTTTCTAGATACATGATTCTTATACATAAAGGCATGATTATTCTTTTTATGTATAGAAGGTTTAGTGAACTTATTCCTTGGTGTTGTTTCAGCAAGTGTGGAAATGTGAGGTTCACTAGACTTAACAAAAATGGTTTTGTGAGAAGATGATGATGTGTCCTTAAATCCTAGACCATGTCTAATTAAAGGTGGTCTTTGAGACACAATGAGAGTATCTAAACTCTCTTTTCCTTTATGAAATTTAGAAATGGAATTTCTAAGTTCCCCAACTTCATTTTTCAAAGTATTATTTTCTTTAAGCAAGGATTTTATTGAGGGTCTTAATGAGTATTCATCTAATGACTTTTGAAGAGATTCATTAGATGATTTAAGCTTGAGGTTCTCCTTTTCTAAGGCATCCATTTTGATTTTCAAATTAGAAATGTTATTCTTATAAGTACGGAATTTACTCCTATATTTCTCTAGTTCTAAATTTAATTCTTCTATAAGGCTTTGCTCATCATCATCATAATCACTATCACTATCATTATCATCATCACTACTATCATTATTGAAAGAGTATGAGTGTAGTGATCTTATCTTATCCTAGACGTGATCCTCAATAGCCATGAAGCATAGGTTGACCTCTTCGCTTTCATTGCCATCTTTTTCGCTTGAAAAGCTTTCGTCATCCCATGTGGCTTTATGACCTTTCTCCTCATTGTCTCTTTGGTATTTGCTCTTATGCTTCTTGAGCCTTAGACATTATGGTTTAATATGCCATTTCTTTCCACATTCATAGCATTTTACCTCTTCCTTACTTCCTTGTGCATCATTAGAAGTCTGTTTGAGGTTTCTTTGCCTGAATTTTCTAGAGTTGCTCATTTTCTTCTCAATGATTCTTTTCAGCCTTCTTGAGAGCATAGCAATGTCCTCTTTCTCATCATCACTCATTTCTTCATCATCTTCACTTTCTTCTTGAGATTTTGAAGTAGAGGCTTTTAGTGCTAAAGGTTTTCTTTTTTCTGGCTTTGCTTCAAGCCCTCTATCTCTTTTCACTGCCATTTCATGTGTGAGAAGTTTGCCAATAAGCACATCAGTATTCATGATGCTCATGTCTTCATTTGCTTCTTTTATACCAGCAACTCTTGAACCATAGTCTTTAAGAGGAAGACTTCTCAGGATTTTGTTGTTTACATCTTCCAAGCTCAGATGCTTCTTAAGTTTCCTCATTCCATTTATAATAGCTTGAAGACGGTTGGCCATGTCAGTGATTGACTCATTGGATTTCATCTTGAAGAGCTCATATTCTGAAGTAAGAAGTTGAATCTTCTTGGATTTTACTTGCTTAGTTCCTTCATGATAATTTTCCAATGTCTTCCACATGATATAGGCTGTTGGGCAGTGTTGTATTCTTCCACATTCTTCAATGGATAATGAGCTTGAGAGAATTTTCATTGCCTTCTTATTTTTAAAGTTTGCTCTTCTTTGAGGCTCTGTCCAATAATCTCTTGATAAGATTTCTTCTTTACCATCAGCTCCTCTTCTAGTTGGCGGTGTCCATTCTTTTCGAACACTATCCCAAACTTAAATTCCTTCACTATCCAGATATGTCTCCATCCAAAACTTCCAATGAGCATAATTTGCTCTATCGAAGTAAGGCTTGAGACTTTGGAATCCTTCACTGGTCATATCTTGATCTTTACTAGCACTTTTTAGGCTTCGATGCTAGACAAAGCTCTGATACCAATTGTTTCCCAGATATTGAGCCAAGAAGGGGGGTTGAATTGGATATTAAAAAATTTAACTTTTAAATGCGAAATGAAAAGTTAAGTTTTAGGAGGGATAGAGAAATTTGACACAAGGATTTTTATAGAGGTTCGAGGTTAACAAACCCTACTCCTCTCCCCAATCGCAATTGGGAGTTTCACTAACACACTAAGTGTTACAATGAAGTTTTACAAGCTCATCCCAACTATGGTGTTTCTAACAATGGCTCACACCTAACCCAGAAATCTCTTGTGTTTTGATGGCTCACACAATAACCAATTCCTTGTGTTTTACAAGCTCACACAAACAATCTTTACCTTGTGTTTTACAGGCTCACACAAGCAACCTTTACCTTGTGTTTTACAGGCTCACACAAGCAACCTTTCTTTGTGTTTTAGAGGCTCACACAACTAACCCTTACAAGTGTTCTACTCTTAACCCAGAAATACCCAAAACTCACTTGAGTAAATGATTGCAGAGAGAAACACTTACAAATCTTAATTGCTCAATAAATGATGAGCAAAAATACTTTTACAGAGAATAAATATCAAATGCATAAAATGGCTTACAACAAGGTTTTGATTCAAAATATTTTCAATTCACTTGTTCTTTTGTTCTCCTTGTTCACTCTCTTGTTCTGGATGCATAAATGACTTGCATTTATACTTCCATAGCAAATTATAGTCGTTAGAATGCATTTAATATGAAACTAGCCGTTGCACCAACCCTAATAATTGGGCCTGACATTTTTCTCTTTCATCTTTCACGGTCGTGACTCTGTGTGTCACGGTCGTGACTGTTCTTCGAAGCCATGACTGAAGTGGTGACCTTGGCCGTGAAGCATTCTAGAAGGTTTTGAAATATTTGTTCATGGGTGTGACATTATATTTTTCATGGGCGTGACATTATATCTTCACGGGCATGACAACCTTCCAAGCCGTGGTCCAAGTGGTGACTTTGGTCGTGAAGCTCTCTGGAAGAATTTGTCATGTCTTTTCACGAGCGTGACATTGCTTTCACGGGCGTGACATTGCTTTCACGGGCGTGATTTTAATGCTCATTCACGGTTGCTATCTTCCTTCATGGCTGTGAACTTTAAATGTTAGTTTGTTGGCGGTAGGCTTCATCACGGGCGTGACACAGAGAGCCACGGGTGTGAACATGCTACTTCTTCAATTTTATCTTTTTAAGATTAATCTCTCATTCTCCATTCTTGCTAACATACTTCATACCCAGTTCAATAGACTTAAAAAACAAGAATATTAATTACATTATTGCTATTTTATTTGTTAGCATCAAAATGACAGAAATACCCCTCAAGGTTCAACAAGTTATAATACATTTATTATAAATTAGATTAATTTATAATAGATTGCACTTAAATTGGTATATTAAATCATATATTAATATAATTTACATTTATTATGTAATACAATTAGAACAAATTATAAATGCTAAAAAATATATTTAGTGATACAAAATTAGAGTATAAAAATGAAAACAAGCAATATCTTATAAATATTTATTTTGCTTGCATGTTAATAATAAAGATAGTTGATCAGTTTGATGTTTAGCTTATCTTAGATTTACATAGAGGTCATAGGTTTAATTCTCCACACCAACATTTTTTAGCATATAAAATTATTTTTAATATATAAAATTTTCAATTATTTAAATGTCCATTGTTATTAAAAATGTTATATTAATTTTGTTAACAAATTTACAAATTTAAAATTTTAATACTATGAATTAAAGTGTATATAATTTATAAGCTTATGTTAAATTATATTTGTATAGTAAAACTATAAAAGTTATAAATAATGTTATATATAAATTATTTCAGTCTTATTAGTTATTACATATAGTAAAATTATAAATATTTAAGCATCAGTTCTTTTGGTACAAATTGGTTCTATAACACTTCGATACAATTCAATATCGTTATCGGTCTGAATATTACTAAAAGATATTGATCCATCAAAATTAAAGTCAATATACAATTTGATTTGGTTCTAGTAAAAAAATCTACAATATAATTCAGTTATGTATCTTTTTATTCGGTTGCTCAATTCAATTTGGGAAGATTCATGATTCGTATATAACCATAGTTTTAGAATTTCAAATATGTTAATATTTGATGAGATAAATATGAAGAATAAATATAGTAAATTCTAATTAAATAGAATTAAATTTTACTTAATAATAAAGCAAATCTAAAATAAATTTGCTTAAATTTGATAAGTTCTTATATTTGTGAATTATATGAGTATATTAAAAACAAAAACAATAATTAGAAAATCACATTTTGAGGATTCTATGTTTCTATTTTTTTTATTTTAATAAACTTTTATTTAATAAAATTAGAAAATAAAAAAATAAAGAATCTAAGCAAACATATATTTTTTTAATATTAACATAAATATCTAATTTTTATCTTCATAAATACCTATAATTGAATTATGATTCTAACATAATTTACATATACACGATCTAGATAAAATAGTAATACGAAACAATACAATATCAACTATAATTAGGACATATATTTATATTGATTTAAAAAAAGATATATATTAATACTATTATTATGCTAAACAATAAAAATGGAATGTTAGTCCATCAAATAATTAGCTTTCTATTTTTCACTTTGTTAGGTATTTAAATTTTTGAAGCATTTTGAAAAACAAAACTAAGCTAATTTTTTATTATTTTGATATTTGTGTTCAAATTTTTATATGTTTACAACATGTTTTTCTTTTCAAGATGCAATAATTGTGTATATATTAGTGTAATTTTAGCATTATATAGCAAAAAATATTACATTTTTATTATTTATTATTATTATTATTATTATTATTATTATTATTATTATTATTATTATTATTATTATTATTATATTTGCTAATTTAGGTCTTGAGTTAGAATAAATAAAAAATGTAATATTATTTGCTTCTTCCGTCTTCTTCATTCTCATCTTCATTTTTCGAACCCCCTTACATGTTTTTTCACCCTCAATCTCCATAGCTAATGTAATGCCCGTCAATTTAGGCTTGGATAATTAACATATTTAATAATCGTAATTAAAATTACTTGGACTAAATTTAGAAATAAAATATAATAAAAATATTTATAAGTGAATTTTTATTAAGTTATGTGTGTTAAATAAAATAAATAGAAATGTTGGGTAAGTTAATAATAATAAGATAAAAACCAAGGATTTAAGTAGATATTTGGCAAAAATAAGGGGGGACCTAATAGGGTATTTACCATGAGTATAAAAATGTTATTTTATTCTTCTTCTTCCAAATTTCAAAACTCTAGCCTCCCTCCCACTCTTCCATACAAAAATTCTCTCTTCTTTCACCCATTTTCTTCTTCCTCTTCCTCTTCCCAAAAACTTAAAACAACTATAATAGCTTAAGGTTTGAAGAGATTAAGACTTCATTGTGTTAAGGTTTAGACTTCATTTTATCAAGGTTTGTACATATATGCATATTTATTCCTTTGAAAATTTTATTTACATTACAATGTTGTTTGATGTTGAAGAAAAAGTGAACAAATAACTTGTGTTTGTTGATTTTGTTAAAATTCATCCGGAACAGTCTTGATGTATTTGACCATATCTTTTGTTCTAGAACTTGGATCGGGATGAAATCAGTTGGAAATGAAAATAGACACATAGAACTAAAATGTGTATAAAGAGTGTAAATGTTATATCTGATTCTATGTTGGTCTAAAAATTTCTACAAATTCTCAGATTTGAAAGTACCCAGAAAATTTTGGGTAGTTATTTTCTGAACATTCTATGGTATTTTGGTTATATATTTTATTCTGGAACTTAGATCGGGATGAAACTAGTTGAAAATGAAATTAGACATATAGATACAAAAAGTTTATGAAGAGTATAAATGCTAGTTATGATTTATATTGGACGTAAAATTTGATACAAAATCTCGAATTTAAGAATATTCTGAAAAATACTGGACATATTTTTACCGAGCACTATATGGTTATTTGGACATAACGTTAGCTAAAAACTTTAGATTTATATGATTATTTTTGTATATGAAAGATAAGACATTAATCTAAAAATTCATAGAATACCATAAGGTCAAATTGGAATCAAATATAGGTGAAATGGGCAATCCAAAATCAGGGCAAAAATCTGTATAGAAATAAACATTTAGTAATTTGGTATTTTAAATATTGGGTGACATATATATATATATGTTTTAATTTTTAATAAATTGATAGTATTTATATTTAAAATTCTTATTGTGTATTGACTAAATTAATATGATGTGTTGTGGTTTGAGATTTCAAATGAGATTGAGAAAGTTTTATATGTATAGGGCATGTAAACCGAAAATTATTATGAATATGTGAATTTTGATGATTTATGTAAAACATAAGATGATAATATCAATTAAGCCCAATTCTATAATTTTGAACTAGAAATAGGATAGATGACATTCCATTAAGGGGTTTACGGTACCGTAAAAATTATGATGATATTAAAATTTTATTATATGGACAAGGTGGCATAAGCTTGGGTGAGAGCGCCCTTGATCCTAAATGCATGCAATTATTTATTTTACTCAGTCAAGATGGCTTAAGCTCGGGTGAGAGCGCTCTTGACTTGAGAAGCTCGGTTGAGCACTTATACATACAGATACAGATAGTGAGTAGGGTGGCTTAAGCTCGAGTGAGAGCGCTCCTGTTTTACAACCCGCATCCAAATAGTCCGGATTTAGAGTTTTGGGGCTATAAAATATAAAATATTTTAAAGAAAAAAAATATGAAAAAAATTAGTTATCAGGTAAATGAAACAAGGAAATAGAATTCATAAATGAGGTATGAATATGAATTTATTTTTGTAAATTATGGCATGTATATGTGTTAAACCAGTAAACCAGGTATGCAATATTCCATATTGATATATGATAAGTTGATTTTTTTTATATTGCTATAAAAAGGATTATGATATATGAATTATTATTTATGATTATTTATATACAAATTTGGATAATATGAACATGAAATTCTTATCATAAGTGTATGTATGAATATTTATGCACATACGTACCACTAAGCATTAGGTTGCTTAGCGTGTGGGTGTTTTCCCATACGCAGGTTGGTGCTTTACATGACATGCATTTTGTTCCTATCCACATGTCATGGGTGATGAGTATAATTATAGTTTTCAAAAGTTTTACAGGTCTTTTTTTTTATGTTGGGAACATGTAATTTTATTTGGATTATATATATTTTGTAAACATCGGGATAATGAAAGCTAAAATGTGGTCATAGTTTGTTAATTCTGCATATAAAATAGATACATTAATTGAATGACATATTGCTATCATGAAAACAAATTAATTAACATATGAAAATATAATAACTAAAATGGAAGAAACTTTAATTCAAATAAATTTTAAGGTAATAGGCAGGTGACATTCTCCTATATAGTTGGGATTATTCCTAACTATATAAGAGGGTGTTGCATTTAGTGGTATCAGAGCCCAGGTTTAGGCGATCCTAGACCTAAGTGGGCTAAAGGTTTATCATGCATGCATTTTATGTCTCATTTGACTCTGACATGGGCTACTTCTTTGTCGACTTGTAGGATTAGAAGAAAGTATGGGAATTCAGGTGCATGAAGTTACTGAAAGCAATAGTTCTCCTAATACTGGAGCACCAAACCAACCCAGTGTAGCCAGTGTTCAGGGTCCGAATGCTATACCAGCTACAGCGCAGCAAGACCAAAACCCTTTGATGCAACAGATGGCTGGTTTGCTGCAACAGATCGCAAGAGTGGTACCACAACCTGCTCTAGTTCCTCTACCTCCACCATCGAAACCGAAAGTACAGATGGACAAGCTTCGTAAGTATGGAGCCATAAATTTTGTGGGTATGAAAGATGATGATCCTACTGCAGTAGAATATTGGTTGGAAAAGACTGAAAGAGTCCTTGATGAGGTTGAGGTTCCTACTGACCAAAAGGCAAGATATGTTGTATCTCTACTCTAGGAAGATGCTTATGACTGATGGAAGTCAGTTCTTTTGAAACCAGAGGCTCCAAAGCCTATGACATGAGAATTATTTATCACTGAGTTCAAGGAAGAATATGTTCCTCCTTTTTACATAGATGAGAAAAAGAGGGAGTTTCTAAACCTTAAGCAAGGCAAAATGATAGTGACAGAGTATCAGAGAGAGTTTACTCGATTGAGTAAGTATGCTTTAGAGATTATCATGAGTGAGAGAGATAAGTGTAGAAGATTTGAGGATGGCCTCAATACAAAGATTGGGGATTTTGTGACTCCACTTCAACATGTTAACTTTACTCAACTAATTGCATATGCGGTTAGTGTTGAAAAGAGAAAGAGAAAGAGAGCAGAGGAAGCTTTTAAACAAATAGTAACTCCAGTGGCCTAATCTATAGGCAAGAAAAGTCGATACTGCCCAGGACATTCTTATGGCAGGAGTCAGAGACATAATAGGAGTTATACACAAGGTGGATTACACATGAGGGGGCAGCCCTCCAGGGCTACATCTGCAGCTGGTAGCATACATACACAGGCCACCCAAGAGAGCGCTCCAATTTATGGTACCTGCCACAAGGGCCATAAAGGAGAATGTTGGATGGTCATAGGTGCTTGTTTCAGATGTGGGTCCAAGAACCATATGAAAAGAGATTGCCCTCTAATGACTACTAGTGCACCTACACAAACTGCAGGATCAGCTTGGGTTCAGAATCAGACTCAGACTAGAGGAGGTCGAGCAGGACCTAATCAGGCCATATCAGAAACAATCAAGAAGCCAGGACCCAGCATGACTCCAGCTAGAACATATGCTATGAAGGACAGAGAGGACCAAAAATCCACTGATGTGATTGTGGGTATGTTTTCTTTACATGACTCAGTTTTATGTGCTTTAATATATCCTGGTTCTACACATTCCTATGTATGCACGAGCACTCCTAGTGAAAATAGTATGATGAGCGAGAATCTAGAATATGAGATTGAGGTCACAAATTCCCTAGGCCACAGTGTGATTGTTAACCGGGTATACAAAAGTTACCCTTTGATAGTGGATGGGAAAGAATTTTTAGTATATTTGATTGAATTGCCATTCCACGAGTTTGATGTTATCTTGGGCATGGATTGGTTTTCTAAACATGAGGCAGTAGTGGACTGTCGATCTAAGACAGTTGTTCTTAAAACTCCAGAACTAGAAGAGGTAGTAGTGGAAGGCGAAAGGTTTCCACCACCTGCTCAAGTGATTTCTATGATGAAGGCTCAAAGAATGATCAGAAAGGGATGCGAGGCCTACTTGGCTCACATGATTGATACTAGGAAGGGAGGTCCAGATCTTAATGATATCCCTATAGTGAATGAATTTCCAGAAGTGTTCCAAGATTAACTGCCAGGGCTACCTCCCGATAGAGAGATTGAATTCTCTATAGAGCTCACTCCAGGTACAACACCAATATCAACTGCATCGTATAGAATGACACCGATAGAGTTGAAAGAATTAAAGGCACAACTACAAGAGTTGTTAGATAAAGGTTTTATCAGACCAAGTGTGTCTCCATGGGGTGCACCGGTATTGTTTGTAAAGAAAAAATATGGGTCAATGAGGTTGTGCATAGATTATAGACAGTTGAACAAGGTGACTATTAAGAACAGATATCCGTTACCACGAATTGATGATCTTTTTTATCAGTTGAAGGGTGCAGGAGTTTTCTCTAAGATTGATTTGAGATCAGAGTACCACCAATTAAAAATTAAGACAGATGACATAGCTAAGACAACATTTAGAACTAGATATGGGCATTATGAGTTTTTGGTGATGCCTTTCGGTTTGACTAATGCTCCAACAACCTTTATGGACTTGATGAATTAGATCTTTATACTATATTTGGATATGTTCATGGTGGTTTTTATTGATGATATCTTAGTGTATTCCAAGAATAAGGAAGAACATGGTCAACATTTGAAGATAGTTTTGCAGACCCTCAAGGAACAGAAGCTTTATGCCAAGCTCTCAAAATGTGAATTTTGGCTCGATGATGTGGCTTTCCTTGGACACATTGTGTCAGCAGATGGCATCAAAGTTGATCCCAGCAAAGTAGAGGCAGTTATGAGTTGGAAGCCTCCTCGTAATGTGATAGAAATTAGGAGTTTCCTCGGTTTGGACGGTTATTACAGGAGGTTTGTTAATTGCTTTTAAATGATTGTTTCTCTTTTGACCAGATTACTGAGGAAAGATGTGAAATTTGAGTGGACAGAGAAATTTCAGGACAACTTTGAGAGACTTAAGAAGATGTTAACTGAGGCTCACGTTTTGACACAACCAGTCCCTGATAAGGAATATGTCATCTATAGCAATGCTTCTCACAATGGACTGAAGTGTGTACGAATGTAAGAGGGCAATGTAGTAGCTTATGCTTCTAGACAGCTGAAGACACATGAGAAGAATTACCCCACACATGACCTTGAACTGGCTGCCATTGTTTTTGCTTTAAAGATATGGCGTCATTACTTGTACGAGGAAAAATGTTTTCAATGAAAGTAGTATTATTAATACCAATAGAGTCAATGCCAATTACCTTACCCTTAGCATTGTTCCCAAAGGTTACCTTACCACCATAAATACTTTTAATGTAATTGAATAGTTCTTTATTTCTAGTCATATGCCTTGATCATCCACTATCCATAAACCAAACATTTTCTTTTATAGTGGACTTGAGGCATACCTATAAAATCACAATTCAAGTTTGGTTTTTAGGTACCCAAATGAACTTGGGTCCTTGGGGGTTAGCACATGAAGGTTCCCAATGAGCCTTCCTTATCCAACAATGTTTATTGATATGACCAAATTTCATACAATAATTGCATTTGTGTAGCTCTAAACATGTAACACCCACTAATTAGTCTAAATTAGAATAAGTATGTGGTATACATAGAAAACACATGATAGATATAAAAATTTAAATAAATTGAATAAATGACTAAATTAGAAATTAAAATAAATTAAATTTATTGACATGATAAATTTGATTAAATTAGACCACATAATTAAATTGTATTTTTGGTAAAATAAAATTAAAGATATTAGATATAAGGGAATATGTGAAGATAATAATAATAATAATAATAATAATAATAATAATAATAATAATAATAATAATAATAATAATAATAATAATAATAATAATAATAATAATAATAATAATAATGATGATGATGATGATGATAAGAAGAAAATTAAATTAAAAAAAAAAAAGAAAAGAAAAGTGAACAATACAAGGGTCAGAAGAAAAAAACAAGAGAAGACCAAAAACGGGAAATAGGGAGAAAGTGGGGCTGAAATCAATTAAGACTTCTTTTGGCCATTTGCTTCCAACTTCAACTCTCTCCTTCTTCTTTTTCATCATCCCTTTTCCTTCCTCTATATCACAGCCCAAAATCTTCATCCTTTCTTTCAATATTTGCATCAAAAATCAGTCCAAATAAATCTGATCTTGGTAAGAAATATTTTTCCAATGATTATTGTGTTATTAGAACTTTTTGGATTATGTTTTGCAGTGTACTTCGTTCATTTTTTTGTTTATCTTGTGAATCGAATTTGGGGAAGTGTTAAACATAAAGGTTATTCATATATGTCTTGTGTATCTTTCTATCAAATATTATTGAAAAGCTTTTAAGTATATGAAGAGATATGGTCATTGGGGTGAAACTGGTTCAGGGAGATGTATCAACTGAATAACCTACTATTTTTATAATAATTGACAATCTTAGTAGCTTAATCTGAGGTTTTGTAAAACTTGAAAGTTGTAGGTATATGTGTTATTTAGGTCTCTGCCAAATTGTGTATAAATGGCTCTTGTGTAGGTGGAGTTATAGTGAAGTAAACTATGACTATTCCTTGATTAAGTTGTGTTCTGGTATCTGTGCAGCTCCAGTAAATATGTCCTTATAGTTTACATATTTGTAGATCGAATTAGCCAAAGTACAAAACATAAAAGTTTTATTCATATGTCTTATCTAAATTTCTATGAAAAGCTCACCTTACAATGTCATTTATTTTGTAAGTTATGACCTGAATAATGGAACTGGTCGGGTTGATACTCTATGTTAAACCAGTTATAGATTCTCTAGTATTTGAGAACCTTAGAGACCGAATCTGGAAATGAGGTAAACATGAAAAATTTTTCCAATTTACTTATGTAACTGTATAAAAAGTTTCATAATATTTTAAGCTATAAATTGAAAGATAAGAATTTTTAATTATGGTACCCTGAAACTGCCTAAGGGAAGAGATCAAAACAATATTTAAAAATATACCAAAAATCGTGTAATGGTTCAACAATTCTGAAATTGTAGTATGTTTTAGTTTTAGATGTTAAATTTAAGTAGGATCAAGAATCATATAAATTAGATAAGTGTAGAAAATGTTATTGATCCAAAAGTCTTAAGAAGTCTTGTTCCAGCTTAAAAGAATTGTAGTTATTTATTTAAACTATATTAAGAATAAATATTTTATCAATGTATTAATTATTTATATTTTCGAATTAGGATCTCAACAAGAAGAAGAGCAATAAAAGTACACAAGCTCCAAATTTTAGATTTTGGAAAAGCTCCATTGAAGTTTGTACATATATGCATTTTAGTTTGTCTTGTTGCATGCTTGTGTGTTAATTGAATAAGTGGCATATTTGAATAATGTATTAAAATGTGTAAATATGAAATGAATTGAGTGCTTAACCAATGAAATTTTATGTTAATGCATGTATAGACATATGGATGAATAATTGATTGATAAAATGTAGGAAATTTTGGTTTACAATATGTAACATAATATATATTTCAATATAGATTAGTATATGATTGATTAAAAATGTGATAATTAATAATGGTAATTATTGAATAATTAGGACAATAAAGAGTGAAGTTAGAAAGTCATATATGACATATGTATTTGATATGAAAAGAGAGGTTATATGGCATACTTGGACTCATAAAATTATTATAAATTTTGGTTTTGTATTAAAAGATTTGTTGGCTTTGATTGTATATAAAACTAATTAAAGTATGTCAATATTACTTAAATGGTTATATATAATGGAATATCATATGATTATATGATTTTAAAATTTTATAATCATATTTCCATTATAAATGTAATGAGAATATTGATTCCAGCAAATTAATATATAAAGAAAATAAATAACATTAATTGCCCAGTTCTCAACCTGTGGACTAATTAGGGATAGATGGTGCACCATTGTGGGGGCATTACGGTACCGATATTGATATAGTTTAGGAACAGGGTGGTATTAGCTCCGAGAGCACCCCTGTCCTAATTGTACATAGATGATGTGGTTATACTCGGTCATGAGGCTTAAGCTCTTAAGCTCTGCGAGCGGCCTTACTACACGCCCTATATCCGGACAGTCCGGAAATGAGATTTGAGCTATTTATATTAAAATATTATATATAAATTAATTAAAAGACATACATGTACATGTTGAAAGATAAAATGTGTGAAATAACATGAATTATAAATATTTATTAAGGTAAGCTAAATTTATAATTGAGTTATATATATATATATATATATATATATATATATATATATTATCAATGAATTTGGTACTATTGTATAATCATGTGGTTGTCTATGTATAATGTATGTTGGAATATTGTGTATTGCATTATGAATTATCTACCATGCATTTTGGTAATTGTATGTTAAAATATTTATGCTTATATGGATTGAGATTTGAGTTACCTAAACAATCATAATTTTAGGAAAATCAATTAAATTAAAATGAGTTATGGAAACATGAGAAGAGGTAGAATGCTTAATATATCATGATTATTATGACCCACATTTGTGTGACTGCATGGGAAAACTTAAATGTTTATATATACCACTAATCTAGAAATGACTTAGCGTGGGTTTTTCCCGCGCAGGAACTGGAGATTGCAAGTAGTAAACTGTGAAGTTGATAGAGGAAGTACAAGCCCATACTAGAGGAGACACGTCAGAACTGGTTGAGGGTCGGATGCATATTATTTTTGCATTTTCTTCATTATCATGCATATGGGTTTGTTAGACATGTCTTATATATAGTTAAGAACATATTTTGTATTTTGCTATTATATCTATATAGTTAGATGTAAGGTAAAAGCCATTAATTTTGATAGTCATAATGAAGTATAATATTTATATAACATGATGATGTATTTGATAATTGAATCCATATGTATATTTGAATATTAAAAAAATATCAATTTAGTTATTAAATAAAAATTTTAAATTCAGGCTAGTTTCATTCAGATTGTCTGTGTCATTCCGCTTATGTAATGGGATTATTCCTATTATATAGGCGGGATGTCACAAAACATGTTTTCGGTTTTAACATGCTTTTAGGTCTCATATCTTTTTAGATGGAGTTTGTGACCAATGACATGCACATGCATGATGAATAGGTGTTTTCTTAGGTGCATGCCTTTTATACATAAAAGCATGATTGGACTTTCGAGGTTTCCCTCTTAAGCCAAGTGACCTTTGACCATTCTTCTTTTGAATTGGGGGTTTTGTGTGTGTTGTGCTCTTAGCCCTTAGGCCTATTACCTCAATTGTGGAGGTTTGAGGTGTACTAGACTTAATAAAAGTAGTCTTATGAGATGAAGATGATGTTCCATTAAATCCTAGACTATGTCTTATTAAAGGTAGTCTTTGAGAAACTATGAAAGTATCTAAACTCTAAAAGCTTGAAATATAGTTTCTAAGTTCCTCAACTTCATTGTTCAAAATATTATTTTCTTTAAGCAAAGATTTAGTTGATTATCTAGAAGAATACTCATCTAATGATTTTTGAAGAGTGTCATTATAGGTTTTAAGATTAAGATTTTCTTTTTGTAAAACTTTTATTTTGTTTTTCACATCTAAGATATTCTTTTTGTAAGTATTAAATCTACTTCTATATTTTTCTAATTCTAGGTTCAGTACTTTTATTAAGCTCTACTCATCATCATTTTCATTATCACTATTATTATCACTACTATCATTATTAAATGAATATGAGTAAGAAAGACCTACCTCATCCATGAAGTGATCCTCTAAAGCCATGAAGCATAGGTTGACCTCTTCTCCTTCATTATTATCTTTTTCGCTTGAAGTGCTTTCGTCATCCCATGTGGCTTTGTGACCTTTCTCCCCATTATCTTTTTGAAATTTTTTCTTGTGTTTCTTGAGTTTTGGACATTCTGGTTTGATATGTCCTTTCTTCCCACATTTATAACACTTTACCTCCTCTTTATTTCTTTGAGAGCCATTTGAGGAGTGTTTGAGGGTTCTATGTTTGAAGGTTCAAGAATTGCCAAGTCTCTTTTCAATTATTCTTTTTAATCTTCTTGAGAGCATGACAATGTCCTCATTTGCATCATCACTCTTTTCTTCATCATCTTCAATTTCCTCTTGAGATTTTGAATTAGAGGTTTTGAGTGCTAAAGGCTTTCTCTTTTCTGGTTCGGCTTCAAGTCCTTTATCTCTTTTTACTGTCATTTTGTGCATTAGAAGTTTGCCAATAAACACATCAGTAGGCATGACACTCATGTCTTCATTGGCTTCTTCTATACCCATAACTCTTGAACCATAGTTTTGAGAGGAAGGCTTCTCAAAATTTTGTTGTTCACATCTTCCAAGCTTTCTCATGCCATTGATGATGGCTAGAAGATAGTTCATCATATTGGTGATAGATTGATTGGATTTCATCTTGAAGAGTTTATATTCTAAGGTGAGAAGTTGAATCTTCTTGGATTTAACATGTTTGGTTCTTCATGATAATTCTCTAATGTCTTCCACATACTATATGTAGTCAGACAATTTTGGATTCTTCCACAATCTTCAATGGATAGGGAGTTTGCAAGGATTGTTATAGCCTTTTTGTTTTTGAAATTTGCTCTTCATTGAGGCTCTGTCCAATCATCTCTTAAAAGAACTTTTTCTTCACCATCAACCTCTCTCTTGGTTGGTGGAGTCCAATCTTTCTAAACACTATCCCAGACTTCAATTCCCTCACTATCAAGATATGTCTCCATCTGGAATTTTCAATGAGTGTAGTTTCCTCCATCAAAGTAAGGCTTGAGACTTTGAAATCCTTCACTGGCCATTTCTTGATCTTTGCTAGCGCTTTTTAGGCTTTGTTGCTAAACAAGCTATGATACCAATTGTTGCCTAAACAATGAACCAAGAAGGGGATTAAATTGGTTAGTAAATAAAATTTTCTTAACTTTAAGGTGCGGAATAAAATTAAATAGAGTAGGAAAGTAGAGATATCACACACAAGATTTATAGAGGTTCGAGTATTAATAAACCCTGCTCCTCTCCCCAATCTTGATTAGGTGTTTTACTAACACACAAAGTGTTATAATAGAGTTTTACAAGCTCACTCCCAACTATGGTGTTTCTCTTAATGGCTAACACCTAACCTAGAATTTCCCTTGTGTTTTTCAATGGCTCACACAAAAATCAATTCCTTGTATTTTATGGCTCATACAATAAACCCTTACAAGTGTTTCACTCTTAACCTAATGTACCCAAACTCACTTGAGTAATTGATTACAATGAAAACATTCACCAACCTACAATGCTAAAAAATTATGAGCAATTAGGCTTATACAAAGAATAGAGGTTTGTTGAGAAAAAATAATTAATGCACAAGGCTACAACAGGATTAATTGATAAAAAGTAATTTTTGTTCTTGTTCCTCGTATTTATGATTTATAAATGACTTCCATTTATACTTCCTCTACGAATTGTAGCCATTTGGGTGCATTTAATGTGGAGATAGTTGTATAACCAACTCTTAATCTCGTGCCTGATATGTTTCTCTTTCCTCATTCATGGGTGTGAATATATGTATCATGATCGTGAATGTTCTTCCAAGTCGTGGTCCAAGTGGTGACTCTGGCCGTGAAGCTTTCTGGAAGAATTTGAAGTGTTTGATCACGGGTGTGAATATTCTTCCAAGCCGTGGTCCAAGTGGTGACCTGGCCATGAAGCTCTCTGGAAGAATTTAACATGTTTGGTCACGGGTGTGACTATATTTCATGGGCATGACTGCTTGATCATTCACGGTTGGTTTGATCCTTCATGGCCGTGAACTTTGAATGTTGGAGAGTTGGCACTAAGCTACATTCATGGGCATGACTTTGCTATTTCTTTGATTTTAATCTTCAAAAGTTGTCTTTTAATCTTGCTTCATGTTCTAGTCATAGTATCTCATTTTTTACACAATTAGAACACAAACATTGTTAAATATATTATTGCTATTTTATTTGTTATCATCAAAATGATGGAAATACCCTTCAAGGTTCAATAGTTCTCAATCATATTATCACATTACATATAAACTCATTTAATCATATCAAGTGTGTACGTAAACCATCTTCATGTAACTCAATCATATCATTCAATTATTCATTTATGGATACGGGGCATTTACGGGTGTGAATGGTATATTCACGGATGGTATATTCATGAGCATGAAGCCTTATATCATGGGTTATCTACCCATGTCTGGCTCTTGAACCTTTATAGGTGTGAACATAAAATTCATACTTTTATTGGAGTGAAACTTGTCTTCACAAGCATGAAATCCTTTCATGGGCATGAAGCTTGACTTCACGAGCATGATACATCATGCAGAAACATAATTTTAGTACTGTTTTCAACCAATATCACACACAATCATGCAAAATTCTAAAGCTAACCGATGTTGGCCACACCTATCAACACTTCCCATATTCTAAAATGTATAGTCAACTACCAACATGCATTTATTCATACTTAATTTTATCAATCTAGGCTCAATGCCTCATGCATCAATGTCACACCATCAAAACATATTCATGGGTCAATATATCAATTTCATATGTGTTCTATGATTAAACAATTTAATTAACATGTTTCTAGCAATACCAAATCATCAATTCAAGTCATTTAACATGTCAGAAGCCATAATTCGTATCATAAGCATACCAAATCGAATAAAAATTTGTAGATGTACAAACCTCATTACTTGGAGTCCTAACACTCGATACTCTCTCATCTACTGCCTCTGGTGGACTTCTTCACCCTCTGTTTCAGCCCCTAACATGAAATCAAAGCCTATATTTGTAACATCCTCGACTTTCCACATACATATTTTTACATGTATTTCACTTGAACACATGCACTTTATATGTATTTTTATAGGGACAAGTTCACGACACACACTAGCTACGTGTCTGAGTATTTTACAATTGTGCCGAATTGCACGTGTCCATTTTATAATTTAGTTAAGGGTGACATGAAATTGAAATTTATGTGAATAAAATTATAAGATTGAATTAATAAAGTGAAAATGAAAAGAAACAAATGAAAAATAAAAAGAAAAGAAAGGAAGAAACAAAATGGGAAAATGACAAAAGTGAGGAGGTGGACCTTATCTTCCTCCTCACCATTCTTCCTCCCTCACTTTAGGTTCATTTTTTCCTCCTTCTTCCACCATTCCAGCCTTATTTTCTTCCTTATTTCATTAGGTTTTGTAGCAAATTGATCCCTTTCAAGTTCATTCTTGGTAAGTAACATTCTTTCCATTGTTCTAGTGTTGTTTGAGCTGTTAAGGTTAAGTTGAATTAGTATTTTGTACCCCAATTTTGATACCAATAAAACCTGATTCTGGAAAAGTTTAAAACATAAAAGTTGTTTATTTATGTCTTAGGTTTATGGTTATATAAATATTTTTGCAAAATTTGGTGTGTATGAAAAGATATTGGCATCTTATTGGAACTGGTCCGGGTGTGAATCCTAGTTGAGTTAGCTACTATGTTCTTTGATTTTGAATATGATAGAGCCAGTATTGTAGCGAGGTCAAAACATAAAAGTTGTAGATATATGTGTTATATATATTTATACCAAATTTGTGTATGTTGAGTTATAGTGAATGAAACTATGACTATTCTATAGTTTGAACTGTTGATTAGTGCCTTGGGCATATCGAATAACCTGTTTGGCCATTTTGAGGTCTTTAGAGATCAATTCTATAAATTTTCAAAAGATGAAAGTTATATATTTATTTTGATAAATTTTGGTATAATTTTCACTTTAATATGTTATGTATAGAGTTAGATAGGGCATTCACAAGTCATACTGGACCGGAAGCCAACTCTGTTTTGGACCAGTGAAATGTTTATTATAATTTGAGGACCTTAGAGGCATAATTGATAAAAGTTATAATATATAAAATGTTCCATTTTAACCTATCTAAATTTATACCAAGTTTCATTTTAATATGACTTACAAATTGTAAGATATGAAGGACAAAATTTGGTATCCTAAAACTGCCAAAGGCAAAAACAGGGCAGAAAACATAACACAATTGGAAAATCCACCAAATATTGTTCAATACTCCAATTTATTTGAAATTTGAGTAAGTTATATAATTATATGTTAATTTTAATTAGGATTAAGAATAATATTAATTGGTCGAATATAGAAAAATATATGGGGTAATCAGTCCCATAAGGTCAAATTGCCCCATAGGAAAAACCCTAACTATATATATGAACTATGCATATCAATTTGCTTAAGCCACATTAGGTTTCTTTAGTCATAAATTAATCGATTATATTTCTATATTAGTCTCACAACATATTGAAGACCCACAAGGAAGGGATAGACAATAAGTTAAGGGTTGGAATCAAAAGGCAAATGTGAGTCTAGTTATCAAACGATTTCTTTAGTGCATATGAATATTGCTTACTATGTGATGTGTGAGATGATTTATGATTATGTGATTATGATTTTCATGATTTGACTTTGTTAATGAGATGAAGGATAATTTATGATATATAAGTGGTAAATGTATGATATATTTGAGATATATGTTTGGCATATGTGATATATACATGGTTTATGTATAGTAAATGTGAAGTATATGCATGACATACGTGGTATATATGTGATATATGTATGGTATATGTGATAAAAATGTAATGGTTGATGAATGCTTAGTTACAAATGCATATGCATATGGACTAAAAAGGCGTTGTGACTAGTTAATCGATATTGTAAAGCAAAAGAAGAGGCCTATGACCAACAAATGTGCAAATGAAACAAATAATCAAGCTAGCTAGCAAATGCAAATGTTCATATGGAAACCCGAGGTAATGTCTGTTTAACTTGGTCACAACAAAATGAAATAAGCAAAGCATTTGCATACATAAAGAGTAATGATTATATGCTTAAATTTTACTGATATCTATATGATAATGGTGAATGGAATGGAATACATAATATGTAATGGGTGGTGATTTATTAATATGAGTTGTTTGGTACTTTAAAGCTCATTTGATGATTATTCTCATTGAGCCGCAACTCATAAATTTGTATCATTTTTCAGGTAAAGGAAAGTGATAGCTTATTCTAAGTGGCATATAGAAGACATAGAGCACAAGTCACTGGTTGAGCCTCATCACTCTCTCTCATTGCATTCCATGCAAGCATAAAAACATGTCATATGTATTTTGGACTTATATGTTTGAACATATATAGTCACTCTAGATTATTTTTGAAATGTATAAATGGAAACAACCCGTAATCCTTCGGATGTAAAGTTTAAGTTTTAATAGATGTGATATATTATATTGTGGTGAAAACCTTAATGTTGACTTGAAAAGTCATTAAATGATATTACAGGATATGAAGGAGAAAAATTACTATCACTGTCAATAGGACCTTATGTCTTGTTAGTATGCCATATGTTATTATTTGACATAGGGATAGGTTTTACTGAAATGCATAAGGTACGATGTTACAATATTAGTATACCAATACTGACATTAATCTAGTTATGCCACAAAATAATAAGAATCTTAACATAAACCCTTAATTATCATTCCCCTTATTGAAAATGGATTGCAACCATTGAAAGATCAATGAAAACGAAATTCCTATCTTTGTATAGACGATTATAGAAGGGTTTTACTCGTCCAAATCGTGTTCTTAAGTTATTTGTTTCTGACTTTGATTTCTATACTAAAATCTTTACGTTTAAATCCATTTTACTCTGTTTATAGTGGAAATCTCGTATTTAATCAACTAGAATTGAAAATGGGAAAAGAGGAATTAGTTTATGGGGTTTCAGAGGATTAACAACTAGGTTTTTGGTTGATTTGTTCATGAAATTCTTTTAAAAATATGAAACTGTCATATATAAATAATAGGGCTTCATGGGCATGAACCATAGTGTCACGGTTGTGAAGATCCTCAACTTCAAATTCTGAATTTCACGATATTCATAATCGAAATTAAATCCTTCACGAGCCTAAACGCTATAAACTTCAATGTTTCTTATTATTTTCATTATATTAAGGTTCCTAACACCCATTACTACACATATACTTCCCATATACTTTTATTTAATATATAACTTCCAGGCCTTAACTTGCGGGCATTACATTTTTCTCCCCCTTAAAGAAATTTTGTCTTCGAAATTACATGATGTACTATCTCTGAACAATTGTTGATACTAGGTTTCATTACCTCTTCACTTTTTCATGTAGCCTATTATGTTGCATGGTTTCGCCATAATACCTTGAGTAATGGTAATCGTTTGTTTCTAAGTTCCTTGATTGCTTTGGCGAGCATCTGCACTGGTTATTTCTTATATGTCAAATCCGGTCTCACCTCAATGTCCTTAATTGAAATAATATGAGAAGAATTTGATCTGTATCTCCTCGACATAGAGATGTGGAACACATCATGGATCTTGCTAAATTATGGTGGTAAAGTAAGCTTGTAAGCAACTAGTCCCACTTTTGTTAATACCTCATAACACCTAATGAATCTTATATATATATATATATATATATATATATATATATATATATATATATATATATATATATATATATATAATGCACACATCGAACATGGTATATCAAACAACCAACTAGAATTATACAAGTGTACACTACACTATCGAGGAAGCTTTTATTGCTTCTTTTGGCCTTTAAAGAATCTCAAACATAACCAACTTAGATCACTCGGTATTGATCTCCCCTTAATGGCATGTCATCTATCCTAGCTCTAGTCCTAGTTAGAGTACTAGGCTTACAATTTCACAACACGTGCCACATATATTTCATATCATTCATCAATCATGATTTCTCATAAATCACTACCACAACATGTATTATCATAGCATATTGTAATCTTATGATGGAGGTATACCACCTCACAACAAATCAATTTTGATTCAGAAGTAAATATATAAGGTTCTCAAGTTAAGTAGCTTCACACTCATGAACAACATTTCACAGTCGTGAATCATCTTCTCATAGGTAGCTTACTCGTGAACCCAACCGTGATTCATTTTATGAATCAACATATGTTCGTGGCTGTGATCACCCCTTCACAGGCATGAACCAAACCGTGAACCCATTTGTGAAGTTGCCTATGAACAGGTCTACTTCAACAATAAAAATTCATTTCCATGATATTCACGCCTATGAACCCATTCTCACATGTAACTTTCTCTACGATTGACTAATGTCAGTCATCCTATCAATACTCCAGCATGCATTTTAACCATTTATCATAACCATATACTTTCTAATCATTTATATTAAGTAAAATTATTCATTAAACACCTCAACATAATCATTTAACATAAAAACTTTCATCATGCATATCAACCCCAAATATCACAAATTTTGTTTATCAACAATCATTCTGACATGCATTCAATTCACACCAACATATAAATGCAAGATTAAAGCTTGAAAGGTTGTTATGTATAAATGTTACACCTAGGATGGAGATTAGCTAAAGCATGAGCTCTTCAATCATGTCCTCTCCCTTGAGATGGATTTCCAACATCTCTACCCACTCTTGGACACAAGAAAATGACTCATTAGCTTCTAGAAAACAAATCAAAAGCAAAAACACCAAAACCAACCCCACAACTCACTCTTTCTCACTCTTTTCCCTCCGTTTACTCTCACAAAACTAAGCTTTTCAAGCTTCAACCATTGAGGAAAAGTGTAATATCCGCTAATTTAGACAACGAGTGGCAGATGTCGCGAAATTAACGTGTTTGACCGATCAGAGTTTAAATTCGGATTTTGATCGGAATTGATCAAGTAATGACTAAATTAAATGATATATGCCTAATTAAGTGATTATAAAGCTTAAAGAAGTTGATTTATGGTAAAAGATTAAATTGCAAATTTTGATAAGTTTTGGGGTCAAATTGCAATTTACCAAAAATTTAGAGGATCAATGAGATTGTTTGCTAATTAATATAAGAGATGGGACATTTTAAATTGATTTGGCCGGCCATAGCATGAGGAAGAACAAGAATTAAATGTGATTAAGCCTAATGTCAAGAATTTGTCAAAAAATGTGGGTCCCACATGAGGACTTTTATGTTTTCCTTTCTTTTCTTCTTCTCCTTATTTTATGCTCTCTTCTTTCTCTCTTTTCTGCCAGTCATGCCAGCCTCATTTCCTCCATAGCCAAACCAGAAATTTAGAGAGAGAAAGGAAGAGAAGAAAGGGAAAATATCAAGACAAGATGATCTTCATGGTTTATAACTCTTAAGGAAGCTGGGAAGAGCAAGAAAAAGGAAGAAAAATAAAGTTTGGTGGATAGAGAAAATCTCCAAAATTTTGATCAAGTGAAGAAAAGAGTAAGGTAAGAAGTGATTCTTCTTCTTCTTCTTCTTCTTTTCTTAAAGAAGGTTGAATTTTTGAACTCATCCAAGACTCATATGGAAAGAGAGAGAAATTAAGGTTTTGAGAGAGAATAAGAGAGTTTAGGATCTTGAGAAAATCAGATGATAATAATGATCTATGATGTTGTAGGAGTTCCAAGTGACAAGGAACAAACACTAAGGAGCAAAGGAAAAGAGAAAGCTACCTAGAAGAGTGAAGGAGAAAGATTATGGTTTGTGCATAATTTAAGGCAATAACCTATCTTTGTTTGAAATAATGCATGTTTAATAAGATAATTGATGATTGAAATGCATTAATGATGATTATGGCATGAAACCATATGTTAGAGATAAAGAATGAGTTTTCTTGTGATTTGTTGAATCAAGTGATATATGTTAGAGAATTTAATTATGATTAAGGCATTTATATGTATTAGTCATGATGTGTTGAATAAAGGACTCCATAAATGCATGAATTGTGTTTTGATATGATTTGGTGTAATTAGAATGAATGAAATGTGAATATGCAGATTTCCTACCGAAAGTCATGGGCGTGACTATCGGGTCACGGGCATGAACCTGATGGTTCACGGTTGTGACTGATTAGTATCACGATTGTGACTTTGATGTGGAAATGGTACTATTCATTCCAGAAGCATTCACGGTTGGGAATCACAGGCGTGAACTCATTCATGGGCATGAATGAGTAATCACGATCATGAATGCTTTTGGCACGATTCATTCCAGTAGCGATCACGACTTTGGATTATGGGGGTGAACTAATTCATGTGCATGAAGTAGTAGTCACGACTGTGAATGATTTGTTTTCAAATACATTATGAATATGATTATCTATTGATGTATCTAGTTACACAAATGAAAAAGATGCTATCTAGTACGTATGAGCATGACGATATGTTGCAAAACAAGAGAATTGAGATATTGATACATGAGAATATTGATGTGTCGAAATTGAGAACGATGATGATGTTATGTATAATATGAGGATGATGAAATGGATGTAAAATAAAAATTAAATAAATATATATGATTTATGTGAAAATATGAAGATGCCCATTACTCTACCTACGGACTAGAATTAAGATAGATGACATGTCATTAAGGGGGCGAACGGTACCGTATTATATGAGATATTCCTCGATCAATGTGTCTTAAGCTCGGAGAGCGCCATTGATCTGAGATGCTCGGTCAATGTAGCTTAAGCTCAGAGAGCACCATTGACTTGAGAAGCTTTGATGAGCATATATAAATTGAGGACAAGGTGGCTTAAGCTCAGAGAGCGCCCTTGGTTCGGTTATTCATCTATGATGAAACAATACTCAATCAATATGGCTTAAGCTCGGAGAGTGCCATTGATTTGAGAAGCTCTGTTGAGCCAGATAGTGGACAGGATGGCTATAGCTATGGGAGTGCTCTTGATCCATAACTCGTATCCGGTCAGTCCAAATTTAGAGTGATGTGGGCAAGATAATGAAGCTAAGTCGGAAAATAGAAAAAAAAAAAAGAAAAAAAATGATAATGATGATATGAGATTGAGATTGAGATATAATAATAAAGAGATTAACAGAGTAACTTACCATCAAAGATAAATGAAAATAACATTGTATATATGAGCATGATATTTATACTTGTATGAAATAGGAACATGTTGATAGGAATAGCATGCAAAGATTTTAATGCATAAAATGATACATGTTAATGTTTGTTGCATGATATAGTATATTGTCTTATTTATATGCACCACTAAGCCTAGAGTTTAGCGTGGGAGCTTCTTTTCGCTTAGATATAGAAAGGTAGCTAAAGGTGGTAGATAAAGCAAGTGGTGATCTTATTCAAATTAAAGCAGCCGATCTCGAAATAGTGGGTCACAAACTTTTGAACTCTTGTAATTTGTTTTCCGCATTATATATACTTATAAGTTGTAAATTAGTTTTCAAAGTTTGTTAAATAGTAAATTGGTATTTATAAATACTATATTATCTAAATAAAATGTACATTATTTATTATATAAAAAAAATGTCTGGCTCTATAGCAAACATAAAAGAAAATAGTGATTTAAAAAAGACAGGTAGTAGCACCCCTGCATCCAGGCACATGCGGTTTGGGTGATGGGGTGTTACAAAAAGAGTATCTAAAGGAAAAGAAGATGCAAATGGTGTATTAGGTTGGTTAACAGGAAGTGAGAGCGGATTTAAAAGAATGGAAAGAAGGAAAATGTGACTGCTTCATCTGTCTATACTGTCCAGACTTCACAGTCATGACTTATCTCTCATGGGCATGAACCACTACTTTACAGTCGTGAATAAACTCATCACAACTGCTAACTAAAACCTGATATTTATAGCCGTGACACCTATAGTCACGTTGTGAAATATTTGATTTTAGCAACTCTCAAACTTTCAACACTCCACTTAACTCCCAACTCTCACTAACCAAGAGCATAACTTATAAGCCCTAATTACAAGCATTACATAAACTTTGACTGGTAAATGACATTATTATTATTATTATTATTATTATTATTATTATTATTATTATTATTATTATTATTATTATTATTATTATTATTATTGCTACTACTACTACTACTACTACTACTATTACTACTACAAATATGAAGTGAAAATATGTACCACTGAGTTGATAAACTCAGCGTAGGAATGTTTCCTTTCACACATGTATTAAAGTCAGGAACAAAAATAGAGTTCATAAATATGAAGTGATTGATCCAGGAGTCTCATAAAAAAGGAAACAGTTGTGCTTATGGAAGACATGTCATGCAAGTAAAAGATATTATCATTGTATCTTGAAAGAAAAAAATTTTGATTTGAAACTTGTTGTAAATAAGTTTTAAATTATTGTGATTTTATAAAAACAACTTATGCATGTATGTTTATCTACTATCATACATTGTGCATATATTAATTTAAGTTGGTTAGTAAGTCCTGCGCAAGCACCACATATAGTGAATTATTGTCAGAATACCCTTATACCTGATAGGATTATTGTTAAGTAGAAGAGGTGTTACAACATGGCCTAAGAAACTGACTTCATCTAGTCAAAATTCATATTTCGATAACTTTGCATACAACTGCTTCTCTTTTAATGTCTATATCACAACTCTATGATGCTGACCATGCTCCTATTTGTCTCTTGAATATACCAGAATGTTGTCAATGAACACCACCACTAATTGATCTTGGTAGGGTCTCAAAATCTCATTCATCAAGTCCATGAATGTAGTCAGGGCATTCATCAAGCCAAAATGCATTACTAAGAACTCATAATGACCATATCAAGTCCTAAAAGCTGTCTTGGGTACATATGTCTCCTTGATTTTATACTGATAATACCCAGAATTAAGGTCCATCTTGGAATACACCTCTACTCCTTTTCATCTAGTCAAACAGGTCATTGATCTTAGGCAATAGGTATTAATTCTTGATAGTCACCTTATTGAGTTGCCTAGAGTCAATGCATAAATGCAAGTTGTCATCTTTTTTCACCACAAATAGAACCAGTACACCTATGACGATACACTAGGTTGAATAAATCCTTTATCAAGTTAATCTTGTTGTTGCATCTTCAACTCTTTTAATTTTATAGGTGTCCTTCAGTAGGTAGTAATAAATATGAGAATGGTGCTAGATATCAAATCAATGGCAAACTCTACCTCCCATTCTAGTGGTAAGACATATAACTCTTCTAGAAACACATAAAGGAATTCACAAACTATAGGGATGTCAACCAGCTTTGGACTACTCTTCTTTGCATCAATAATATACACCAAGTAGACTTCACATTCCTTGATAAGTTTTTTTTGCTTTCATCACTAATATCATATTATATGCATATCTCATATTCTCACATATAACAAAAATCGCATATTTTCCTAGAACTCTAATCATCAATGTCTAATTCCTATAGTTAACCACAACTTCGTGATGAGCGAACCAATTCACCCCCAAAATAACATCGAACTCATGGAATGGAAGCTCTATCAAATCTGTCGAGAACTACTTACCCTAAATTTCAACTGAGCAGCTTCTATATACCCTACTAACTCTCACATTGTGCCCTAATGGGTTGGTCATAAGGATCTCACATTCTAGGACTTCAAGCTCTATGTTTTCTCGACTAAGTGGATATGTGCACATGTACAAATGTGTAGAACCAAAATCTATTAAAGCATGAATTTTAGAGCCAAAGAGTATAAATTTACCCATAATCACATTTGATGCATTGTGGTCTTCCCGAGCTTGTATGGCATAAGCCCTAGCTAATGCGGCTTGGCTTTTTTTTAATCTCTCCACTGTCTCATATTTGATATGATTGGGCCCTACTCAACCTCTACCTATACCTCTACCTCTAATTTGTCTTGAACCTTGTGTTTGTACCGACTCAGCACTCTTAGAACCTCTACCATATTGTAACAAAAGACAATCCTTCCTTTAGTGGTCATTAGATCCACATCTCAAACAAGCTCCTATCATCCATCAACACTCTCCCGTATGAGTGCCATGCCCACTAGTTTAGGCCTTGGCTAATATACGTGTTTTATGATCGGATGTGTCAAACTGACTGAAAATCGAGCGCGTTCATGATCGAAATAGAAGCGATACATCCGAGTCTAAATTCAGACTGTGTATAAGTGATAAAACTGATTACAAATATGCGATGTTGAATTTTTCATGAAAATCGGGAAAATTAGGGTAGACCAAAAATATGCGATTTTTGTATTGTTTGTGAATCGCAAATGGAGGATATCGGGTCGTAAAACATATCGAGACAAACTTGCTTGTATTATTAGGTGTCAAAACTTCAATATTTATGACATAAAATCGAAGAAATAAAATTTAAAAGTGTGGTTCCATACAAAAAATACAATTTTCACTATGGTATCTCAATCGTAAAATCGAAAGTAGCAATGCATATAATAAATTATTTCATAAATTTTGGCATATTTAATTATAAGAGATTAAGTCATTTAGGGCTTGAAACTGAAGAAATAAAAATGTACAATGCAAATAAAATACAAATTGTAGGAAATTAGGGGATTAATTGTGATATTTGCCTTAAAGAAGATTAATTAAATTTTAATAAGCTAAATTAACCCTAAAACTACATGCATGCATGCCAAATGTATCTCATGCAAGCTAATTTTATTCTTGCTTCCTTAAAAAATGGTTACAAGTGGCATGTTATGAATTCATTAAGATAAAACAAAAGTTAAGGAAACTAAATCCTATCTTGCCGTCCATTCTTCAATGACCCATTTCCAATTTCATTTCCAATTCATTTTGTTTTCTTTCAAGGCTCCATCATCGTCCATTGCACTTCACAAAATCGAACCATCAACCTTCATTTTTTTTTTCATTTTCTTGATTTTCCAATTAACCAAACAAATTTCTTATAAGACATAAGGAGGGTTATGCAAAATTAAAACACAAGCTCATTTTCTAAGTGTGGCTGAGAGACTACATGCCAAGAATGAGAGGAATTGGTTCGGCTATGCCTAGTAGAAGAACAAAATATGGTTGCATGTGGAGTTCTATGTGGGAAAGAGAAGGATCAAGTCTCGCATGTCAAAAAAATCAAGCAAAAAATAGATAAGAAGGGCTTTGGTAGTCACGAATTGAAGTGGGTTTATCCTTGCCCTCACCTCTTTTTTCAAGGAGGTGACGTGACTTTGTTGAACAAAAATTTAAGGTGAGATATTTTAGTGCTTTGACCTGTGAATTCGAGGTCTTTATACCTTGATTTCTCTCATTCTTTCTCTATCTTTCCTTGTGAATTCAAAATATGAACTAATTCTTTTGTTCCGTTTACTTTCCTGGTTAAAGAGAGATCAAAAATGGCGTATGACATATGAAGCAGACTAAACTTCTCAAGGAGAATTATGTGTTATTATTATTAGTTGGAATTCAAGTTTTGGGAACCTTGAAAGGTATTGGTCGAGGCATGTAATAGGTAAATTGTGGCATGGTTGAAAAATTGATGAGATAATGGACTAAGGAGTAGTAAAACTGAGAGCTAAATGAGCTATATGGACTTCTTGAACAAATATTTTGACTCAAAGATTCGAAAATTGAAGTTTTAGATGAAGAACTAGATTTATCGAAACACATTAGTGTCGAAAAAAATATGAAATTTTGATTTGAGTTTTAAGGTCTAAAGGTAAAGAAATTTGAAGAAAAAGATCAATTGTGTATTCGAATAATCTTTTGAGGACAAACGTGGTAAGAAGAACTAAAAGTGATTTTTGTCATAACCGTAAGGACCAAAAATAAAATAATACTAGAATGGGAGTAAATATTGGTTATGGTCGTCAGCTTTTCATGGGTAAAGATTATGTATAGAAGCAAATATGTCATAAACCATGCAACATACCGAAATTAATACAGAAATGGACCCAAATCATGAACCCAAGAGTATATTTTTAAAAAGGGGATTAGACATAAAACAAGTCATAGACATACATGACCTAAGGCAAGTGAAGTAGGGTAAAAAGGAAGTTAAATCCTGTTAGAACCAAAAAAATGGGATTAGACATAAAATAAGTCATAGACATACATGACCTAAGGCAGGTGAAGTAGAGTAAAAAAGAAGTTAAATCCTATTAGAACTGAAATGATAAAACTTTAGTTAAACTTTAGCTAAACCTAATGCTAAGGAATTCCATAATTGAAAAGTAATGGTAGAATAAATACGACGTGTAAACCCAACATTTGTTGAGAACACGCTTTATTATTTCCAAAAAGTGAATAAATTTTTATACATGTGTTATACAACAATTGATTATTAAATAATGTGTGTCAGGCGCACCAATATCATGTGCATTTGAACCAGATAAAGGCAAAGAAGGATTTGGTAGATCCAGAGAAAGTGAAAACTAGATTTGTGCAAACTTTATGGCAATAATCATAAAAACATAATAATAATAATAATAATAATAATAATAATAATAATAATAATAATTATTATTATTATTATTATTATTATTATTATTATTATTATTATTATTATTATTATGGCCACAAGTTTGGATCTGAAATTTATATATTAAATAAAAGTATATGAGAAGTATATGTGTAGTTATGGGTGTTAGAAACCTTAATATGATCAAAATAATAAGAAAAAGTGAAGTTTCCAGCGTTAACACCCATGAAGGATTCAATCACATCCGTGAATGTCATGAAATTTAGAATTTGAAGCTAAGGATCTTCACGGTCGTGACACTATGGTTTACGCTCGTGAAGCCCTGCAGTTTATATATGATAGCTTCGTATTTTTGATAGAAACTCACAAAAAACTCAACCAAAAATATTACTGTCAATCCTCTGAAACTCTAGAAACAAATTCCCCTTATTCCTTTTTCAATTCTAGTTGATTAAATATGAGATTTCCATCATAAATTGAGTAAAAGCAGATTTAAAAGTGAAGATTTTGGTATAGAAATCAAAGTCAGAAACATAGAGCTTAAGAACACGATTTGGAAGAGTAAAATTCTTCTGTTATCGTCTATACAGAGGTAAGGAGTTTCATTTTCATTGATCTTTCAATGCTTACAATCCATTTTTAATAAAGGGAATGATAATTAAGGGTTTATGTTAAGATTCTTATTAGTTTATGGCATAACTAGATTAATGTCAATATTGGTACACTAATATAGCCTATGATTTCATGTTAGGGGCTAAAACAAAGGATGGAAAAAGTCCACCAGAGGTAGTAGACGTGAGAGTGTTGAGTGTTAGGGCTCCAAGTAATAAAGTTTGTACATATACGCAATTTTATTCGATTTGGTATGTTTGTGATATGAATTGTGGTTTTCGGCATGTTAAATGACTTGAAATAATGATTTGGTATTGTTGGAAACATGTTAATTAAATTTTTTAATCATGGAACACATATGAAATTGATATATTGACCCATGAATATGTTTTGATGATATGACATTGATGAATGAGGCATTGAGCCTAGATTGATGAAATTAAGTACAAATAAATACATGTTGGTAGTTGACTTTACATTTTGGAATACATAAAGTGTTGATAGGTGTAGCTAAAATTGGTTAACTTTAGAATTTTCATATGATTGTGTGTGATATTGGTTGAAAAAAGTACTGAAATTATGTTTCTGCATGATGAATCACGCCCGTGAAGCCAAACTTCATGCCCTTGAAAGGATTTCACGTCCGTGAAGCCAAGCTTCACCCCTGTGAAAGTATGAATTTCATGTCTATGAATAAATGTTCATACTTGTAAAGTTTCAAGAGCTAGTCATAGGTAAACAACCCGTAATAGAAGACTTCATGCCTATGAATATACCATTCACACCCGTGAATACCCTGTATCCATAAATGAATAATTAAACGATATGATTGAGTTACATGAAGATAATTTACATAGACACTTGATATGATTAAATGAGGTATATGAAATGTGATAATATGGTTGAGAACTGTGAATATGCATTAAGTGCTTATAAATACAAAGTAATATGCGACGACTAAGTAAAGATATGAAATGTGACCTAAATGTTAATGATACTTGAAATGTAATTAAATATGCTCATTTTCTATTTGAGGACTAGTTAGGATAAGTGGCAAGCCATTGAGAGGGTTACAGTACTGTAAAATATTATGCATACAATTTCTTACTCACTAGGGTGGCTTAAGCTTGGGTAAGAGTGCTCCTGATTTGAGATGCAGAATTTTCACATATGAATTCTATTATTATGTTGCTCATCAGGATGGCTTAAGCTCGGGTAAGAGCGCTCATATTTCATAACCCACATCTGGGTAGTTCGGGTCTAGAGTATTAGGCTAAGAAACTGAAATTTGGTAATACAGTGTACAAAAATTGTAAGGCAGAACATTGTAATAAAGATATACAGAAATCAGTGAATCAGAATACAATCAAATCTTGGAAAAGAATTATGGAAACCAGTAATAAGATATATGAGATTTAAAAGCTTGTTATTTCAATATATGATGAAATTCAGTATGATTATGATGATATGGTGACATTATGAATGATATGCGGTTTGTCTATATGATATGAGTTCATTTATGATGTTTATGCTAAAAATGTACTTACACCCAGATATTTAATATGTATGTTTCTCATCAATGTATATATGGTATGTCTGAGTATACCGATATGTACATGATTTGAATATTATGATGGTACTGGAAAATATAGATAAGTCAACATAAATAAAGTAAGTTAAGATGTGATATGTATATGATGATATGGTCAAGCGCAAAAGTATATTCTGATTATGAATGCTATGTTAGTATATGAATGCATGTTAGAATTTAAATACTTATATGTAACACTAAGATTTCAGTAGTTTAGCCTGTGGGTTTTCCTGTATGCAGGTTTAAAGCCAGTAGATTATTGAGTTGACTTGAAGATAAAATAGAGCCAGTCAGAGTTGACCCGTGTTGGGTCTATTCTTTTATTCCATTCATTTCATTTGGTATTCTGCATACTATAGGGTAGAGACATCATTATTCCATTGCTTAAATAAACGCATGTAATAGATTTTAATAAGTACAAGAAGTATGGATTTTGTAATATGGGATTTTAAATCCCAAGATAGTCTTGAGATGATTATGTGTGTGATCCATATATAGGAAGAAAGTTTAATATTTCTTTATATGAGATTGATTTGAATATGATATTGCAGTTACAAAAATAAGATAGAAAAAGTTTTAATTCGGAACAATTTAGACAGATGCAATTGTGTGGCATCTATTTGTACAACGAGATTTTGCCCTAGCTATATGGAGGGGTGTTACATTTGGTGGTATCAGAGCTTAGATTTAGGCAGTTCTAGACCTTAGTGGATTATGGGATTATCATACATGGATACATATGTCTCGTCTAACTCTGACTTTGGCTACTTCTTTGTGAACTTGTAGGACTATAGTGAGATGGTGTTTGTATCGAATGACATAACTGAGAACCAAAGCTCTCCACAGAATGGGGCACCGAACTAGCCCAGTGTAGCTAGAATTTAGGGTCCAGGTACAATATCAGTCCCTGAACCACGAGCTCCTAAACAAGGTAATGAAGACTAGATTCTATTAATGCAACAGATGGCAGGACTACTACAGTAGATAGTTAAAGATATACCACCAGCACCAGCTCTACAACTGAGACCAAGGTACAGCTAGACAAGCCCCATAAGATTTGAGCTACTGACTTTCTGGGAATAAATGATGGTGGTCCTGCTACTACTGAATATTGGATTAAAAAGATAGAGAGGGTCTATGATGAATTTGAGGTGGCCACTGATCAGAAGGCCAAGTATGTTGTCTTTTTGTTACAAGAAGATGCCTATGAATGGTGGAAGAAGGTCTTGTTGAAACCAAATGTTCCACAACCTATGACTTGGGATTTCTTTGTGGCTGAATTCAAAGAACAATACTTTCCTCCAATTTATTTGAATGAGAATAAGAGAGAATTCCTAAGCCTCAAGCAGGGTAATATGACAGTGACTGAGTACCAAAGAGAGTTTACTCGACTGAGTAAATATGCCTTTAAGATGATCATCAGTGAGAGAGACAAGTGTAGAAGGTTTGATCATGGCCTCAATGTAGAGATAGGTGAATTTGTCACTAGATTTCAACATGATAGCTTTACCAAGTTGATTTCAACTGCAATTAGTGTTAAATAGAGGAAGAGAAAAAGAGCTTAGGAAGCATCTAGATAGACAGTGACTCTAATGACTTAGCCTTTAGGGAAAAAGGGTCGATTCCATCCACAGTCTCATGGAAGGAGTCAGGGAAAGGACATAGGTTACATATGTGATGGAACATATAGGAGGGGACAACCCTTCAGAGCTACATCTGTAGTTGATAGTACTCAGACACAGGCTACCTAATAACATTCCAGTTTGTGGCACTTCCATAAAAGTCACAGAGGAGAGTGCTAGAAGAACACAGGTGCTTGTTACAGATGTAGGTCTAAGGATCATATGAAGAGGGATTGTCCTATGATGACTGGTAGTGCACTAGCACAGACTACATGGTCAGCTTCAGCTCAGCCCAGACAATAGACTACAGGTCATACAGGACCTACCCTAAGCAGTCTCCGAAACTGTTAACAGGTTGGAACTAGGTCAAGTGAGAGCTAAAGATTATGGTATGAGGGCTAGAGAGGACCAAAATGCTACTGATGTGATTATTGCTATGTTTTCTCTTTATGACTCTAATATATGTACATTGATTGATCCGGGTTCAACACACTCATATATATGCACAAACACTTCTAGACAGAACAATATGATAAGTGAAAATATTGAATATGAAATTAAGATCACAAACCCTTTAGGGCATAGTATGATAGTGAATCAGGTATGTTGCCCATAAATTGAACCAAGAAGAGGGTTTGAATTGGATATTTAAAAAATTCTTAACTTTTAACTGCGAAAAGAAAAGTTAAGTAAAGTAGAGATTATAAGATATCACACAAGAATTTTTATAGAGGTTCGGGTGTTAACAGACCCTACTTCTCTCCCCAATCTCAATTGGGAATTTCACTAACACACTAAGTGTTACAATCAAGTTTTACAAGCTCACTCCCAACTATGGTATTTCTAACAATGGATCACACCTAACCCAGAAACCCCTTGTGTTTTAATGGCTCACACAATAAACCAATTCCTTGTGTTTTAAAGGCTCACACAAATAACCCTTACAAGTGTTCTACTCTTAACCCAATATACCCAAACTCACTTGAGTAGTAGATTACAAAGAGAAACACTCATAAATCTATAATGCTCAGAAATAATGAGCAAAAATATTTCTTACAGAGCATTAATGTTTGTTTGAAAGTGGTAAATGCACAAATGGCTACGACAAGATTTTGATTCGAAGTATTTGCTATTCTCTTGTTCTGGATTCATAAATGACTTGCATTTACACTTCCATGGCGAATTATAGCCATTTGGTTGCATTTAATGCAAAAATAGTCATTGCATCAACTTTTAATTTTGCGTCTGACATGTTTCTCTTTCCTCTTTCACGGTCGTGAATATGTGTGTCATGGTCATGACTGTTCTTCCAAGCCGTGACTTGAGTAGTGACTTTGGCCGTGAAGCATTCTGGAAGGATTTGAAGTGTTTGATTACAGGCATGACATTATTCTTTCACGGGCGTGAACATCCTTTCTAGCCGTGGTCCAAGTGGTGATTCTGGCCATGAAGCTCCTTGGAGGAATTTGACATGTTTTCTCATGAGCGCGACTTTCTTTTATGGGCATGACTGATATGATTATTCACGGCTGCTATGATTCTTCATGGCTATGAACTTTAAATATTGGATAGTTGGCGCTAAGCTTCATCACGGGCGTGACATAAAAGGTCACGGGCGTGAACATGTTATTTCTTAATTTTTTTTGTCTTTTTAAGGTTAGTCTTCCATTCTCCATTCTTGCTATCATGTTCCATACCCTGTTCAATAAACTTAGAAAACAAGTATGTTAAATACATTATTGCTATTTTATTTGATAGCATTAAAATGATAAAAATAACCCTCAAGGTTCAACAAGGTATATAGAGGTTATCCTTTGATTGAAAAAAGGAGAAAGTTCTCGATAAACTTGATAGAGTTTCCTTTTCTGGAATTTGATGCCATATTGGGCATGGATTGGCTAGCATAGCATGGTGCAGTTGTAGACTGCGAGAAAAAAATTGTAATGCTGAAAACTGCAGAACAAAGGGATGTGAAAGTGGAAGGTGGATTGGTCCTACAATTTCCACGATTTATTTTAATGATAAAGGCAGAGAAAATGATGAGGAAAAGATGTGAAGCCAAGTAGTTGATACTAGAATGGGAAGTCCAGAACTTCAAGATATCCCTACAGTACATAAATTCCTATATGTATTCCCTAAAGAGATATCGGGATTACTACCATACAGAGAGGTTGAGTTCTCTATAGAGCTCAACCCAGGCATAACACCTATATCAACAGCACCATACAGAATGTCACCATCCGAGTTGAAAGAGCTTAAGGCTCAACTGCAAGAATTGTTAAAGAAGGGTTATATCAGGCCAAGTGTATCTCCATGAAGTGCATCAATGTTATTTGTGAAAAAGAAAAATGGTTATATGAGGTTATGCATAGACTACCGACAGCTAAATAAGGTGACAATTAAGAACAGATTGATGACCTATTTGATCAGTTGAAGGGTGCATACGTGTTTTTGAAAATTGATTTGAGATCAAGGTATCACCAGTTGAGAGTTAAGGCGGAAGATATAGCCAAGACGACATTTAAAACCAAATACGGGCCTTATGAATTTGTGGTTATACCTTTTGGGTTAACCAATGCCCTAGCGGTCTTTACGAACTTAATGAATAGGGTGTTTAGACCCTATTTAGACTAGTGTGTAGTGGTCTTTATTGATGACATTCTGGTGTATTCTAAGACACCTTATGAGTATGATCAACAGCTGAGAATAGTGTTATAGACACTTAGAGAGTTGAAATTGTATGCCAAGTTCTCAAAATGTGAATTCTGACTTGGTGAGGCAGCTTTTCTAGGACACATTGTTTCATCAGATGGTATTTGAGTTGATCCTAGCAAGGTAGAGGCTATTATGAGTTAGAAGCCTCCCCTTAATGTGACAGAGAGCAAAAGTTTTCTTGGGTTAGCTGGTTGTTTGAGGAGGTTTGTTAAAGGATTTTCTATGATTGCTTCTCCTTTAACTAAAATATTGAGAAAAGATGTGAAATATGAGTGGAGCGAGGAATGCCAATAGAGTTTTGACAATTTGAAAAAGATGTTAACAAAGGCTCAAGTTCTAACACAACCAGTTCCTAATAAGGAAATCTACAGTGATGCTTTTTACAATGGATTGGGGTGTGTACTTATGCAAGAAGGCAAGATAGTGGCATACACATCCAGGTAGCAGAAGGTTTATGAGAAGAATTACCCCACACACGACTTAGAGTTGGTGACAATTGTATTTGCATTGAAGATATGGCATCATTATCTTTTTGGGGAGAGATGTTTCATCTATATAGACTATAAGAGTCTGAAACACCTACCTACATAGAGAGATCTCAATTTGAGATAAAGACAATGTTATGGCTGATGCATTGAGTAGGAAGATGGTAGCTGAGTTGCACATCCAGCCGACACTTAATCAGGAAATTATTGACAAATAATGACATGGTAGTAGGCTTGTGGAGGTAGTCGAGTCGATCTCTATGGGGGAGAGATCAGATTAAACAGTTGAATCTGATGGTGGAATATACTATGAAGGTCATTAATGCTTGCCTAATCTTATTGAGCTGAGACAGATGATACTACAGGAACCACATAAGACTAGGTATTCTATGCACCCTGAAAGCACGAATATATATTGTAACACCCTTATAACACTTCTTCTATATGTACGTTATGTAATCTGATACAATTATCAAAATTGTTGGTATTTTCTAAATTTGATTATAGCTGATGTGGGTAAAATAATTTTCTTAAGTTAATAACCATAATATCATTACCAATTTATTAATTCTTTTTATTTTCAAAAAAATATTCGACAGTATAACGACTATAAATTAACTACCTCACATGCACTACAGACAATCCACAACCCATTTTGGGCACAATAATACAATTATAATACAAAATCTTATTCATTCAACCACAAGTCAACATTTCATTCTTTATATATATATATATATATATATATATATATATATATATATATATATATATATATATCATTCTTAGTAATATCCTACTATTATTTTCTTCTTCCGTCTGCTCCCCAAAGTAATATACTTGCTTCAGTGCCTTTCCCGGTATTACCTGCACGCAGTCAAATAACTATGTGTTGAGCATTAAAATGTCCAATGGTGATTACTAATATAAGTATTTCTATTGATCTATATTTTTATACATGTATGAAATATTATTTTCACTACACTATTCAAAATTTTCTCTTTAATATATTTATTATTATTTATATCAATACTTTATTATTGTTTACCCTTAATTTACTATTTAATATCTTCATTAAATTAATAATTTTTCTCAATTAATTTTATAGTTTTTTTCAATTTACTCATGAACTTTCATTTTCTTTCAATTTAATCTTTTTTCATTTTAATTCTTTAATTAACTTTTTTTTTAATTTTTCTTTAACTACAAATTTTGTTTTACAATTTTACTATTTTTGTCATATTTATCACTTTTATCATTATCATTATTATTATACCATTTTTATCATATTTATCACTCTTATCATTTTTATTATATTTATCACTTTTATCATTTTATCATATTTTTCAATTTTATCACATTTGCCCCTAGTTTCAATCCGATAAAAAATCTTCGAACCAGATACATGGGATGTGGACTCTATAAATCCATTACATTGAAGAGTAATCCCAAAGGATCACCCAAGCACTATACTGTACACTGAACAGTGAATCACTATAACTGAAGTAAACCATCACTGGCTTACATAAGTGAGTCACCATGACCCGCACAGCGGTAATGGTGTCCCTATGGCTAGTCAATTCTATTTTTGCTAGATTTAACCATTAGAAAATAACTAAGGGCGATACTTTATTGCGTTGATTCAATTTTCCCGTAAATTCATAAATTCCACTATTTTCACTTTATTAATTACCTAACATTTTATTCATCCATAACCATAATCTTTTTCCACACTTTCCACTATAATATATCAAATTTTATCATTAATACTCAATTAAGTCATTAAGCTTACTAACAACACTTTATTCATTATATTTCATTTCATGCATAAAATAATCATTAATTAGAAAAAAATTCAATATATATTATAAAAAATTTCATTAAATTTCTATAACTCAATATCATGTTTTCTTGCATTTTATGACTTAATTTTCATTTAATTTGCAAGAAAAATAATAAATTCTTCTTCTTCATATTTTGGCCTACATTCAAATTTCATCATTAAAATTTTTCTTTCACCTTCTAATAATTCATTTCACTAATTTATGCATCCATTACTACATATGTACCACAATATTAGACTAAAACATAAATTTGCCTTAATATGCATTTTTATACATAATATGGTCATATTTTTAAAGTTCTACAAATTAATTTTTTTTTAGTTGAATTTAACCATTCTAATCTACTTTTTATATTCCCTTAATCATGGTTTGAGCTTCAAATATCATTTACATGCAAAACACACAAATTTCCTAATTTCCATAACCCTAATTCAAGCTTTAACAATGGAAATAGGTAGATTTCGAATCATTAACCTTATTTTCTTCCTTTAGCCTTTCTAAGCTTCAGTTTCCTTTGCTTTTTCCCTTGAAGCACCTTCACCTCCTTGCACACCTACCATGACCAAAATTTACACTCAATTAATCCACTATTATTTTTCTTTTCTAACTCAATCTAACTTCATAACTATCATCTACATACATTAACCTATCCATTTGAACCATTAAGCCAATTTAAAACTCTTAATTCCTCTTACCTCAATTTTGTATCTTAACTTGTCCCCTTTAATTGTTTTCCACTTAAACCATCCAAATGAAGATTAGAGACTTCCACTTGTTACTACAGAGGCTAAAATTATATTAGGATGTTTGATTTTGGTATAAAAATTAGAGAAAATGGAAGAAAATTGGCAGAGAAAAAGGGAGAAGATGGTTCGACCAAGAGGTAGGAGAGGATGAAGAAGATGAAGCAGAATTCTAATTTCTTGGCCTTTATATAATGTCTTAAGATGGGTGGGCTTGGGCCAAACAAATTCCAACCCATTTAGGTCCAATTAAGCACTTTAAATTATTTTTCTCACTTTTCAAGCTCAATTTCACCCAAATTTGATTCCATAATTCATAATATATATATATATATATATATATATATATATATATATATATATATATATATATATATATATATATATATAATTTTGTAACTCAATTGGAGTCTATTTCCTGTCCAGCTCACTCAAGTCGAACTGATAAATAAATTTTCACTGTCAAATAATTATAAATATCATTTAGAGTCTATCCATCTCTTAACATAAATTTTTAGATTTCGTTTGCTATTTTTCATAGCCCAATCAATGTATAGTCAACCAATTTATTAATTAAACCAAGTTCTTTTTTCTTAGTTTTGACTTTTGAGAACTTATTTGACTTCATTTTCACTCCAAATTGTACTCCCAACTAGTCATAACCTATATTTTCCAATAATCAAATAAAATATTTTTTTACTCACGGGTGTATTTTTGACCTATACTGATTAATTTCAGAAATTACAGTTTACGACTAACCCGGTATTTGGGTCATTACATGTATAACGACCTAAAGAGTAAGTACTGGTGGAAAGGTATGAAATGAGATATCACAAAATATACAACCAAATGCCTAACATGTTAACAAGTCAAGACAAAACATCATTTATCATCAAGACTACTACAACCTATCAATATACCATAATGGAAATTGGAGCGGATTACTATGAATTTCGTGATTGGGTTGCTAATAACTTCTTAGAAATTTGATGTCGTATGAGTTATTGAGGATAGCCTTACAAAGTCAGCTCACTTCTTGCCTATTAGGAGGGATTTTCCTTTGAATAGACTAGCAGAGCTTTATGTCAATGAGATAGTACGACTTCATGGAGTGTCTGTCTCCATTGTGTCAAATAGGGACTCTAGGTTTACTTCTCAGTTTTGGGGTAGTATACAAAGACCGTTGGGTTCCAAACTCAATTTCAGTACAATTTTTCATCCCCAAAAAAAATGGTTAATCAGAAAGGGTCATACAGATCCTAGAGGATACGATGAGGATTTGTGTGATTGAATTTGAGGGTAGTTAGGATAAATATATTCCATTGATGGAATTTTCTTATAACAACAGCTATCAGTCTAGTATCAAGATGCCTCTATATGAGACACTATAAGGTATGAGGTGTCGAACACCCTTATGTTGGACAAAACTCAATGAGAGAAGACTAATGGGGCCAGATTTGGTACATGAGACAGAGGAAGAGGTAAGGGTTATTCATGAAAGATTTAAGACAACTTCTGATAGACAGAAGTCATATGCAGATCTTAAGAAGAAAGATGTTGAGTATGCAGTGGGTGATAAGATTTTTCTTAAAGTCTTTCCATGGAAAAAGGTTCTAATATTCGAAAAGAAAGGAAAATTGAGTCGGTTTGACGACATTATAAGAGATGAGATCGGATTCCATATGATCTCACAATAGTATGAGGACTTCTTGAGGTTGGTATCTTCTTCTATTACGATAGAGAAGAGGGTAAAGATGAAGAGAGTAGAGGACTCATCTAGGAGAGACTACAGAGGATTAGCTCACAATGTTGTATTGTCATCGAGCAAGAAGGCACACACCGATTTTGGATCCTTCTAGTCTAGAGGACAGGGTCAGGGTCGAGGACAGTTAAGGTATACCAAATAGGCACCATCATCAGGACCAGTTTCGTCAGCTGTTAGAAGTTAGCCCTAGATAAGGAGAGAGGCAGCATTAAAGTGTGCATCATATGGTCGAAAACACCGAAGAGAGTGTTGGGAACCCTTAGAAGTTTTGTTATAAGTGTGGGTCTCAAGACCACTGTAGGAGAGATTGTTCTTTATAAATGGTTGAGGCTCCCACTCAGACTCAGGGTTCAGTGCCGACACTAATCAGGGGACAGAGATAGGCTAATTCGAGTAGAAGTGGATCTAAACCGGTTGTATTAGAGATAATGAATTGGCCATGACCTATTAGAGCACTAGTGAAGGCCTATGCTATGAAGGATAGAGAGGATGTGGTTATTGGTGCATTTCTTCTCTTTGACTCAGTTTTAATTGCTTTGATAGATCTGGGTTCCATGCATTCTTGTATATATACCAACATAGCTAAGTGGTATAACATGTTAACAGAGAGATTAGATTATGAGATAGAGGTGACTAGCCCTTTGGGGCATAACATAGTGGTGAACCGAGTGTATAAGAATTGTCCTGCTGGGATTCAATGGAAAAAGTTCATGGTAGATTTGATTGAATTTCCCTTTCATGAGTATGATGCTATCCTGGGTATGGATTGACTCTCTCGGCATGGTACAATAGTGGACTACAGTGGTTGTATAGGGGAAAAGATGCTCACAGCAAATAAGGATCATCTCCATGATAAAGGCACAAAAGATGATTATAAAGGGGCGTGAGGCCTATTTGGCTCACATAGATGATAGCCAGATGGAAAGCCCAGATCCTAGGGATATTTCGATAGTAGAAGAGTTCCCAAATTTTTTTTTAGATGAGTTACCAGGGGTACCTCCAGAAAGAGAGATATAATTCTTAATTGAGGTTACTCCGAGCATAGCTTTTATATCAGCAACACCATATCGTATGGCTCTATCAGAAATGAAAGAGTTAAAGGTGAAGTTATAAGAACTGTTGGATAAGAGTTTCATCAGACCGAGTGTATCTTTATTGAGTGCACTAGTGTTGTTCATCAAGAACAAAAATGAGTCTATGAGGTTATGCATAGACTACAACCAATTGAACATTGTGACCATTAAAAACAAGTATCCATTACTATGGATTGATGAACTCTTCGATTAGTTGAGAGGTACAGGGGTGTTGTCTAAGATTAATTTGAGAGCAAGATACCATCAGTTGAGAATCAAGAAAGGTGATGTAGAGAAGACTGCTTTCCGAACTAGATATGGTCACTATGAGTTTTTGGTTATACCCTTTGGGTTGACCAATGCTTCTGCAACTTTTATGGATCTGATGAATCGAATATTCAGACTATTTTTTGGACCAATTTGTTTTGATTTTCATAGACGATATCTTATGTATTTGAGAAGTAAAGATGAGCACGAGCAACATTTGAGAACAGTCTTGCAAACTCTCAGGGAACAAAAGTTATATGCCAAGCTCTCCAAATATGAGATCTGGCTTGAATAGGTTACATTTCTTGGGCAAGTGATATCGACCAATGGGATTAGAGTGGATCTAGGTAAGGTCAAGGCAATTTTGGATTAGAAATCATCACAAAATGTAACTAAAATCAAAAGTTTTTTCAGCTTAGTAGGATACTATAGAAGGTTTGTCAAGGGGTTTTCTATGATAGTTTCTCTATTGACTAGGTTATTACGGAAAGATATCAAGTTCGAATGGATAGACAAGTGTAAGAACAATCTTGATCAACTTAAAAGTCTTTTAATAGAAGCTCCAGTGTTGACATAACCAATTATGGACTAGGAATATGTTGTTTACAGTGACACTTTTCACAATGGATTGGCATAAATGCTGTTGGGGCACTTGTCAGGCCAAAAGACATTACTAAGAATTCATAATGACCATACCGAGTCCTAAATGATGTTTTTGAAATGTCTGATTCTTTAATTCTCAATTGGTGATAACCTGATCTAATGTCAATTTTAGAAAATACCTCTGCTCCTTTCAACTGATCAAACAAGTCATCTATTCTCGGCAAGGGATATCTGTTCTTAATTGTCATCTTGTTCAATTGACGATAATCAATACACAAACGAAAGGTGTCATCCTTCTTTTTCACAAATAGAACTGGAGCACCCCAAGGTGAGACATTAGGCCTGATAAACCCTTTCTCTAATAACTCTTGCAACTGCACTTTTAATTCTTTTAGTTCAGCAGGTGCCATTCTATAAGGAGTGATCAATATCGGGGCTATGCCTGGCAAAAAATCTATGGAAAACTCTATCTCCCTAACAGGTGGTAACCCTGGCAAGTCCTCAGGGAAGATATCTGGATATTCACATACTGTATAAATCTCCCTGAGATCTAGATTTTCTTTCTTGGTATCTATAATATGTGCCAAAAATGCTTCACATCCTTTTTTGATAAGCTTACTTGCCTTCGTCACAGAAATGACATTAGTCAAGTATGGTCGGTTCTCGCCCAGGACAATCACATCATCCTGCCCTGAATTCTTGAAAGTCACTCTCTTATATTGATAGAATGACAACTCTATTAGGTCAGTTGGGAATTCTACATTCTGAGCTTTGATTGAACTGTTTTTATAGACTCGACTAACTTTCACTCCATGACCCAAAGGATTTGTCTAATATATCACAATCTAATTCCTCTGCTACCATATTCCCCTGACTAGGTGGTGACATGCATAAATATGAATGTGTAGAACCTGGATCTGTCAGTGCAAATAAATCAGTATCATAAAGAGAAAATTTACCGATAATGACATCCGGGGCATCCTGCTCCTCACGAGCTCTCATGGCATATGCTCGGGCTGGGGCTTGACTACCTTCTGCTCTATTCACTGATTCTGATATACTCTGCCCAATCCTGGCGCTTCTAGACTATCCATGTCCCCTACCTCTGCCTCGAGTGACATTTTGAACCTGCACTGATACTGCACCACCTGTACCTCTTCTTCTGGGGCAATATTTTTGTTTGTGCTCTATAGATCCACAACGTAAGCATGCTTCAATAATCCACCAACAATCACCTGTATGTGATCTCCCACAATGTTGACATATGATAGATATGAATCTCTTGTTACACGACACTGGTGCACTAGCTGTAGACCCCTCTGGCCTCGACTGTTGGCTTTGCCTAATTGAAAAGGTTGATCTAGCATCCCGTGACTGGAAAAACCTAGGCACTGTCCGCCCCCTTTTACCTGATGTCTGGGCCATGCTAATTATCGACCTCCGTGGTGGCACTTCTATCCTCTTTCTCTTTGACCTCTTTTCCATACTGATGGCTAATGATACTAGTGTTGCAAAATCCTCAAGCTGAAAGGTAGTCACCATATTCCCAATATCATCATTAACCCCATCCTCAAATCTATGACATCTGTCTGCCTCATCTGCAATGATTCCAGTCGCATATTTACTTAGTCGGGTGAACTCCGTCTCATATTCAGCGACTGACATGTTTCCTTGCTTCAAGTCTTGAAACTCCTTTTTCTTTTCATTCACATAAACTTTAGGCACATACTTCTTACTAAATTATTCCTTGAAGAAATTCCAAGAAGGTGGTTTCGGTGTCTGAGGCTTTGATAAATTTGATTTCCACCAGTCATAGGCATGATCTTTTAAAAGGGACACTGCATATCTGACCTTTTGTTTCTCTGGACACTCAAGTTCCTCAAACACCCTTTCTGTGGACTCCATCCAAAACTCTGAAGCTGCTGGGTCATCCTCCCTCATTTCTATAAAATCTGTGGCCCCATATTTTCTCAGCTTATCAATTCGGGGTTTTGGCTGAGGTGGAGGAGGAGGTGGAGCTGGTTGTGGAACTGCTTGTTCTATCCGTTGCAACAAGTTTGCTATCTGTTCCATAAGAGGTTCCTGTCCTAAATTAGCCTGTCCCTCTTCTCTCGGTGGAGCTACTACACTCAGCCCAGAATCTCTCACTAATGGAGGTTGTCTGAGATTGGCTGAGTCTGAAAGGCTATTACTCAGTTTGTCTTTCGAGAAATCTTGTTCCGATCCCTAATCCATATCTACCTATAAACCAGAAGAAGGGACCCAAGTCAGATAATTGCAGCATTTTATGCATATGCATGAGACACATATTCTATTTTACACCCACTGATTAAGAATCAATTAGCCTGAGCTCTGATACCACTAAATGTAATGCTCTCTTACCCTACTAAACGTTAATAGGATATGGAAGTGCTAATAAGCTCATTTGTTTTACAACCAATGTTCAACTCATTGTAATAATTTTTTTTTTCGAGTTTATTATTAGCGAAATATTTATTACTATTTGTTTTTCATTTAAATATATAATAGTGATGGAAATAGTTTGATTAAAAAGAACTCATGTAATTAAACCATAATATTTAGAAATAATACTAGATTTATAAAATTACAAAATTCATTCCTTATAAATCCTACATGCCACAAATTTACATAAAAAAAAAAGATTCTTAGAATTTAATTTTTACAACATAATTTTCAAAACATGCAAAAATAACTAAACTGCTGCAATCTAATCATGGGGGTTCCCTCTTCTTCGGTCGCCCTATCGGAACAGCTACTTCTATTTATCTGCACGTGAAATACATGCGCTAAGCTTCTAACTTAGAGGTATGTTTGACAACTATCCAATAATTATATAAATAATTCTAAAATAAAATTTTTTGAAACTACAATTAATTTATTAAGCATGCCAAATATTCAATTAATAATAAAACTATTTTCTTCATGCAAAAATATTTAATTCATCAATTATGACATTTCATTCATTAAGCACACTTGAAATTTCTTAACAATTCAAGATATAAAATCTACAATATCAATTTCATAATTCATATATATATATATATATATATATATATATATATATATATATATATATATATATATATTTATTTATTTAATAGCCCACGACATCTTAGACCGGAACTAAACACTGGATACAGAGTTTCTACTCTCCAGCAGTATACTCGGCGCCTACATAATTATTTTATAACTCGGCGTTTAATGCCTACATTTCCAATAACAACTCAGCACCTTTTTGGTGCCTACGTAATTTCAAACTTGACACTATTTCTTAGTGTTTACGTAATTTCAACTCAGCATTATTTCTTAGTGCCTACGTAATTTCAACTCAGCACTATTTCTTAGTGCCTACTTAAATTAAATCTCAGCACTATTATTTTTAGTACCTACATTTCTACCCTTTTATTAGCATGCCAACTTATCCAAATTTCTAGTTCTCGACTAGATGTTATAGGGCTTAATTATATTTGTTACCTTTGTTATTATTTACATAAATTATGTAAGTAACATTAATATAAATTGTACATAAATGCAATAATTCTCATTAAATATTTTACAACCTCAAACTTGCTCATTTAATCATTATAACTATAAGAAAAGTCAATTAATATATTTTCTATCATAAAATTTCACAATCAATACATTTTTTTACAAGCTGTCCTATTCTAGACAACATTTCTGCCTTATATTGGTCTGTATTTTTCGTTCATTTTTAGATGGAAATTGGACTCGTGATAAACTAACAAAATATAGGTACACATCGTATCTTTAATTTCCAACTAGAATCATATTAAAAAGAATTTTGTAGCAAAATATATGAATTTTTCTATAAGCTACGTTCAATACAATCTGCCCAGTTTGTTTTTTCTGGACAGATTTCTAGTTCAAATTTGAGTCCATTTTTCACCTAATTCCAAGCATATTCAGGTCTATTGATCTGAATGAACGTTCAAGCCCTATGTCTTAAATTTCCATCCCAACAAAAATCACTCAGAAATGATTTCCAGAACTCATGTTATGATCAAAATACTAGATACTGTTCATAAGATGAATTTTCCAGCACATCAAATAATTCATACATTTTCCATTTTCATGCATCAACCTCATTTTCTAGTTTTTATTTTCACATTCATCACATCATTTAATCACTCAATCAAATGTTCAGAATTTCATACATAAATTCACAACATCACAAAATCAAAATCAATACTTTTCTATATTGAATTTTTGCCAAATGTACATACCTCAAAGTTTTACTTCTCTTCACTTTTCTCTTCCTCTTAGATAGCATTTTCCTTGCCCTTACTTCCCCTTTGATTTTGGTTTAAAGGTTGTTCACTTCCTTGCCCTAACAATAAATTTTACACTAATCAAACACTAATCACACTAATCCACCTTTAATCACCATTAGCATACTAATAACTCTAATTTACTAGCTATAATGGCAACTAACCCCAAACTCAAAGAAAAGAGAAGAAGAAAATAAGGAGATGGAAAATCTAAACTCACCTTTGATGATCTTCCAAATGGCTAAAATCTTCTTTCTCTATTTTTCTTTTCCTTTCTTCCTTCCTCTTCCTTGGTTTTGCTCACTTTACTTCACTTTCTTCATGATCTTGCCTAATCCTATCTTTTTTTCCATTAAATCTTAGCTTTATTTGAAGAAAGAAAATAAGAACAATGGCGGAGGAGGAGTTCACAGCAAAAGAAGAAGAAAAGGGAGAGAAATGAGTTTGGTCAAGATTAAAAAGAAGAAGAATGGTAAAAAAATGGAAATTTGACTTTTTATAGTTGGATTAGGTGGGTGGTTAGGATTAGTTGTTAATCTTGTTTCCCATTGGTCCATTAATTTAAATCACTCTTACTTTATTTTAATTAAAATAATATTCCTTTCCTTAGATAAAGAATATTCTATTTTTATGTCTTCTTATAATTTCAGTGCCAAAAACAATGCAATTTCTAATTTCGTTCAACGAAAAATTATTTTTTTCCCAATTTTAATTCCAAACTTCAAAATTCTCAATTACTAATATCCAAAATATTTTTCTCCCATCTTATTATTATTTTAATTTATTTCTTTCATGTTCGAATTTAGACCCGATCAGTTTAGCGTGCCGGATTTCAGTCAACCGCGATCGTGACCTAAATTATCGGGCATTATAACTTTGTAATATTATTCACGGGAATGAAACTACTTAACTTGCAAACCTTATATATTTTCTTGTGAATCAAAATTGATTCGTAGTGAGATGGTATACCTCTATCGTAAGATTACAGTATGCCATGATAATACATGTTGTGGTTGTATGACATGCCATTGAGGAGGGATTGTTACCGAGTGACTTAAGTTGGTCATGTTCGAGATTCTTTGAAGGCTAAGAGGCAAGTAGTAAGAGCTTCCTCGGTTGGTTTATATGCAAACTCTTTTCCTTAGACAGGTGTTCTGGGACTCATATAGGTGTCCTGAGGGCTCTGGTGAGAATCGTAGAATACCCATATCCATTTTAGTCTAGTTATGAGTATAGCGGGCAATGGAATGGTAAGTAAATATAAGTAGATACTTCTAAGTATGGTGTATACTTATATAATTCTGGTTGGTTGTTTGATGTATCATGTTAGATATGTGCATTATATATATATATATATATATATATATATATATATATATATATATATATATATATATATATATTATGGTATATTATGTAGTATGCGAGCTAGTGCATGCGCGGACTTTGAGGTAAGTCATTATAGTAGTTCGGTGAGTTTATCATGCATATTATATATATATCATGTGTGTGTGCTTTGCATATTGCTATCTACCACCATATATGAGTTACTTAGCGTGTGAGCTTTTCATGCGCTGGTTTGGAGCTTAGGGGAGGATTGACAGATGAGGACGCCTAGTGATCAGAGCTTTTGATATACATTTAGGGTAGGTGATACACGGTTGTACTTTTGATTATTTTGAGGGTTAGGTAATTATAGTGTTACATATTGTAGTTTAGAGACATATAGTTTTATAACTACTCGTTTTGTATAAACTTAGGCTAGTACTGCCCATTGATTTATATATTTTATTTTATTTTATCAAGCTTTTATCGATATTTTATTTTATTTAAGTCATCATAGTTATGATGCATGAAAGTTTTAAATTATGACATTTTTAACTCATATGCATCATAACATCTTTTAGTAATTGGAATTATTCTTAATTATATCGAAATGTGTTACAGCTAAAGATAATGACAAAATTTTATTTATGCACTAATTTAATCAACAATCTCTTATAACATTTTTAAGTATTAAGTGAATTAATTATGTCACACAAAAGATTTATAAATATATATATATATATATATATATATATATATATATATATATATATATATATTACTGATTTGTATAACTTTTATTTTTATTTATTAACATTTCACATAAATTTTACCATTTTCAAAATAGTACTCAAAATTGATTTCTTATAGCATCAACTATTAATCATCACCTTAGTATCATTTCATTTCATAATCCATTTTCATTTTCTCATTCTCATACATTAAAATACCATAGAATTACTCTTAAGGATACAAGAGCTATTGTCAAACGATGGAAATCATAGAATTAAAAATAACTACATGATTCAAAATAATATCATCTGATCTAAGATAAATAGGACTAGATCGATTTGGTATACATTTATTTTATTTTATTTTATTTCATTTTTTCAAAATATTTTTGCAACAAATATTTATTTTTCATTTTTTATGCAACTCAAAATGTACTAATAATCTCATTTTACAAAAAAAAAAATATAAAATGCTATTTCCAAATTATTTTATTTAATCAAATTCATATCACAAGTAATTAATACCATAATATAGAAAAATTAAATTTATCAAATATTTATGTACAATATTTTCATGTCAAAATTGATATATAATTATTTAATAGTCAAATAAAATAAATTATTGCACCAATAATAAATTTTTTCTATGAGCTTTACTTGACTTTAAAGCATAACACTTTTCTGTTTTTTTTTTCTTAAAAATTATCAATTCTCAATTTTTGTTTTTCCAAATAAATTTCCATACAACATGACATAACGTCTATTTTATTTTATTTCATTTTGTTTCAAAATATTTTTGCAACAAATATTTATTTTATATTTCTTATGCAACTCAAAATGTACTAATAATCTCATTTTACAAAAAGCATATAAAATGCTATTTCCAAATTATTTCATTTAATCAAATTCATATCACAAGTAATTAATATCATAATTTAAAAATATTAAATTTATCAAATATTTATGTACAATATTTTCATGTCAAAATTAATATATAATCATTTAATGGTCAAATAAAATAAATTCTTGCACCAATAATAAAATTTTTCCATGAGCTTTACTTGAATTTAAAGCATACTACTTTTCTATATTTTTAGCAATAAATTCTTATTCAATATCATATTTGATCACATATAAATATTTTTCATATTATTTTCATAAAGTTCAATTCACCAATAAATTTTATCATACTTATATCTATTATTTTGCTCTTAATGAAATGCTTATCACTCATTTCATGCCTTAAGAAGTTTTTTTTTAAAAAAAAAATTCTGAATTTAACATTCATCCATAATATATTTTCAACATGTAGAAAATTCACTACAAGAATTTATTAGAATTTTTCTTATTAAATATATTAATTATGAAAATCCTTCAATTAATTTTTTGGCTTTTACTATAAGGGTTTTGCACAAACCTTTTCCTCTCATCACTATACATCATTATCTGCATGTTCTTTTCCTTTTCCTCATGTCAGTGTTTGTCATGACGTCATCCCTAATAATAAGTAAATTTCTAATTAATTATTGTAGAACCTGAAATAGCTCAAGAGTGGGTAAATTGAGATTTTAAGACTTACTAACCCTTGTAAAATCACTCATATTTTTTGAATATTCTGATAATAAGCTAATACTGAGCTAATAACACACACAAGGATAATTTAAAATCTCTTTTCAAAAATTCAAGATTTATGACCAAAAACATTTATCAACCTCTAATGTTAGTTTTTATCAAATAAATTATCTATTTTATTTGCAATAAAAATTTCTAACAAATTCAACCACAAGTGAGTTTTTGTTAAAACATCATTTTCATGTAAAAATCAACTTTGAGATTTGTCTAACAGATCATAATATTGAAGTTGAAAATAAGAGAATTGAGAATAGCTTGACACATTTGAATTTATAGTAGTTTGATTAATTGCCTACATCTATTCTTCGAGATTCAATTTTGAGAGTTTATCTCTATTAATGATTCTTTTCAAGAGTAAAAATCAAGCCAATTACAGCCCTAGAGTTCTACCTAACTCTTTTGAGCCTAAACCCAAATTTTTACAAAGTAAAATTTGGAAATACTTGATTAGCTTTTCAACCTAGGTGCTAAACAATCCCACAACAAGTTTTAAAGTTAAACTTGCAAACTATAATTAAAAACAATCACTCACAGGCTCAACAACGAATTACACAAAGAAAAATTAGAGCCAAAATGGAGGATATCTAAGAATAAAGATTAAAATGGATGGAAAATGATTTAAGGAGAGTAGAAGATTTTTTCTTGAGAAGTCTTTGATTTTTCAACATTTAAAATGATCATTCAACAACTATTTATAGTTTTGGTGTCAAAAACTAACCAGTAGAGACAAATTTTCTTTTTCCAAAATGTAGTCATTATTTTATTTTTTAGTGAAAAACTGTCAGTTATAAAATTAGAATACTCAATTAAAATACTCGAGTAGAATATTAAATTAGAATACTCAGCTAGAATACGTTGTTATAAAACTAATGTTCTAACTAGAGAAAAATATGTCTTCTTAAAAACTTTTATACTATAAGTTTCACTTTTAGACGCTAGTTAATATGACTTTACATTCATATCCTAATATATCTCTTTATTGCATATGTTCATCTTTTCTTGAATATATATCTTTTACCTCCAATTCTTGTATAACATAAGCTAAAATTCAAATTCATATATGACAAATTCTATTTTCCAAATCATGGTGTTAGAATCATCAAAATAGAGATACAAGTATTGTAGCTTTTGACCCAACAATTATCGAGCTACCCAAAATATAAAATCTAGCAAAATTAAAATCTTTCGATTATTTTCTACTCTCACGTATATCGAAATCGTATAATAGAAATTTTCCTTGTTATGCATATATAATGTGTAGTTCTAAGTTTCGGCCATCGATGCATTTTTCAATGCGAGCAAAAATGTTCAATATTATTTTCTTTTATAATATTTAACTTTTCTTATTTTCGCTGATTTATAACTATGTTTCTCAATTTATTTTTATTTTTCTTTAATTTTTATTTTTGTTAAAATTTCTATTAATTCAATAAATACTTTAAAAATTCCAAATAAATTCCTCTAATCACTTTAATCCATTTTATTTTACTTTTCATTATCAGTTTCAGCAAAATTATATTTAATAATTCCCAAGATTGTTTTTTCAATTATTAGACTAAAAATCTAAAAATTAACTAAAAATTTTATTAAATGTTTCTTACACTCTAAAAATAATTTTCCACTTTTAATCACTCCAGTTAACTCCATTTTCATAATTTTAAGGCATAATTAATCCAAAATAATTTATTAAGAATTCAAGCAGAATTATTAAAAATTTCTACAAATTTCACAACAATTTCTAAAAATCATTTTCATCATTGTTTTTACCATTTCTACCATTTTTAAACCTCATTCAACTCATTTTCCATTTTTATCTATTTTTATTAATTTTTTTCCACCAAACCCTAATTCTTTCTCTTTTCTAATCGACTTCAAATCTCAACACAAATCCAAATTCTACTTCAAATAATCATCAAAACCAACTTAAATCCATAGAAATTTGAAAGAAAAGTGTAGAAAAATCACCTCCAATTTTCCTTTATTTTTTTTTCCAAATGAAGATTTTGTTTTCCCAAAATTATTTCCTTTGCCTCCCAAAAGTTAATTTTTCTTACTCAAATACTTGAATAATCAAAGACTGGATGGAAAATTAAAGAAAATGGAGCTTGAACCCTCAAAAATGGTGGACGGCCAAGTGATGGAGGAGGAGAAATTTTGTTGATTTTTTTGTAGGCTTTTTCTAGAATATTATGGAAAACAATCCTATTTATACTTCAATTAAATTTAATTAATCCTAATTAATTCTTAATCTCACACCATATTGGCCATTAGAAAAATTAATTAGGCACTAATCTTGACAAATGGCCAAATTATCTCCTTAATAATATTGACTTAATTAAAAATTTTCACCAATCACCATTTTTCTTCAAGTTAATTCATGAATAAATTTAATTCTCCATAATCTTTCCTCCAAATAATTTAATTTTATCAAAAAATATATACCAAAAATTATAAAATAACTTTTTCTTCAAAACAGTCTCTTCAATTTGAGAAATGACATTTGGTGAGATAAATCGTGTTTTTACAGTTTAATCATTTTTTTAATTCGACCTGTAAAAATTCATCCCAAGTCCGATCTTCAAATTATCAGTTTCAAAAATCTTAAAATTCAATTGTGATCACATCGGCACTATTGTGATAGTGAACGCATATCTCTAACTCTTATTCAAAAAATCGGACTGTAAATTCACATTGAGATCTGTATTTTCTTAAATTGGAGCCCTTAACCTCAAATTTTCTCCTTATAACTTCACCTATGGCCTTAAAAATATTTTTTTCTATGCTCTGGTATGGTTAACTTGAATTCTCACCACTTGGCAAAAACTTTGTATTTTCGTTATGATATGTTGCCTTGATTTGTGTGTTAGGCACGAAATCATAACGGATCATCAAACTAACTTAGTATTCATATTAAATATTATTATATCATATTGAATTAAATTTTTAATACTTATATATCTATACTTAGATATTGATCGGTACACCTCTGTACTGCAATATAGATGATTGCAATACACATATATGGTCAAAGTCTAGATTGTAGATATGAAACATGTGATATCAGTTGAAAGTATCCATATGGATTCCAGCAAGATTGAGGCTATTCTTAACTAAAAGCACTACAAAATGTGACTAAAATGAGCAGTTTCCTGAGATTAGCTAGTTATAACAGAAGATTTGTAATGCCAACGAGTTAGGGCCTAAAACTAATATGTAATAAGAGTATGTTAACCTTGAGGGGTATTTCCATCATTTTGATGATAAAAAATAATATAGCAATATTGTATTTAACATACTTGTTTTTGTAAGTATATTATACAGGACATGAATTAAAATAGCAAGAATGGAGAATTGGAAGAATAATCCTTGAGAAACAAAAATCAAGTAGTAGCATGTTCATTGCCGTGACTCTAGGAGTCACTCCCATGAAGGAAGCTAACCGTTACCAAAACCAACATTTGAAGTTCATGACCATGAAGGAAAAACAAACCGTGAAGTAAGCATTTCAGTCACCCCCGTGACTAAAGGTGTCACCTCCGTGAAGAGTCACTAGAGAGCTTCACGACCAGAGTCACCACTTGGCTCACGGCTGGGAAGAGTGTCACGCCTGTGAAGGATTAATGTCACGTCCGTGACTCTATATGTGAAAACATTCCAGAGAGCTTCACGACCAAGGTCACCACTTCAGTCACGGCTTGGGAAAAACTGTCACCCCCGTGACAAGCATAGTCACGCCCGTGAACAATGAAAGAGAAAAATGTCAAGCGTGATTTTTGGTTGGTACAATGGCTAGTTTCTTATTTAATGCACCCCAACGGCTATATTCAGCCATGGAAGTATAAATGGAAGTCATTTATGCATTAAGGAATAAAAGGATGATAAGAAAAACAAAAATTAGCATATACTTCAAATCACTAGCTATCTTGTACTTTCATACTTTGAGAACAAATCAATTCTCTGTAAAAATCTTTTTGCTCCTCATATTTGAGCAATAAAGATTTATAAGTGGTTCTTTCTGCAATCTTTACTCAAAAGGGCTTTGGGTAGTTCTAGGTTAAGAGTAGAACACTTGTAAGGGTTAGTTGTGTAAACCTCCAAAATACAAAGTGTAGGTTGTTTGTATGAGCCTGTAAAACACAAAGTGTAGGTTGTTTATGTGAGCCTGTAAAACACAAAGTGTAGGTTGTTTGTGTGAGCCTGTAAAACACAAAGTGTAGGTTGTTTGTGTGAGCCTGTAAAACACAAAGAAATTGGTTATTGTGTGAGCCGTTAAACCACAAGGGATTTTTGGGTTAGGTATGAGCCATTGTGAGAAACACCATACTTGGGAATGAGCTTGTAAAACTCCATTGTAACACTTAATGTGTTAGTGAAACTCCCAATTGCGATTGGAGAGAGGAGTAGGGTTTGTTAACACTCGAACCTCTATAAATCTTTGTGTCTAATTTTCTCTATCCCCCTTAAAATTAACTATTTATTTCCGCACTTTAAAGTTTAATTTCTTGAAACTCCAATTCAACCCCCCTTCTTGGTCTAATATCTGGGCAACAATTGGTATCAGAACCTTGTCTAGCATCGAAGCCTAAAAAGTGCTAGTAAAGAGTAAGATATGGCCAGTGAAGGATTCCAGAGTCTCAAACCTTACTTTGATGGAGCAATGCCCATTGGAAGTTTAGGATGGAGACATACTTGGATAGTGAAGGAATTGAAGTCTAGGATAGTGTACAAAAAGAATGGACACCACCAACCAGAAGAGGAGCTGATGGTGAAGAGGAAATCCTATCGAGAGATGATTGGACAGAGCCTCAAAGAAGAGCAAATTTCAAAAACAAGAAGGCAATGACAATTCTATCAAGCTCATTATCTATTGAAGAATGTGAGAGAATACAACACTGCTCAACAGCATATAGCATGTGGAAGACATTAGAGAACTATCATGAGGGAACTAAGCAAGTCAAATCCAAGAAGATTCAACTTTTAACCTCAGAATATGAGCTCTTCAAGATGAAATCCAATGAGTCAATCACTAACATGACCAACCGTCTTCTATCCATTATAAATGGAATGAGGAAACTTGGGAAGCATATAAGTTTGGAAGATGTAAACAATAAAATCCTGAGAAGTCTTCCTCTTAAAGACTATGGTTCAAGAGTTGCTGGCATAGAAGAAGCAAATGAAGATATGAGTATCATGAATACTGATGTGCTGATTGGCAAGCTTCTCACACATGAGATGGCAGTAAAGAGAGATAGAGAGCTTGAAGCAGAGCCAGAGAAAAGAAAACCCTTAGCACTCAAAGCCTCTATTTCAAAATCTCAAAAAGGAAGTGAAGATGATGAAGAAATGAGTGATGATGAAAATGAGGACATCACTATGCTTTCAAGGAGATTAAAAAGAATCATTGAGAAAAAAATGAGCAATTCTAGAAAATTCAGGCAAAAAAACCTCAAACAAACTTCTAATGATACACATAGAAGTAAGGAAGAGGTAAAATGCTATGAATGTGGAAAGAAAGGACATATCAAACAAGAATGTCCAAGGCTCAATAAGCATAAGAGAAAATACCAACGAGACAATGGGGAGAAAGGTCATAAAGCCATATGGGATGACGAAAGCTCTTCAAGTGAAAAAGATGATAATGAAAGTGAAGAGGTCAACCTATGCTTCATGGCCATTGAGGATCACATCTCGGATAAGGTAAGATCACTACACTCATATTCTTTTAATAATGATAGTAGTGATAATGATAGTAATAGTGATAGTGATGATGATGATGATGAGCAAAGCCTAATAGAAGAATTAAATATAGAATTAGAGAAATATAGAACTAAATTTAGTACCTATAGAAATAATATCTCTAATTTGAAAAATAAGATAAATGGTTTAGAAAAAGATAACATAAAGCTTAAATCATCTAATGAATCTCTTCAAAAGTCATTAGATGAATACTCATCAAGACCCTCAACAGCTTCACTATTAAAAGAAAATAATACTTTGAAAAATGAAGTTGAGAAACTTAGAAATTCCATTTCTAAATTTCACAAGGGTAAAGAGAGCTTAGATACTCTCATTGTGTCTCAAAGACCACCTTTAGTTAGACATGGTCTAGGGTTTAAGGACACATCATCATCTTCTAACAAAATAGTATTTGTTAAGTCTAAAGAACATAACATCTCCACACCTGTTAGAACTGCACCAAGAAATAAGAATGTTAAACCCTCTATACATAAAAAGAATCATGTCTTTATATATAGGAAGAATGTATCTAGAAAAATGCAAATTAATCATGATTGTGCATGCCATTGTTTTCAAAATCAGTCTAATCAAATTATGGCATTCAAATACATTGTAAGACCAAAAAGCAAGTTTATACCTAAACAATGTAATTACTGTATGAAAATGGGTCATATAAATAAACATTGCTAGATAACGAAGGCTCATTCGGAACCTTCATGTGCTAACCCCCAAGGACCCAAACTCATTTGGGTACCTAAATATCATACTTGATTTGTAATTCTATAGGTATGCCTCAAGTCCACAATAAACAAAAATACGTGGCTAGTAGACAATGGATGCTCAAGGCATATGACAGGAGACAAAGAACTCTTCAATGAAATCAAAAGTATTGATGGAGGTAAAGTTACCTTTGGAAACAATGCAAAGGGTAAGGTAATTGGCATTGGTTCTATTGGTGTTAATGGTTTTATGAGTCAAATGGATGTGAAAAGTGCATTTCTAAATGGTTATATAGATGAAGAAGTGTATGTAGAACAACCACCAGGTTTTGAAAGCTATGATTTGCCAAATCATGTTTTTAAACTTTCAAAAGCTTTGCATGGTTTAAAACAGGCTCTAAGAGCTTGGTATGAGAGACTAAGTTCTTTTTTATTAGAAAGTAGCTTCACAAAGGGAAATGTTGACACTACACTGTTCACCAAGAAGCATAAGCGTGATATACAAATTGTTCAAATTTATGTTGATGATATAATATTTGGTTCTACTAATGAGCTGCTTTGTCAAGAATTTGCTAAGTGCATGACTAGGGAATTTGAAATGAGCATGATGGGAGAACTTAAGTATTTCCTTGGTCTACAAATAAAGCAAAGCAATGAGGGCATATTCATCAACCAATCCAAATATGCCAAAGACTTAATCAAAAAATTTGGTATGGAAGGATGCAAAAATGCCAAGACTCCTATAAGCACATCAACAAAATTGGACAAAGATGAAAAGGGTAAGAACATTAATGAAAAGCTTTATAGAGGTATGATCGGATCACTTTTATATCTCACTGCTTCTAGACCCGATATTATGTATAGTGTTTTCTTATGTGCACGATTTCAATCATGTCCTAAAGAATCTCATCTAAATGCTGTAAAAAGGATTTTAAGATATTTACATGGAACATTGCATCTAGGTTTATGATATCCTAGGAATTCATCTTTTATATTATAGGATATTCAGATGCAGACTATGCTGGTAGTCTTTTGGATAGAAAAAGTACTTCAAGTACTTGTCACTTCATTGGAGAATGTTTGGTTTCTTGGTTTAGCAAGAAATAAGTTTCAGTTGCTCTCTCAACTGCTGAAGCTGAATATGTAGCAGTTGGATGTTGTTGTACACAAATTCTTTGGATGAAACAACAACTTAAGGACTATGGTCATGAGATGAACCATATACCTATAAAATGTGACAACACTAGTGCTATAAATCTTTCAAAGAATCCTATTCAACACTCTAGAAGTAAACATAGTGACATTAGACACCACTTTATTAGAGATCATGTTCAATATGGAGATGTTGAATTAGAATTTGTATGCACAGAAAATCAATTAGCTGATATTTTCACTAAGTCTCTAAATGAGAAAAGATTTAATTTCATTAGAAGAGAACTAGGTATGATTGATGGATTAACCTTGTGATTGCAAGAATATGAAATTTTAATTGTTGATCTTAAATCATATCACAAGTTATAAGATAGAAATTTTGATGAGAATTCATGTTTTATGATGTAGAATCTTTGTTGAAATGATTTAGTCAGTTGTAGAACTTAATTTCAATTTGACAAAAATTATAGGGGTGTCACGCCCGTGACATAAATTCACGCCCGTGACTTAAGTGGCCCATAGAGGTAGTGTCGTTCACGACTTTGGTTCACAACATGATTCATGGCTTCAAGTGGTGAAACTTAGTTTCACGGCTTGAGTCACGCCCGTGAAAATGGACTTTTCACACCTGTGACGAATTTTCACTCCCGTGAACAATTACGCCCCAAAAACTCACAAAAGCTTTCATGACTTTGGTTCACGACATGCTTCACGGATTCAAGTGGCGAAACTCAGTTTCACGGCTTGAGTCACGCCCGTGGCAATGGACTTTAACAACCGTGACAATGTTTCACTCCCGTGAATAATTACACCCCAAAACTCACAGAAGCTTTCGCGCCTTGTGTCACGGCTTGCTTCACGAGCATAAGTAGTTAAATGCAACAGTTCACGCCCGTGACGTTATATTCACCCTCGTGACCTATGATCATGCACGCCCGTGAAATTTATCGATCACGCCCGTGAACTTATTCATGTCTTCATTCACGGGTGGAACACTATTTGAGCAAACCGTGAACACGACTATTTACGCCCGTGAAACCATAAGTCACGCCCGTGAATGTATCAAATATATAAGAAAGCAGCCGGTTACAACCTTCATTTCAACTCTCCATCTCCCAAAACCGCTTTCATTTACTCTCATTCATTGAGACATTGAAGATTCCGACCCAAAAGACTTGAAATTTCACTATAAATACCACCAAAAGTTCGAATCTTCAGCAGAAATCATACATTTCTAGGGTTTTTATATCAAATTTTCTGTCAAAAATTTTCTTCAACTTCATCAACAACTAATTTCTTCAAATATGGAGTCTGCTTCATCTAAGGGAAAGAGAAAGAAGTCACATGCACCTAAGAGGTATTTAGATTGCCTCATGAACATCATTCCAGAAAGTTGCCATCCTCGGTATGCAACTTTGAAGAAGAGACCTCTTTTATCATCAAGGTCCTTCGAATGGCAGACAGTCCATAGTCTCAGGCTTGAGATGGCTATGACAGAGCAACTACAAGCCTGTCATCTCAAAGAGTTTGTTGAAATTCATCAGCCAGCTCTGAGGGAGCCAACGCTGGAATTTCTCAGCACCTTGCAAGTTTCACCAACTGGAGTGGTGAAATTCCAACTCTGCAATAATCCTAACACCCTCAGCGCCATCGCATTTGGAGAATTGTTCAACCTACCATCTGATGGCATTCTAAATGAGACTGAGGTAGAATTCTTTGCTCCTCCAGCCTGAACACATTTTGGCACCGGTTGCAGCTGGGATGTGAAGAAGACAAAGAGCACTCATCTCGTGGCCCCAGTACACAGGTATTTGCATAGGTTCCTAACCTATAGCATTTTTGCTCGAGGGGAAAGTAATGAAACTATTAGGAAGTCAGAACTCTTCCTATTTGAGATGGCTCGCAGGGGAGTCACAGTGGCACTTTCCATATGGTTTGCAAACCATCTTCTCTCCATTGCCACCAAGCCCACAGGAGATATCTTGATTGGGGCATATGTCACCCATATTGCAGTGAAGCTCAATTATTTGAAGCTGGAAGACCATCACTTCAACATCATTCCTGCACATCCTGGAGATAGGCTGGATGTCGAGTCATTCATTAAGATGAGAGCAGCTGTCAGAATCATTTTTTAGAACGATATCTTCTACCGCTTCACTGATACTGCTGGAGAGATTATCTGGGAAGATAATGACACGGAGGATTTTAAAGCAGGCCTCCAGGGAGTCCAGCAGAAAAAGAGGGTTCGGATTGAAGAAGCACCTCCAGCAGTCGAGCAGGACATTGGACAGTCCTCAGCTTCCACACCATCCCTAGCGCAGCAGGTGGTCGACCTCTTGGCACCACGTTTTGAGCAGCTGCAGACTTCCATGGATGAGAGGTTGGAGAACCTCAAGGACTTCATGGAGTCTCGGATGGACAGCCTTAAGGCTGAAGTAGCTAGGCTTCATGATAGGATATCTGGCTAGGAGATGGGCTAAAGTGTAGCCTAAATTTGATCATTTTTTAGCTTGTTTGTCATTTTTATGTTTTTTATGTGTAGGAAATTTTTAAATTTCCTTTTTGAATATTTTAACTTAGTTTGTATCCTTTTCCTTTATATATATATATTTGTTCTTGTTTACTTCAATCTTCATATCCTTTTTGATTGATGACAAAAGGGGGAGAAAACTATATGATAGGGGAGAATTGTATAGGAATTGGTGAATCAAAAAGTGAATTGACTTTGAATTGGTTTAAAAATCTTGATTCAACATTTTATATGCAAAGTATATAAGTGGAAAATTAAGTTTTTATATACCTTAGATATACCCTAAGTATACTTTGCATATACCTTAAAGCAAGTTACAAATAAAAACATGCCATGATATACCTTAAATATACCTTACATATACTTTATGTCTTGAAAAGGAATTATGGTATGTATTGGATATACTTCTCATATAACTTGCATATACTTAAAATCTAGTTTAATGCTACATCATTATTTACTATTTTTCACATTATAATTTTTATCCTAAGTATATTTTGAGGGGGAAAATTCTCAAAATCACATATTGCTAGATTATTTGTCACCATCAAAAAGGGGGAGATTGTTAACCTTGAGGGGTATTTCCGTCATTTTGATGATAACAAATAATATAGCAATATTGTATTTAACATACTTGTTTTTGTAAGTATATTATACAGGACATGAATTAAAATAGCAAGAATGGAGAATTGGAAGAATAATCCTTGAGAAACAAAAATCAAGTAGTAGCATGTTCACTGCCGTGACTCTAGGAGTCACTCCCGTGAAGGAAGTTAACCGTTACCAAAACCAACATTTGAAGTTCACGGCCATGAAGGAAATATAAACTGTGAAGTAAGCATTTCAGTCACCCCCGTGACTAAAGGTGTCACCTCCGTGAAGAGTCATGCAATTTCATTCAAAGAGCTTCACAACCAGAGTCACCACCTGGCTCACAGCTTGGAAGATTGTCACCCCCGTGAATCAAGGTGTCACCCTCGTGAAGCTTCATGCAATTTCATCCAGAGAGCTTCATGACCAGTGTCATGCCCGTGAAGGATTAATGTCATGCCCGTGACTCTATATGTCAAAACATTCCAGAGAGCTTCACGACCAAGGTCACCACTTCAGTCACGGCTTGGGAAGAACTGTCACCTCCGTGACAAGCATAGTCACGCCCGTGAACAATGAAAGAGAAAAATGTCAGGCGCGATTTTTGGTTGGTACAACGGCTAGTTTCTTATTTAATGCACCCCAACGGCTATATTCAGCCATGGAAGTATAAATAGAAGTCATTTATGCATTAAGGAACAAGAGGATGATAAGAAAAAAAAAAGATTAGCATATACTTCAAATCACTAGCTATCTTGTACTTTCATACTTTGAGAACAAATCAATTCTCTGTAAAAATCTTTTTGCTTCTCATATTTGAGCAATAAAGATTTATAAGTGGTTCTCTCTGCAATCTTTACTCAAGAGAGCTTTGGGTAGTTCTGGGTTAAGAGTATAACACTTGTAAGGGTTAGTTGTGTAAACCTCCAAAATACAAAGTGTAGATTGTTTGTGTGAGCCTGTAAAATACAAAGTGTAGGTTGTTTGTGTGAGCCTGTAAAATACAAAGTGTAGGTTGTTTGTGTGAGCCTGTAAAACACAAAGGAATTGGTTATTGTGTGAGCCATTAAAACACAAGGGATTTCTGGGTTAAGTGTGAGCCTTTGTGAGAAACACCATAGTTGGGAGTGAGCTTGTAAAACTCCATTGTAACACTTAGTGTGTTAGTGAAACTCTCAATTGCGATTGGGGAGAGGAGTAGGGTTTGTTAACACCCGAACCTCTATAAATCTTTGTGTCTGATTTTCTCTATCCCCTCTAAAATTAACTATTTATTTCCGCACTTTAAAATTTAATTTCTTGAAACTCCAATTCAACCCCCCTTCTTGGTCTAATATCTGGGCAACAGAGTATATGAAGGGTATAAAAGTGGTTATGGGTGTTATAATATGAAAATCGTTAAAAAGACATAAAAAGTGAAGTTTTCTAGTGTTTATGCCGTGAATGTATCATCATGGTCGTGAATGTCGAGATATAAGAATTCTAAAGCTGAACAGCTTCATGGTTGTGACACGCATGTTCATGCTCATGAAGATCTGTAGTTTAAATTGGACAGATTCGTATTTTTGATAGAAATTCATGATTCTTCAAATTTAAAACACTAGCTACTAGACCTGTGAATCCTATAATCGACCTTCCCTCAATTCCCTTCAGTTTTGGTAAATACAACATGAAATCCCACAATAAACAAGATTAAAATTGATTAGAATTAAGGTTTTCACTATTTAGAGAGAGCATAATTAAAGAGTAGAGAGAAATCAGTTTTGTCCACAATCTAATATGATTTTACAAACTAGAGGTTAAGAATCATGTTTTCTTTCGTCCTTCCATTAGTTTAATTTGGTTTTAGATGGGATTTGATGTTTTAAGACCTATAATGAGAGATTAACTAAGGGTTTGCATTGTTCATGACATGTAGTCATTTATTAATGGTTAGACAGTAATTTGTAATTATGATATTATGTTAGAAACTATAAAAGAAAGTGAAGAAACCTACTGAGAGATTAGGTACATGAAAAAGGTTGGAAATTAAAGCTCTAATTTAAGTTTGATTTTGGTATGTTGTGTTAAATTATGTAATTTGTACATTAATTAACATGTGACATTATGTAGGAGCTGTTAGAATTGAAGTAAGTGGCCTGATTAAATTTGAAATACATAAGGAAGATAAATGTATAAGACTTGGTTATGTTATGACAATGATAAAGATAGTTTAAATCTAGTTTGAATGATTTAAAGTGGTAAATTACATGTTTATAGCTTGTTAGAAGTTGTATTATGCTAGAAAGTATTGATAGAAGTAGCTAATATTGGTTAGCCTTAGAGCCATTACATGTGGTGTGTATAATTGCCATGAATTGGTGCTAAAATTCGACACAGATTGATGATTCATAGTCGTGACATATTTTTGACACTCATGAATGTCCCCACAGAAAATTATCACAGCTTGAGTCATGAGTAAACAACCCATGAATGAAGCCTTCACGGTTGTGAATGATCATTCACATTTGTGAAGCCTTATAACCAAAATTATATATTTTGATTTTTGTGATGAAATTACATAGGATTGGTATGCACGCACACCTTGCATGATGAAATGAGATGGTATGCAGTATGATAACTTAAAAATGAACATTGATATGTTTATTTTGCTTTAAATCTCAAGGTGTTATGTGAAAAATATTGAAATAGACTATGAAATGTGATGAATAACTAGATTTTAATTATTAATGCCCATTCTCTATATGAGGACTAACATATGATATATGACATGCTATTGAAGGGGTTATGGTACTGTAGTATATCTAGCACATGGATTTATATTTTAGGGATAATGTGGTTTAAGCTAAAGTGGAGCGCTCTTGACTTGAAAAGCTCGATTAAGTACTATACATCGCTCTTATTTTACAATTAGTATTCAGATAGTCTAAGTCTAGTGTATTGAGCTATAAACTATAAAAGGAATAAGAAAAATCAATAACTAGCTATATAATTGAATAAGGCATACAAAAACTAGTTTGTAGTTATGCTATGTAAAATAGAGACAAGATAGAATAAATCGGATACATGGTAAACTAGAAATCCAATAAATGGAATCAAGGAAATGGAAATCTATATTATATGTCATGAATGTATATGGAAGTGAAAATGGATTCACCTTATGTGTATGGTATGTATGTTTTAAGCTAATGAGTAAGTGTTGTAATAATTTGCATTAATATATGATGGCATGATTGGGCACACATGTATTTAAACAGTAACTATATACTATGATATTATATGAGTGCTTGTTAGAATTTTTATGCTTATATGTATCACTAAATTTTCAGTTGCTTGCTTAGCATGTGAGTTTTTCTACATACAGGTTTAGAGCCAATAGATAGTTAAGTTGATGAGAAGAGGAGTCTAAATCTGTTAGAGTAGTCAGCATAGACACGTGTTTGGGTTAGTTTCTTTTTATTTCATGCAATTGTTATTTTTCATGACATGGGATATATATAGTTATTTTATTCATCTTTTCAATAAATAAAGACATGTAATTGAAGTGGTTCATTTTAAATAATGATTATTTTGTGATGAAGGGGCCCAAACCAGTTTATTTGATGATTGGGATATAGGAATTTTACAGACACAGTATTGTGATTATGTTTTGTAAAAGGATTTGGGATTTTTATTTTAGACACAGGAAACTGGTTTTATACAATATATGGTATATGAATGATTTTATTTTGCATATTATTAAGATTATGAAGTATCTATAGACATTGATTAAAATAGGAATTTTTTTTATCGGAACAAGTTTTATTTGGATATATTCATGTGGCATTCTCTTGTTTAGTAGATTTATGTCCTACTATATGGGTGGGTGTTACAAGGTCTCTGAAGGATTTCTCTTCCATAGCTATGACTTGGACATGATTGTTATGAAGAAATGTTCATTTCGAGTGGACAAACAGATATCTAGTGAGCTTTCAGCAGTTGAAGGCAATGTTGATTGCAGTGCTTGTTTTGACTTAAGAAATATTTTGTGGTTGTTGAACCTTGAAGGGTATTTCTGTCATTTTAGTGATAACAAATAAAATAGCAATAATGTATTTAATGTTTGTGTTCTAAGTGTGTAAAATAGGAGATACTTTAACTAGAACATGAAACAAGATTGAAAGATAACTTTTGAAGATTAAAATCAAAGAAATAGCAAAGTCACGCCCGTGAATATAGCTTAGCACCAACTCTCTAACATTCAAAGTTCACAACCATGAAGGATCATACTAACCATGAATGATCATATAGTCATGCCCATGAAACAGTATTCACGCCCGCGATAAAACATGTCAATTCTTTCAGAGAGCTTCATGGCTAGAGTCACCACTTGGACCACAACTTGGAAGAATATTCACGCCTGTGAAAGTATCAGTCACGTCCGTAATCAAACACTTTCAATTCTTCTAGAAAGCTTCATGGCCAGAGTCACCACTTAGACCACGGCTTGGAAGAACATTCACAACCGTGACACATATATTCACGCCCATGAATGAGGACAGAGAAACATGTCAAGCGCAAAGTTAAGAGTTGATCAATGACCATTTTCACATTAAATGCACCTAAACGGCTATAATTCACAGAGGGAGTATAAGTGCAAGCCATATATGAATCCCAACAAGAAGAACAACAATCACTTTGAATCATTAATCTTATTGTAGCCTTGTGCATTAATTACTTTTCAAAAGAAACTTATATTCATTATGAAAACCTAATTGCTCATAATTTCAGAGCATTTAGGTTGTTGAGTGTCTTCATTGTAACCAATTGCTCAAAAGTGAGTTTGGGTATTTCGGGTTAAAAGTGAAACACTTGTAAGAGTTTATTTTGTGAGCCATAAAATACAAGGAATTGGTTTTTGTGTGAGCCATTGCAAAACACAAAGGAATTTTTGGATTAGGTGTTAGCCATTAAGAGAAACACCATAGTTGGGATTGAGCTTGAGAAACTCCATTGTAACACTTAATGTGTTAGTGAAACACCCAATTGAGATTTGGGAGAGGAATAGAGTTTGTTAATATTCAAACCTCTATAAATCTTGTGTGTGATATCTCTCATTCCTTCCTCTATTTTAAGTTATTCCGCATTTTCAAGTTAAGCAATTTTTAGTTGCTAACCAATTCAACCCCCTTTTTGGTTCATTGTTTGGGCAATAATTGGTATCAGAGCATGTTTAGCAAAAAAAGCCTAAAAAGCGATAGCAAAGATCAAGAAATGGCTAGTGAAGGATTTCAAAGTTTCAAGCCTTACTTTGATAGAGCAAACTACGCTCATTGGAAATACCGGATGGAGACATATCTCGATAGTGAGGGAATTGAAGTTTGGGATAGTGTTCGGAGAGAATGGACACCACCAACCAAGAGAGGAGTTGATGGTGAAGAAGAATTTCTTTCAAGAGATGATTGGATAGAGCCTCAACGAAGAGCTAATTTCAAAAATAAAAAGGCAATCACAATCCTCACAAGCTCTCTATCTATTGAAGAATGTGGCAGAATCCAATATTCTCCTACTGCATATAGCAAGTAGAAAACATTGAAGAATTATCATGAAGGAACCAAACAAGTTAAATCTAAGAAGATTTAACTTCTCACTTCAGAATATGAACTTTTCAAGATGAAATCCAATGAATCTATCACCGATATGACGAACCGTCTTCTAGCCATCATCAATGGCATGAGAAAGCTTGGAAAGCATTTGAGCTTAGAAAATGTGAACAAGAGATATTCAAGGGAGATAGAGATGTCAACACTTACATAATCGACTTACACAAAATTTCTAACCTTTCCTCTAAGTGTCTTATGACTATTAGTGATGAATCTTGGTTATGGCATAAAAGGCTTGGTCATGCAAGCATGGGATTAATTCAAAGCCTTAGCAAAGGAGAGCTAGTGAGTGAACTTCCAAAAGTGAAATTTGAAAAGGATAAGACATGTGAATCTTGCCAAAGAGGAAAACAATACAAGTCATCCTTCAAATCCAAAAATGCAGTAAGTACCTTTAAGCCTCTACAACTATTGCATTTAGATTGTTTTTCTACCTACTAGAGTTGTTAGTTTAGGAGGTAAACACTATGCTTTTGTCATTATTGATGATTAATCTAGATTCACTTGGGTAATTTTCTTAGATCAAAAGACTGATGCTTTTGAATCTTTCAAAAATTTTGCTAAAAGGGTTCAAAATGAAAAAGGCTATTTTATTTCTAAAATAATAAGCAATCATGGAAAAGAATTTGAAAATGAAAATTTTGATAACTTTTGTTTAGAATATGGTATTTCACACAATTTTTGAGCTCCTAGAACACCTCAACAAAATGGAGTAGTGGAAAGGAAAAATCTAACCTTAATTGAAATGGCTCGAACTATGCTCAATGAGTATGTTTACCAACCTACTTTTGGGCCGAAGCCACAAATACTGTATGTTATATTTCAAATTCAGTTTTCAAAAGACCACTTTTAAACAAAACTTCTTTAGGTTGTGGAATGGAAGAAAGCCCATGGTATCATACTTTAAAGTATTTGGATGCAAGTGTTTTATATTAAACACCAAGGACAACCTTGGAAATTTTGCCTCTAAATCCGATGAGGGTATCTTCTTGGGATACTCTACATCTAGCAAAGCCTATATAATCTTTAATAAAAGATCTTTAGTTTTTAAAGAGTCCATGCATGTTGTTTTTGATGAATCTAGTAAGCTTGATCTTATGAAAGGTAGTGTTCTTGATGACATTGTAGGTATAATGGAGAAGCTTGATCTTGATCATGAGAAAGATGATGATGATCAAGAGAAACAACAACGAGATGTATCTCTACCTCAAGCTCAAGAACAAGACAACCAAGAGCTTTCAAAGGAATGGAAAATGACAAAGAATCACCCCAAGGAACAAATCATTGGTAATCCTACTAAGGGTGTAAGTATTAGATCTCATCTCAAACTTTTGATTCTAACCTTGCTTTTGTCTCTCAAATTGAGCCTAAAAATATTGATGAGTCTCTTAATGACAAAAGTTAGGTGATTGTTATGCAAGAAGAACTCAACCAATTCGAGAGAAGCAAAGTATGGACCTTGGTTCATAGACCCAAATACCATCAAATTATTGGTAGTAAATGAGTGTTTAGAAAGAAGTTAGATGAACAAGGTTTAGTAACTAGGAATAAATCAAGGGTTATAATCAAGAAGAAGGTATAGATTATGATGAAACCTATACTCCAGTAGCTAGATTAGATGCCATAACAATACTTTTAGCATTTGCATGCCATTTGAATTTTCTACTCTTTCAAATGGATGTCAAAAGTGCCTTCTTAAATGGCTTTATATAAGAGGAAGTTTATGTTGAACAACCTCCGGGTTTTGAAATTCATAATTTACCTAATCATATTTTTAAACTTTTAAAGCCTTGCATGGGTTAAAACAAGCTCTAGAAGCTTAGTATGAAAGACTAAGTTCATTTCTTTTAGAAAATAATTTTTCAAAAGGACATGTTGATACAACCTTGTTTATTAAAAAGCATAAGCATGACATTTTGATTGTTCAAATTTATATTGATGATATCATATTTGGGTCTACTAATGAATTGCTCTGTCAAGAATTTCCTAAGTGTATGACTAGGAAATTTGAAATGAGCATAAATGAAAAGCTCTATAGAGTTATGATCGGATCACTTTTATACCTTACTACCTCTAGGCCCGATATAATGTATAGTGTATGTTTATGTGTTAAATTTCAATCTTGTCCTAAGGAATCACATTTGAATGCTGTAAAAAGAATTTTAAATATTTACATGACATATTGCATCTAGGTTTATGGTATCCTAGAAATTCATCTTTCAATATCATAGGATATTCAAATGCAGATTATGTCGATAGTCTTTTTGATAGAAATAGTACTTCAGGAACTTGTCACTTTATTGGTGAATGCCTAGTTTCTTGGTTTAGGAAGAAACAAGTTTTAGTTGCCTTATTTACCGCTGAAGCGGAATATGTGGCAACAAGATATTGTTGCACTCAAATCCTATTGATGAGACAATAACTAAAGGATTATGGTCATAGTTTGGACCATATACCCATCAAATATGACAACACAAGTACCATCAACCTATCTAATAATCTCATTCAACACTTTAGAAGTAAGCATATTGACATTAGATATCACTTTCTTAGGGATCATGTTAAGCATATTGTTGTGTTAGAATTTATTAATACAAACAATCAATTGGCAGATATTTTTACCAAACCTCCTAATGGAGAAAGTTTTTGTTTCATAAGAAGAGAACTTGGTATGCTTGATGGATCAACTTTGTCTTAATTATTTTCTTTCCAATTGTATGTTGTGTGAACCTTAAATGTTAATTCCTTCATATGATGTTTCTTTACATGACTAATTTTACAATATGAAGTGGTTGACATGATGGAAATATATGTTTAAGAGCATAGAAACTTTTTTAGAAATCTTCTAGCCTTGTTTTAGACTTATTTTTATTTTTTAAGATTTAAGGTGATTCACACTCGTGACATATATTCACGGCTGTGAACTAAATAGCAAATATTTCCAGTAGCTTTCACCCTTTGATTCATAACATGCTTCACGGGAAGAAGTAGTGAAAACTAAGTGTCACACCTATTACTCTATTTGTCACTCCCGTGAAAAGTTTGATTCACGCCCGTGCCATATCGTCACGACCGTGAAAATTGATAGCATATAATTCCAGAACCATTCATGCTCTGTTTCACACCTTGACTAATGGGTAAAAGTAGTGAAGATTAATATTCATGCCCGTGACAATATTTGTCACTCCTGTGAAAAGCTTGATTCATGCCTGTGACTATTTAATGTCACAATCGTGACGCGATTCATTTTCTTTTTCACGGCTAAAGTGCCTCTTCAACAAACTGTGACCACGATTATTTACGTCTATAACTGATGACTCACGACCGTGAATCTATCGACTATAAAATGAAATTTCTACCATTTTCTCATTTCCATCTCTACAAATTCTCTCATTTATCACTATCATTCAATATCTCTCACAAATTTTGGCCTCCTCACTCACATTTCCATCTATAAAACCCTTTCAAACCTCTTTCATTTTCAAGAATCACATCTTCTTTTAAGGGTTTCTTTCAGTTTTCTCAAAAACTTTCTTCTCCAATCCATTGTTAAAAGATTATCAAAATGGAATCATTAAATACATTATTGCTAGGAACATGCTCATGACACAGTATTCACACCCGTGATAAAACATGTCAATCCTTCCAGAGAGGCTTCACGGCCATAGTCATCACTTAGACAATGGCATGGAAGAACATTCACAACCGTGTCAAATATATTCACACCCCGTGAATGAGGACAAAGAACATGTTAGGCTCGAAGTTAAAAGTTGTTTCAATAGCTATTTTCGCATTAAATTCACCTAAACGTCTATAATTCATAGAATGAGTATAAATGCAAGCAATTTATGAATCCCAACAAAAAGAACAACAATTAATTTGAATCATTAATCTTGTTGTAGCCTTGTACATTAATTATTTTTCAAAAAAAACTTATATTCATTGTGAAAACCTAATTGCTCATAATTTTAGAGCATTGTAGGTTATTGAGTGTCTTCATTGTAACCAATTACTCAAAAGTGAGTTTGGGTATTTCGGGTTAAAAGTGAAACACTTGTAAGGGTTTATTGTGTCAGCTATAAAATACAAGGAATTTGTTTTTGTGTGAGCCATTGGAAAACACAAGGGAATTTCTGGGTTAGGTGTTAGTCATTGAGAGAAACACCATAGTTAGGAATGAGCTTAAGAAACTTCATTATAACACTTAGTGTGTTAGTGAAACACCTAATTGAAATTGGAAAGAAGAGTAGGGTTTGTTAATATGTGAACCTCTATAAATCTTGTGTGTGATATCTCTCCTTCCTTGCTCTATTTTAAGTTATTCCGCACTTTCAAGTTAAGCAATTTTTAGTTACTAACCAATTCAATGCCCTTCTTGGTTCATTTTCTAGGCAATAGTGGTTTATAGTGATGCTAGCCATAATGAATTGGATTGCTTCTTAATATAAGAAGATGAAGTCATAGCATATGCTTCCATGCAACTGAAGTTGCATGAGCTTAATTATTCTACTCATAACCTAGAGCTAATTGCACTAGTGTTTGCCTTAAAGATTTGGCATCATTATATGTATGGGGAAAAAGTGCTACATTTATATGGATTACAAGAGTTCAAAGTACCTTACCTCATAGAAGGAGCTAAACTTGAGATAAAGGAGATGGCTAGAACTTATCAAAGATTATAATTGTATGATCGACTATTAGCCATGAAAATCTAATGTGGTAGTTGATAAGCAAGAAAATATTAACTGGTAAGCTATAAATAAATCTCCTTTAAGTTATGCATTATAAGTAGTAGTATGGTGGTCCATGCAACTAACCTTAATAACGACAGAGATATGGGTGCAATCCACCTTGATGCAACAAATTAAAAATGCCTAGAAATAGGATGATAAGCTGACTGAGATAGTAAAGGCAATGAAAAAAAGGAGAGGCCCGAGTATCAATATAAGAGGATGAAATTGTGTATTTCAAGAATATAATTTATCTGCCTAATGAGAAAGAGTTGAAACAAGATATCCTAAAGAAAGCACATGAGATAGTGTATATCTTGCATCCCAATAGAAATAAGATGTATTAAGATCTGAAAGTTCAGTATTGGTAGTCATGGATGAAGAAGGATATCATAAAATATGTTGTTAGATGTTTAACTTGCTAGTAAGTGAAAGCATAACACTAGTTTCCCACAGGATTGTTGCAACTAATAACAATACAAAAATAAAAATGGAAAAGAGTCACTGATGTGTTCTTATTTAGTATAATTTTTTATTCATGACTTTAATTTTTAAGTATGGTTTTTAGCATGTTTTAAGTACCTAGTGGTTTTAATTTTGTATATACAACAGTTGAAGAAATAATGCAAATTTGAAAGCTAAAGGGTGTCATATACGCGACACCACATCACATCGGTGAGGGGTGTTTTCCTCCCAAGCTTTTTGTCACGGATGTGAGGAGTTTGTACAAGTGTATTGATTTCCTCCATTATAGCACTGGCACGAGATTTTGATGCAGGCATGAGGATCTTAAAGTCTTTCTTGTTATCGTAAATGCGTAGAATCAGGGCGGGTTATTGATGCCATGACCTTATTCTTATCATATGCATGAAGATACAGTGCTAGCATGACAATTGTTCTGTTGAAGAAAGTTATCGCATGCATGATGATGCCTTTTGGTGTTGAGTCCAATCGGTTCAAACTCCTATTATGATCAAATGGGCCTATACTTTAGAGATAAATGTTGATTTGAAGAAAGATTTTATGGGAGATTATCTTCTAATTAGGAAGTTTTATATTTTTAGAGTTAGATTTCAAATAGGGCTTTTAGGATCATAAATTCATATTTGTTTTACATTTAAAGGGGTGTTCTTAGCACAAAGAGGTTCTTTGGAGCAGTAAGATTTCTTTGGTTTCCCAGGGAGCATATTTTTATTATATATCATCTTTACTTTCTAATGTTTAACTTAATTATCAAAATGTACATGACCATTGTTATTATGATACTAGGCTAAACAAGTGCTTAGTGAGCAACTCCAGTTTGTATGAACCTTATTTATCTTTTTAATAAATGACTGATTTCCTTCAGTTTCAATTGTGCTTATTAAGTTTTTAACTTGATAGTTGTCTTATCACCAATTATTAAAATTTAAATGGAAATATTAAAGCTAATTTATTAGATAAGCCATCCGTAATTTAATCTAAAAATCGAGTTGAACACTAGTGAAATTATTAGTTTGATTAATTAGTGCTTAAAGGCGAGAGCCATAAAATCTAAATTCATTAGTTTTAACCTATTAAAGGGAATGCAAGCTGAAAGTTATGAACTAAGTTCCTTTTTTTTCTCTAGTTGGTTAAATTTATCACTTTCTACTGCAATTTAGCTATTATTAGTTCATAGCCTCTAGTTTAATTAAATTACTACAAATTGGTTAGAGTGTTTAGAATTTTATTTTATTGTTCATTTATAATTTAACATTAATTAAGAATTTATACTTTGAGAGATCGACCTTAAGAGTGAACTTGCTAATATTACAATTGTCTCGTGCACTTGCAAGTACATTTTGAATTACATTAAGTTTTTGACGTCGTTGTCGGGGAACTATAGTAGATTAGATTCTTAGTTAACTTAATTGCCAACTTTTTTCTGTTAAATAGTGTCAACTTGTTTTATGCATTTTAGTACTTTTTTTATTCTAGTTTTGCATTTTACTTATAGTTTAGTTTGTTGACTTTAGTTTTATGCCAAGTACTAGTAAATGAAGAAAGTCAGGCAAAACAACCACTCAGAGGAATTAGAATTAAGGTCCAAGACACAAAGCCAAAAAGAATAACCTCGTGAAGATAAAGAAGAAAATTTTGAAAATCCTAAGAAATTGAGCTTATGGAGATTCCACCAAGAGAAGTTGGTGCATATAGGCAATTATCCATGAAAGACTATGCTAGACCTATAATTGGCAACACTACCTTGTGTATTGTGCTCGAAGAGGCAACAAGGAATTATGAGTTGAAAAAATTCACTTGAACATGTTTCCATCCTTCTATGGCTTACCTAATGAAGATTCTTTGACGTTCATTAGAAAATTTTATCCAACAATTAATACTTTTCCTTTGAAGAAGCTAAATGAGGCGATTTTTTCCATATACCCTACATGATAAAGTAAAAGCATGCTAATGACTTTACCCCTGAATTCTTTGCATAACTGAACTGAGGTTTATCACAAATTTATGGGTAAATTTTATTTCCACCAGAAGACAAAGGAGTTAAAGGAAAAAATAATTGTGAGATAGATTTAAGATGCATCTTTTATAGTGTCGTCATAATAGGTACCCTTATCCAATAACAAATCAGTCCTGCTATGATGACTTAAGCCAATAATATTAATGCATGGTTGACAATGCAGCTAGAGGGGAAGACAATTGAAAAGGTCAATGATATTTTTGAACTACTGGGAGCTAATTCTCAACAAAAGAGTGTGAGAGGAAGAAAGATGGAAGTGCATGAAGTTTTCAACAATAATAAGTTGGCTTTACAAATAGTTGAACTGACAAAGAAACTTTGAATGTTAACTAGCAAAGGACAAGCATCCATAAATGAGGTATTCGAAATTTGTGGTATTTATGGCATTGAGCTAACATATGCTTCTTTTTTTATTCTTTGGTAGGAAATGAGGTGGATCAAGTCAGCACCTTAAATTCCTTTCAGCCTAGGCAGTAAAAAAAAACCCTTATTTCAACACTTATAACCCTGGTTGGACAAACCATCCTAACTTTTCATAAAGAATATTTGATTAGAACCCCCTCAAATCTTTAAAAATCAAAACCCTACTCCATAATACCATTACTAGGAGCCTCAAAATTAGCCTACATATCCATATCGAAATAAAATTAGACATATCAATGTGCCTAGGAAACCATCTTTAGAAGAAACTTTGAATAATTTCATACTAGTCACTCATGATAAGTAGGAGAGAATGAAAAAGAGACTTGATTCCATTGAAGTTTCATTTAAAAGGTTGGAAATTCAGATTGGCAGATAACAGAGGTAGTACAAGAAAATAAAAGAGGAAGTTACCAAACTAAATCAATAATTGTGCATGGTAATACTTGTAATAATGAAGTCAATTAAAAAATGAACTTGGATTATTCTCTTGTAGTTGCAGATGAATCAGAGCACAATGAGTTGGTGTCACTAGAGAAAGAAACAAATTTCAGCACCTTAATTGCATAAGGCAATAGAACCTTACTAGCCACCTTTCTTAGATTTCGGGAACACTATAAGAGTAAGCAATGTGAGAAACAGAAAATGACACCAATACCACTAGCTAGTGACAATATAACCTACTTGAAAAAAAAAAAAAAAGACAAATCCTGGTAGCTTCACCATTGACATTACCTTAGGAAATGGGAAGAAAGCAAAGGTTATGCTGGATTTAGGTGCGAGTATTAATCTAAGGCCCGACTTAGTTTGTAATCAACTGGATTTAAAAGAATTAAAATCAATCGACATAGATCTCCAATTAGACAATGGTTTAATGAGATTTCCTACAGGTATATGAGAAGACCTTATGGTTTAAATTGGTAAGTTAATAGTACTTTGTGGATTTTGTGGTTATTGGGTGTAACCGATAACATTGAGGTGTTTGACTTTTAATTTGTTTTGTTGAGCCCACTACAAAATAGTGTTCTTACATTAATAAAGTCGATAAACTTATCTATGAAGAGCATTTTGAGGAACTAAAGAATAAGTTAGGTGAACTATAAGTGGTGCAAGCATAACTGACTAGCTTTAAATGGATTCCACCCACTTTAAAAGAACCATAGTCAGTAATGTTTTGCCTAGAAAATAAATGTGGCGCTTCTTGAGAGGCAACCTATGTTATTTATGTTATTTCTAGTTTTTAGTTTAATTTACTTTTTGTTTAGTTTATGCATTTCTATTTGAATTCTAACTCTAAATTGTGTTTAGGGAATACATTTACAAAAGAAAAGCTATGCTAAAAGATGCAAATCAAGAAATGAATTGAGTGTTGGCACACGTGTAAACAAAGAAGAGTCATAGGCATGAGGCATTTTGACGCACGTGACACTCATGTTAAGGCAAAGAGGTGTCACAGATGTGAGGAATCCTCATGCATCCAACACCATAAGGTAAGCAAGAAGTGTCACAGATGTGAGACACCTTCACGTACGTGACACTTGATTTTAGCATAATATATCTCTCACCTGATGTTTTAAATGTGTAGGTTCCATTCCATTTGTCTCGATTGAGTTCTTCTTTCCCTAATTTTTTTTCTTCATCTTTCTCTCAACTTTCTCTAAACTCTAACTCCTAAATTCTTCTGTAATTGTCATTTTTTTTAATCTCAAATTAGCATTAAATCCCATAAACCTATCAAGAATTCTGCCCCTTTCCATCATTTTTCATCAAATTTAATATGCATAAGACAAGAAGTTCAACACAGAGGCATGGAGAATCCTCAGCGCGTGCAACCCATCTCCTTCACCAAGTTATGCTCGTGGAGTATAAGCTTCATGTGATAGTGATGAGAATGCATAAGATAATTTAGACCTAGATATTTCTTTCAGGTATGATGCTCATTTTTCTATTTATTCTGATGAAAAAGATATAAGGTGTGAACATCACATGACTAAACCTTTAATTACCTATAGATTTCTTTATTTTTTAACTTTACAGAAATTTAATAGTTTAGAAACCATGCAAGCCTATGCTAGATGGTTAGGTTAGTCAAATTTCATTAACATGTTAGACCTTAGCTTTAAGGAATTGGTTTTATAATTCTATAACACCTTGCTAATTAATAAAGACTGTAATAAATTAATTATTAGACAAATGGTGTGCAGTTACTCATAAAACCATGAGAATAATTTTAAGTTTTTTTTTATAGAATGAGCTAGAGATGTACCAAATAGTTTTAATCCATATGAAATTTGACAAGTCTTGACAAAAAAAACCCTGTTATAATCTTAAGAATACTTCAACTATGAGCTTTCAAGATTCATGTATTGCTCTCTTTTATAAGTTTATGTTTCATGCAATATTTGGAAAAATTGAGAGTAATAAAGTTTCTAAGGTTGAATTACATCTGTTATGGTGTATGCATCTAGGACCAAAGTTTTCACTTCTACTTTGATTTTTAGGCATATATTGTACACGATCAGACATCGTAAGGTTGCAATTGGTTTAGGCAATATCATTATTGCCTTTGCTAGATACTTTTGTGATTTTCATATTTATGCAAAGGGGATTTTGATAGTATTACTTTGTAGAGATCTAATCTTGTTATCAAAGTAGAAAATAGTATTAGATGGTCTAAGGTTCCAAGTGAAGGAGGGGAATCTTCACATAAAGCTGAGGACACAGAGTAGAATGAACAACAACCAAGTGGGCCTGTGTAGTCTTCGATTCCTGAGGTGCAATGGGTTATGCAGTGCCTGGACTATATGGATCATTGGTTGGATCATTTGGAGCGCTCTAATGCCAAACACACTATTCTCTTGCATCAGATTCTGGAACTCTTACATCCACCACTTCAGTGATATGTTTTTCAACCCATGTGAGTATTCTTTTCCTTTAGCTTATTTATTTTCTACTCTTTTGTGAGTCATTGAGGATAATGTCTCAAATAAGTGTGGGGGGAGGAATTCTATCTTCTGGCTATAGTTGTATAGTGTCAATAGTATATGGTCCAAAAAATTAAAAAAAAATACATGTTTTGTTTATGTTTATTTTTATGGTTTTTAACTTTTACACTCAATTTTTTGTTTTTATTTTCTCATAAATAAGTTAATGAATGAATGCTAAATGTTGACCCTTGTTGAATTTGAAGCATAAAATGCATTTATCTTATCTACTCTTTTGTTTTACTAAGGATATAAGTATGCAAAACACCTTAAATGAGTGTAGTGTGATTTTCTAAAAAAGGATAAGAAAAGTAAAAGTTTAAGTACAAGAAAGAGATGCAATATGACTTAGGAAAAATTTATTAGCTCTATACAAAAAATTAAAGTAAAGGTAAAAAGGGAATTCAAGGAAATAAGTGTGGAGATTTGATGTGTGAATTTTTGATATTTATAGTAAGTAGCTTGGCTACATTACTTTTTACTGTATATTTTAAGGCAATGTCTTGATTGAGTTGGTTTGTTTTGGAACTCGAGTATGGAATCAATATTTGGATGGTCTTGATCTTAGTTAGATATGTGAATTTGATGTAGGTTAGGTTGGTGCATTAGTGAAACTTAGAGATTATGGAGATGAGATCGTGTGCATTAGTTGAGTTTATCAGTTAAGTATGTTATGAATATTTCTCCGTGTTTAGGTATTGTTTGAGGATGAGCAACATTTAAGTGTGGGGAAATTTAATGTATTCTTGTTTACTATAGTTTTATTCATGATTTTAATGTTTTTAGCATGTTTGAGGTACTTAATGGTTTTAATTTTGTGTTTACAAAAGTTGAAGAAATAATGTAGATTTGAAGGCTAGAGGGTATCATATGTGTGACATTTTCCTTCCAAGCTTTTATTACGGATGTGAGGAGTTTGCATAGGTGTGTTGAATTCCTCCAGTGCAGCATGGCACAAGACTTTAATGCGAGTGCAAGGATCTTAAAGCCTTTCCTTCTGTCGCAAGCACGTTAATGCCATGACCTTATTCTTGTCATGTTCATAAAGATGCAACACGAGTGTGATGATTGTTCTGCTGAAGAAAGTTGTCACGTGTGTGAGGACTTATTGTGCGTGTGATGATGCCTTTTATCGCAAAGTCCAATCATGTTCAAACTTCTATTCTGATCAAGTGGGCTCAGACTTTAGAGATAAATGTTGATTTGAAGAATGACTTTATTGGAGATTATCTCTTAATTAGGAAGTTTATATTTTTAAAGTTAGATTTCATGTAGCACTTTTAGGATTACAAATTCAAACTTGTTTTACGTTTAAAGGTGGTGTTCTTAGCACAGAGAGGTTATTTGAAGCAACAGGATTTGTTTGGTTTTCTAGGGAGTATACTCTTATTATCTATTATCTTTACTTTCTAGTGTTTAACTTAGTTATCAAAATAGACATGACTATTGTTATTATGTTACTAGGCTAAACTATTTAATGGGTTTTTAGTAAATAGCCCCAGTTTGTATGAACTTTATTTATCTTTTTAATGAATAAATGATTTCCTTCAGTTTCAATTGTGCTTTTTAAATTTTTAGGTTGATAGTTGTCTGATTACCAATTATTAAACTTTAAATGGAAATCTTAAAGCTAAGTTATTAGACAAGTCATCTGTAATTTAACTTAAAAAATGGGTTGAACACTAGTTAAGTCATTAGCTTGATTAATTAGTACCTAAAGATGAGAGCCATGAAATCTAAGTTCATTAGTTCTAACTTATTAAAGGGAATGCAAGCTGGGAGTTGTGAACTAAGTTGTTTTTTCTCTCATTAGTTAAATTTATCACTTTCTAATGTTATTTAGTTATTATTAGTTCATTGCTTCTAGTTTAATTAAATTACTACAAATTTGTTAAAGTGTTTAACATTTTATTTTATTGTTCATCAGTAATTTAAGATTAATTACAAATTTAAGTCATACAAGTTCCTTGAGAGATTGACCTTGAGAGTGAGCCTGCTAATATGAAAATTAGTAAGCACACTTTGAGTTACATCAATCATAATGGATTTTGTTTACAGTTTGCCTATGACTCAAAAGAAGCATGATGCACTGTGGGTAATAGTGGATCGATTGACCAAGTCAGCACATTTTCTACCTGTCAGGATGGAGAATCCATTGAACAAGCTAACTGAACTCTATGTGAATGAGATAGTTAAGCTACATGGGATTCCAATGTCCATTATATCTGATAGAGATCCCAAATTTAGTTCACAATTTTAAAGGAGCCTACAATAGGCTTTAGGTACTAAACTCAGCTTCAGTATGACGTTCCACCACACACAGATGGATAGACAAATATAACAGGTAATCTAACTACTGAAAAACATGATGAGAAGTTGTGTACTCAAGTTTGAGGGAAGTTGGAATTTATATTTTTCTCTGATGGAGTTTGCCTACAACAAAAGTCATTAGACAAACATAAGTATGACTCTTTATGAGGATTTATATGGAATGAAGTGTAGAACACCAATTTGTTGGATAAAGTTGAGTGAAAAAAGGCTAATAGGGCCAGAGCTAGTGCAATATATAGAAGAGAAAGTAAAAACTATTGAGGAAAGGCATAAGGCAGCCAATGGTAGACAGAAGTCGTATGCTAATATGAAAAGGTGAGACATAGAATATGCAGCAGGCCTTAGAGTATTTTTGAAAGTATCACCTTGGAAGAAAGTGTTAAGATTTGGCAATAATGGAAAGCTGAGTCCAAGATTCAATGACCCTTATGAAATCTTAAAGTGGATCAGACCAGTGGCTTATCATCTAACCTTACGACTAGAGTTAGACAAGATACAAAACATCTTTGATCTATCAATGCTAAGAAGGTATAGATCAAATCTGACACATATTATACCGATTGAAAGCATAGAGGTGCAGATAGATCTAAGCGTAAGGTTTTATGGTGGAATTATTCAATAAAGGAAGCCAAGTGGGAAAATAAGGAGATCATGAAGAGGCAACATCCATAACTATTTAATGTAGAATGAGTAAGAAAATCTGGAGAATACAATTTATTTTAAGAGGGAGAGAATGTTATATTTGCTAATTTTGGCCCCAAGTCATGCGTGTTACGAAATTAACACATCGGACTAACTGGAGCCTATATTCAGATTTTAACACAATTTTCCTATTGATGGTTGACCATGTAAACAAAATGAAAGAGAAAAAAAAACTAATGAAGAGTAATTAACTTGTTAATGTGGTATTAAATCATAAGCTTGGTTAAGCTAATGAGACCCCCAACAAGACTTTTGATCTTCTTCTTCTCAATATCTTTTTTTTCTTCCTTCTCATATTCATTTTTTTAGCCCTCTTACACATTTTTCTCCCTCAAACAAAACCTTAGTGAGGAAAGAAAGAGAAAAGGCCCTTTTCATGCACAATAAGCTTAAAAAGACTAATGAAAGACCCTAAGAAAGAAATTCTAATGAAATTTTTACATGTATTAGGTACTAACTGGGAAGAGAAACAAGAGCAAGAGGCAAGAAAAGAAAAAGAAAAAGAAAAAGAGAAATAGACTTGAAAGAGCCAAAAAGGGAAGAAAAAAGAAGGTTAGTGTATACTCTTCGATAATAATCTATAACCTTGTGTGAGTTTGCATGTTTGAAGTATTTTGGCATGTTAAACTATAATTTAAATGTTTTATATTAGGTAAATTGCATGAACTTTGAGCTTGGGAGTGATTATAGCGTATTTTTGCAAGTTGATGAACTATTGGTTGTATATGTGTAATTAAATCAATGATTCATAAGCATGAATTTGGTCTATAAAATGTATTATTTGATCTAGATTTATTCACAGCTTGAGCAAAATAGAGGATCACACACATGAAGCTTAATCATGGGCGTGAAGGGATTTGTCACATTGTGAATCGCTTTAATGTTGTTCATGGGTTAGGGACATTATCTCACAGGCGAAAAGAAGCTTGGTCATGGGCGTGAATGATGTAACTCAAAGTTAACTTGTAAGTATACAAATCGATAGTAGAATGAGAAGATACCCCAAGATCGCTCCCCACGAAATTGTTCAGTTTAAACTCTTAATTAATTATAGATTACTAATTGTTGAACCTTAAGTGTTTGTTGAACCTTAAAGGTAGTTTCCATAATTTTGATGATAACAAATAGTTGAAAATAAGAAATTTAACCATACTTTTGTGTCTAAGTGATTAAGCAGGTTAAATAATAATTGGATCATCAAAGCTAAAAATAATTAGTCAATTAAAGTCAATATTTGGAAAAGGAAGATATTCATGCCGTGAAGCTCAATGTCATGCCCATGAAGAAGTTGAAGCGCCAAAGAATTCAAAATCAAACAAAATAAATAGATAATACAACTATTCATGCATGTGACTATTGCATCATGCCCGTGAAGGTTAAGTACAAAAAAGACAAATGGCTACAATTATTCACGGCTTGTTGCATGGCTTCATTTACCATTTGAAGAAACTATTCACACCTGTGGATGTTGCGATACAGAATTTTGAATTTTGAAGATCAAACAAGTCACACCCGTGAAGACTTGGAAATATGACTGTTTCAGTATGCTCCAAGGTTATTGAATGATTATTGAATTAATGTATATCTAATAGCTAGATTTCAAATGAACTCTATAAATAGCTCATTTCCCTTATGGAAGATCATAAATTAGAGCAACAAGAGCTTTATTACATTGAGAAATCCTTTATAAATCATTTTTGAGAGTTTATGCAACAATTATTTGTATTACTTCATCTTATTCTCATTTTGATTTTGTAAAGCTCAAGTAATCTTGAGTTTGAGTGTTTTATTCTATCAACCAATTACTCAAAGAGTGAGTTTGAGTGAGCTGGGTTGGGATTAAAACACTTCTAAGGATTTATTGTGTGAGCCATAAAATACAAAGATTTGGTTTTTGTGTTAACCAATAAAACACCACGGAATTTGGGTTCGGTGTAATCCGAAAGTAAAACACCTAGTTTAGAGTGAGCTAACAAAACTCTTGTATATCTCATTAAGTGAGATAGTGAAAATACCCAATTGCAATTAGGAAGAGGAGTAGGGTTTGTTAACACCTAAACTTCTATAAATCGTGTGTCACATTTCTCTTCCCTTTTTTAATATTTTGTTTATTTATCTTTGCAAGAAATTTTTAATTGTCCACCAATTCATCCCCCTCTAGACAACAATTGATATCAAAGCTAAGTCTAGTATCAAAGCCTAATCAGTGCTAGTAAAGATTGAAAAATGGTAAACAAAGGATTTCAAAGTCTCAAGCCTTACTTTGATAGAGCTAACTACAACCATTGGAAGTTTAGAATGGAGAAATATCTTGATAACGAGGGGATCGACATCTGGGATAATGTGTGAAAAGAATGGATACCATCAATCAAGAAATGAGCAGATGGTGAGGATAAACTCATCCCAAGAGATGACTGGACAGAGCCTCTAAAAAGAGCAAAATGAAAAAATAAAAAGGCAATGACAATTCTTGTAAACTCTCTATCCATTGAAGAGTATGGTAGAATCCAACACTGTTTTACTACGTATTGTAATGCCCGCTAAGTAGGGCTTAGTTAATAACATGGTTTAGTAAAACCATAAGTGTGTTTAAAGATTGGTTAGGGGAAGAGAGATAAGAAAACGAGAAAATTGAGAAGTACCATGTTCATGCCCATGACTTATTTGTCACGCCAGTGAATATTATGGTTCACATTCGTGAATATCGTTAGATATAAAACTCCAACAATTGTTCTTTTTTTCTCTCATGAAATAAACCCAAAATTAAACCTTAGAACTCAAAGTTCTTTCATATAAGAGACCAAGTCTCATATTTTCTCTAGATTTCTAGACCTTAAGCACCAAACCAACACTAAAGATCAAAGTTTAAACAAATTCTTATGGGAGAGAAGCATAAAAAATAGGTGTTCTTGAGGAGGCAGACCTATAAGAGGAAGATGGGAATCAAATCTTCCATCCTAACCGTGTTTCCTTCAATTGTGGTAAGGAATCACATTTCCCTGTTGTTTTTACAAGCTTTCATAGTCTTTTTCCATGTAGAACCCATTTTGTTAGAGACCTATTTCCATATGAGTTAGATTTTCATGTGATCATGAGTTTTCATGGTTAAAGACCCATCTTTAAGTAGTTTATAGGTTATGGTATGTGTTAGTAAGGGATTATATGAGATTAAAGTTGTAAAAAGGGTTAAAGTTAGGGGTTTTATCTTTATGGTTTTAAAGGTTAAGTATATGGGTTATTGATTTTGATATAGATGTGTTATATGTAATAGGAGTTGAGAGAAAATGTGGTGAAATCCACTAAAATGATAAGTAAGCTTGAGAGAAGCTTGGTTTTTTAGGCTCCAATAATGGTATGTACATATATGCATTTAAATTCCAATTTTGGCATATGGTATGTGTTAAATTATTTGAATGCCTTAAATGCTAATTGATTGTTGATGTGAAAGTAAGTGATGCAATGAATGCCATAAGAATATGAGACATGAATGGCAATGCTTGAAAGGAAACTTGTTATAAGTATGTCATATGTGTTTTAAATGGAATGCCAAGTTATGATGATGGAAAGGTGAAAGGAAATATTGTTGAGGTTATAAAAGAAGTTGTTAAACCATAAATGCATGAATTGGCATTAAATGAGTTGATAGGGTAATTTATGTTGAGATATGTTCAAAGGGGTTTGAATGATGATTTAGCATGTTTTAATCCATGATGTGATGAGAATGTTAACAAGAAAAGGATTTTCATGGGACAATCCTTAGAGCCTTGTATGTATTTTCTAATGAATGCTTGTCTTTAATGTTGTTAATAACTGGAAAAACCAGATTCATGCTTGTGACTAGGTATTCATGACTGTGAATCTCATCCCACAAACAAGGTCATGCCTATGAAGAATGTGCACAAAATAGACACAAACCTTTAAGACTAAGTTCACGGGTAGGGTTACCCGTGAATAAGACTTCACGGCTATGAACATATGGTTCACGTCTATGAAGCCTATTTTAAATAATATATGTTTTATGTTTCATGGTTGTAATGCAATGGTGATGCATATACTTTTATAATGATATGTTTAAATTATGCTTCTATGAACATTAGTATACGAATTTTACATGATGAGTTTACACATGATCAAAGTATATATGCTATAAGATATAAATGCTATGATGAAGTATAATAAGGTAATATGAACAAGTAAAGTACAGGCTCAATACTAGGACTATAAGTAGTTAGATGGCATGCCATTAAAGGGGTTCAGTACCATAGTGATTATGATACAATGATTTTATAGTCATCAATGTGGCTTAAGCTCTAGGAGGGCCATTGACTTAAGACATCTCGATTTGCATATATGTTAATACTTTTCAATGTTGCTTAAGCTCTGGGAGTGCCATCAACTTAAGATGCCTCAACTAGCACAAATGATTATAGACAGTGGCATGATGGCTTAAGCTTGGAAAGCACCCATGTTCACAACTTGTATCTGAATAGTCTGTGTTGAGAGTTGTTGGAAAATCATATCAAAGTGATATAAGAACATAATGAAATGAAAAAAGGTTCCAAGAACACAAATATACAAGAATACACAGTCAATATGTTATATGCTATTAAAAAAAAGGAGTTATATGTTCTTTTTCTTATCGTTCAATGTTTAGTGAGTTATCAGTCACATAAGGTAAGGTATTTCACATGACATTATGATTTCACTATCATGCCACGATGTTTTATATGCAACCATGAATTTGTTTAATGTATGATTGCATGTTGAATTTTTATGCCTATATGTATCACTAAGCTTTCAATAACTTAGCATGCAGATGTTTCCCCATGCAAGTTAGAGCCTTGTAGATAGAGTTGGAGTTGGTATAGAAAATTCAGCCCAACATCAGAGACAATAGTTAAGACCCGACACGGGTCGGTAATATCATATGTCATACCTTTGTATTTTATACATGGCATAGGACTTTGGGTTATTTTCTTGCATACACATCTGTATTTCAAAGTATTATGTAATTGTGTTAAGGCATTAATTTTTGTAAACATTAGGTCGGTTGAGCCCCAACATGATGGTTTTAATTACATGATGGATCAAGGATCAATGATCATTTTATGGATGCATGTTATATGATATGAAATAGGTTTTATAAGTGAAGGAGTTTTATGAAAAATAAATTTTCAAAGAAAAGAAAAGTTTTAAATTTCATAAATTTTCTGCACACCAGATTCCATAGCGCCTACTCATTTAGTCGGATTAATCCAACTTAGGCAAGAAGGTGCTACATTTAATGGTATCAGAGCTTAGGTTTAGGCATTTATGAAGCTAAGTGGGTTAAGCATTATCATGCATACATAGTACATCTCATATATCTCTGATGTGGGCTTTCTCCATCGACTTGTAGGAGTATATGGTATAGATGGAGTTAGAAGCACATAATGTTGCCAAGAGCAATAGTTCCTAATATGAGGGCTGCTCATTAGTCTAGTGCTTCAAGTATACGAAGTCCAAGGGCTACCACAGTTCCTCAATAGCCACTTGTTGGACAAGTGGATCTAAGGGCTATATTGATCATGCAGTAGATGGCTAGTATTTTGCAACAATTGGCACAGACCATAGCACAGGTGTAATGCCTAATTTTTAGGGTCTATAAGTTAGTTGGGTTGGTTAAGAGCGAGTGTAGTTGGATTAGAGTTAAAAAGGTTTAACATAATGATAGAAAGGTTGTTCACACCTATGAATAAGGGTTTCACGACCGTCAATGTAATGTGTTAGGTTTCCCCATAAAAGGTTTGTCATGTCTGTGATAGGAGAGTGTTCACCCCTGTGAAAGATAGTTAGCAGAGTTGTTAAGCAGAGCCATTCTTTTCTCTTTCTTTCATGTTTTTTAGCTACTTCACGACCTTTATAACCTAAGTCTACATGCCATATTCATCTTCTTTAGCTTATTCTTCCCCTATTACACAAAAATCACCATTTTTAATCCTTATGGAAGCTTGTACCTAAGAGATAAGAGGAGTTCTTAAGGTTTAAGCCAAAGGTTGGTTTGAGAGTAAGTTTAGTGATTCATTTTTTTGTTATATGGTTCTAAATAGAAGCTATAGGCAGAGGTGAGGATCAACCAAGAGCTAGGCAAGCTTGAAGAGCTTGAAGGATTTAGGTTCCATTATTAAAAGTTAGTACATATATGCATAGTAATTCCTTTTTCTTGTATCATGTCATTTTTTATGCCATGAGATCATCTGAAATGTGATAAATGATATACATGGGTTTCTAGTTATGTAAATGTATTATGGTTGCATGGGTTAAGTGTTAGAAATTCCATGAAAATATGTTATGTTTGTTATAATGCTTAAGAGAGATTTTAGCATGATATGTGTTATTAAGGTTCCAATGATATTAAAGGCATGTTGCTAGCTTGATAGGTGGTTGAATATTGATAGAAGTGGCTGAAATTGGTCAATATTAGAGACCCTTGCATGTGGCTTTGTTATGCTTTGTTTTCAAGTCTAGAAAACCCAGAAATTCACATCCTTGGTAAGGTTATCACGCTTGTGAAACGTGAACCCAAAAAATGCCCAGAACGGGCAAAAGCTTTCATGCCTTACATCACGACTAAGAAAGTCATGAATGCATGTGTTCATGCTCGTGAATATGTAGTCAGGGTCGTGAACATATATTTCTAGTTTTCACGATTTGAACCATGGTCATGAATGCTTGGTTTCACACCTGTGAACATATAGTCATAACTATGAATGAAGTGTGTTTTTGGGATAGAAGCTCTCACGTGAATGGTAACAATTTGGTTCACGGGCAAGGAAGTACTTGTGAATGTCTTTCACGCCTATGAACATGTAGTTCATGTCTATGAATCCCGGTAGTTTTAATATATGCAGTTTTGGTTTTTGATTCTATGTGATGGGTGAATAAATCACATGTTATTATTTGTATGCTAGTATGAGTAAATCATATTTAAGTGATGATGATGAGGTAATATACTGGTATTAATGCTTTAAACATGGTTATATATAATGATGGTATTAAAAATAAATGAAAGATAAAGGTTAAGACTTTAAAATCCTTTTTCTCTAATCTAAGACTTGGCCTAGGAGAGGTGACATGTCATTGAGGGGGTTACGGTACCGTAGAATATTATTTATAAGAGGCCTTGATAGCCGAAGCTCAGGTTAGAGTGTCCTTAGTCCTCAATTCCATACGATTTTAAGGATAAGGTGGTTGAAGCTCAAGTTAGAACACACTTTATTCGGTTAATACTCAATCAAGGTGGCTGAAGCTCTAGAAGAGTCCTTGACTTAAGGAGCTTAAGTGAGCTTTTATAGATAGTGGGCAGAGTGGTTGAATGTCTAGGAGTGCCTCTATTCCACAACTTGCATCTGGATAGTCCAATTTATAGTTTTGGGAGAGAAAAATAAAATATATTAAAAATGGAATTATGGTAAGTTTTGGGTAAAAGAAATTATAAAAAGAAAATGGAAATCGGCAAAGTGATAAGTCATGAGTAAACTAAGATGAACTAAAAGAAAAGGTAAGGTTAATATGAATAGGTTGTATGAGAAAGCTTGTTAGATTTAATGATGTTGATTGATATGGTGGATTGTATTATCATGCATTAAGATAGTGTTTATGACATGATAGTATATATGAACATGCATAATTATGCCATGATATGAATTGTATGGTTGCATGTTTGAATTTTTTATGCCTATATATACCACTAAGCTTTTAATAGCTTAACATGTGATTTTCCTATACGCAGATCGGAGCCTAAAGGATGACGGGAATTGACACTAGAGAAGAAGCACCCATTTGAAGAGTCAGTGCACATGTCATCTTTGTCGATTTCTTTGTACATGACATAGTTTTAGGTTTTATGTTTTTTATAAGTTTATATGTTAAAGAATATATATTAAATTTTAAAGTTGTATTTTTGTAAACAGTGGACCAGTTAAGGCCAAGTTGGCATTTTATGAAAGAGATCCTTAGAGATCAAGGTTTATGAAATTTATTTTGCAAAGAAAAGTTTTAATTTCATAGGTTTTATAAAACAGTAATCAGTAGCATCCAGCCAAATAATTAGGAGAAATTTTGATTAGCTGGGTGGGTGTTACAACAGGTCATACCGTAGGCACCACCACAGCTAACTCCACAACCACCACTAGAGACACCAAAGATGAAGATAGATAGGCTCCGAAAGTATAGGGCCAGTGAAAATAGTTCTGAAGAAGCCTCAGACCCCACAACCTCTGACTTAGGAGTACTTTATTACAGAGTTCAAAAAGGAATGTGTACCCAAGTCTACATAGAAGAGAAGAAAAGGAAATTCATGAGTTTGCAGTAGAAAAGCGTGACAGTTTCAAAATACGCAAAGGAGTTCATATGGTTGAGTTGATATGCCACCAGTCCTTTGGTGGACAAGAGTGATAAATGTTATCATTTTGAAGATGTGTTGAATGATGACATAGGATATCATATCATTTCTCTATAGCTTGAGAACCTCTCAATGCTTGTATTTGCCGCTATTAGTATAGAGAAGAGAAGAAAGAGAATAACATAAAAGAACACCAGATGACCCACAACTAGCATGGCATAAACTACTGGCAAGAGAGGCCGATTATTTTTAGGACAGTCCCAGGGTAAGGGACAGAGCAGAGGACATAGTCACACACAGTCTATTTCTTTTAGGAGGGGACCACCCTCTAAGACTACATCAGCCACTGCCAACACTCATATAGCTAGAGATTTTGCTCCCTTATCTAGAATATGTCAAAGGAATCACAGGGGAGAGTGTCAGGTGAACACATGGGCTTGCTTCAAGTGTGGAGCCTTAAATCATATAAGGAGGGATTGCCCTTTATTGGCAAATACTACACCCACATAGACAGCAATGTTAGCATCGGTTCAGAACCATACACAAGGAGGTCATACAGAACCTAGTCAGGCTATTTCAGAGATAGTGAATAGGCCAAAACCCAATAGAGCTCCAGCTAGAGCTTATGCGATGAAGACTCGTGAGGATTAGAGAGCCACATACATCATAGTGAGTATGTTTTCTTTACACAACTTAGATTTATATGCTTTGATAGACCTATACTCTACACATTCTTATGTATACATGTGCACACCTAGTTAGCATAGTATGACAATAGAAAATCTAGAGTTCAAGATTGAGGTCACAAACCTTTTAGGCCACAATGTAGTTATGAACTAGGTATACAGAAGTTACCCATTGGTTGTGCATGGAAAATAGTTTCCCAAAAATCTTATAAAGTTGTCATTTCATGAGTATGATATCATATTAGGTATGGATTGGCTCTCATAGCATGTGACTGTTGTGGACAACAGGTATAAGACAAGTATTCTTAAGACTCCAGAATAATAAAAAGTGGTAGTAGAATGTGAGAGGTTTCCATAGCCTCCACAGATGGTCTCCATAATGAAGGTGTAAAAGATGATTTGAAAAGGATGTGAGGCTTATTTAGCTCACGTGCTCGACACCAGGAGAAGAGTTCCAAATCTCTAGGATATTCGTACAATAAATGAGTTTCCAGATGTCTTTCTAGACGATCTACTAGGATTACCACCAAATAGGGATGTCGAGTTCTCCATAGAGCTCACACTAGGCATAACACTAATATCCATAGCACTTTATAGAATGGCACTTTCAGAGATGAAAGAGTTGAAAGCTCAATTGAAAGAGTTTCTAGACAAGTGTTTTATCATACCGATTGTATCTCCTTGGGGTGCCCCAGTTTTGTTTATAAAGAAGAAATATGGGTCTATGAGATTGAGTATAGACTATAGGCAGCTGAACAAGTTAGTCATCAAGAATTGATATCCGTTACCATAGATTGATGATCTTTTTTATCAATTAAGAGGTATAGGAGTGTTCTCCAAGATCGATTTGAGGTCGGACTATCACCCTTTGAAGATAAATGAGAAGGATATATCCAAGAAAACTTTTAGAACTAGATATAGCCACTATGAGTTTTTGGTTATGCCATTTGGTTTGACCAATGCTCCAATAACTTTTGTGGACCTGATGAATCAGATATTTAGGCCATACTTGGACCAACTCGTAGTTGTTTTCATCGATGACATCTTGGTGTATTCTCATAATCAAGAAAACCATAATCAACATTTGAGAACACTATTGCAGATCTTCAGGGATCATAAAATATATGCCAAACTATCTAAATGTGAGTTTTGGCTAGATGAAGTAGCATGTTTTGGACACATCGTGTTAGCAGATGACATTAGAGCTAATTTCAGCAAGGTTGCAACAATTTTGAATTGGAAGCCCCCCCATAATGTGACTAAAATTAGGAGTTTTCTTAGTTTGGCAAGCTACTATAAGAAGTTTGTGAAAGGTTTTTTGTTGATTGCTTCTCCTTTAACTAGGCTTTTGAGAAAAGATGTGAAGTTCACCGTGAAAGAGGAGTCACGGCTGTGAAGCCTGGGCAGAGAGAGCAGGCGAGGCAGTCACATTTTTCTCTTCGCCATTCCCTTTAAATCCACTCTCATACCCCTAAAATCAACCTAACACACCATATCTTCATCTCCTTCACTTTTAGAAACTCTCGTCCTCCATAGGTGAATCTGGAAAAACTAAGATTTGAAGGAGTAAAGTGAGAAAGGAAGCTTGTGAGCTTGAGGGTAAAGAGTAGATTTTTGAGTTTCTCGGTGTTGGTCATTTTCTAGAAGCTAAGAGGATGTTTCTTTATCTTGTTAGGACCTGGAAAGAATGCTGGAAGTCCATCTCAAGGGAAAGGACAAGTTTAAAGAGATCAAGCTTTAACCAATCTTCATCCTAGGTGTAAGGTTTGAACATAACAGCACTTAAGACAATTACTTTGTATTTTATGTGTTATTTGCTTTAAATGTATTATTTCAATGATAAATGAATAGATAAATGGTGAAATGTGGGGTTAATATGCATGATGGGAATTTTGTATGAAATTGGTTAGATTAAGATGTTTGAAGATCATTTCTGATTAATGTTGATAATTAGAGATGATATGGTTGTGATATATAGCTTGAATGCATGCTGGAATGTTGATAGGGTGGCTGACATTAGTCAATCGTAGTGAGTATTGCATATGAAAATTACATGATTTGTGATGCTCCATTTTTTTGGAAAATTTTCCAAATTCACGGCTATGGTGGATTCACGGGCGTGAATGTCGTGAAATACATTTTTAGTGCTGAAGCATACCTATTCACGGGCAACTTCACAATTGGATTCACGCCCTTGAAGGGGTGATCACGGTCGGGTGTGAATCCAATCATGAATGTGTACTGATTCACGAGTTGAATCATGGCTTATTTGATTGGAGGGATAGAGCACCTCGGTGGGTTATATATTTCAAAGCCCAGAGATTAGCGGACAGAGCGCCTCGGTGGGTTAAGTTACTCATATTCATTTTAGTCTAGTTATGAGTAAAGTGGGTAAAGGTAAGATACTTGATAAATTTTGTGTAATAAACACGCATATGACACTAAGAGATTGTTTGAGATGTCATATGGTATTGTGCATTATATATATATTATATGTTGTTATATATCTTGCCCATTATTATGTACCACTAGGCATGAGCACAGGTTTGGAGCTTAGAGAAAGACCGACAGAGGTGGACGCCCAGTGATTAGAGTCAAGAATATACATTCAGGGTGGGTTATATATTGTTGTATCTTATTTTGGTTTTTTTATTGTGGGTTGTTTAGTTATAGTTTTACATGTTGTATTTCATAGACATATGGTTTTATAACTACTCATTTTGTAAAATATTGGGCTTGTGCATGCCTGTATGAATTTGTAATTAAACTTTTAATTATATTAAGTTTGATTTCATGATTTTAAAATACTTTTATTTTAAGTAATCATGATCATCGTGCATAAAAATTTTAAAATTTGTGATGTTTTAACTCATGTGCATCGTAGTTTTTTTGGTATAATTAGATTTATTCTTAATTATATCGAATGGTGTTACATAGTTTATTTTTGTAATTTATTATTATGTATTGTATTATTATTATATTGTGTAATATTGTTTTATGTTAATAGTAAGAATAATAATAATATGAATTAATTACTATTTACCTTTTGAAGTTTAACCTAATACACTAGTATCCCCTGAGATTTAAAAATTATGTTATTTGTCCTCTCTATTTTATCATATGATATTAATATGTCATTCCATTATATTTTCTATTAAAAAAATATTAAATTGTTGTGAAAAGGCAATAAATCCTTTTGTAGTAATTTTTTTAATAAGAAAAAATTACTATTTATCCTCTGAAATTTGATATATTACACTATTATCTCCCTTTATATTTGAAATTTTATATTATTTACTCCCTGAGATTAATGGTAGTTTTGAAATTTTTTAATAATATAATTTTCACATTAACGGTAAAACCATTAAAATTGATATAAGAACCATATAGTTTATCAGAAATACAATAGAGATGGTAAATAATATAATTTTAAAATCTCATAAGATACTAGTGTATTATATCAAACCTTAGGGAATAAATAGTAATTAACCATAATAATATTAGTATTGTTATTGTTATTGTTATTGTTATTGTTATTGTTGCTTCAAATGCACCAATAAGGGGGTTAAATTGGTTGTATATTAAAATTTTAGTTTTGAACCATATTAATACCAGATGCCTAAATAGCGGTCTTGATTCTTCTTTCACAACCATTATTTCCATATGAGAATGAAACATGACGTCTTCTAATTGGTTATCTACATGTTGTAGTTGCTATCTAAGTGTCGCAGTTGCGCTTCATCTCTCATAGGTATAGCTCACGATTGTGGTTTCCATCGCAAACCTTTTTGTTCAAATGAGGGTTTGTCTTGATTGAAATCGCAGTTTCCATGGTTAAGTGTGTGATCGTGATGTATTTATATGAATCCCTTGGACATGTGGTTGAGTTGGAATTGACCCCCTTTAAAAATATAAAACTTTTAAATATCACGGTGCTGATTCTTTATCGCAATTGTTGTTGGTCATGATATGTTCTATTTCTTTATGGCTTCAAAATTTTATGCAAAATACAATCACGAAATGCATATTAATTATATTTATATTAATTTATATACATAATTATATTATTACTTATATTTATATTAAATAATATTAATTATATTAACTTTTATTAATTAAATATATTAATCATTAATTACATATTAATCAATATTAACTATAAAATCAATAAAATATAAATTATTTATTTATTTTTTAAATTTATTATAAAATAAAAAATTAGGATCTATTAGATTATTTAATTCATTTGAATTTTTTTTCTTATTTCTATATTTGTAAGGTTGTAAATTTATAAGTAATCTCTTTATCTATACAAATTTACAGTTACAAGTGTCACATGTACCTTTACAATTGCATTTAAAGAGATAAAATATACTCTAATGAGCAGACATAAAATATTGATGGCTTCATTGTAATTTGTAAAAGAATAAAACACAAGCTATATTTTTTGTGGGACAAATCTTGTTTATAATATAACCCGTAACATTTCAGCACGTAGCAACTAGGACATAACACACCTTAAAATAAAAATTAAAAAAAAGGCAATTTTCAAAGAAAAGCTTGTACTTTTATTTTTGTATCAAAATAATTCTAATTTTTTCTTCTTTAATTTTTAAATATACAAACTTTCAATTTTATATCATATGTAGCATCAGAATATATTTAATTTCGTTAGACAGTAACGTGATATTCTAAACTTATATTTTTGGATTTAGCACTGTTAATATGTATTAATATGTATATGTGATATTTAACTTTTTTTTAAAAAAAAAATAGGTTTAAATTGATATAGTTATATACACGACTCTCATACTAAACTACATATATGTTGATCTGGTTACATCTACATAGTTCTAATCTACATACGACTAGTTCTGAGTAGATATATTCATATATATGCAAACCTAGATTACTTTTGTATTTTAGAATTAAGTCTTTCGATTACTAGTTCTGTGCAAATCTAGGTATATCTATGAATACATAGTTCATTTTGAGTCTTGAACTAGTTCTGCACAAATCTAGGTTTTTTTAACTTATTAATATATATTAGCAGTACCAAACACATCATTCTCAAACTAAATTAAAATCCCTCTGAGGCTATGTAACACCCACCCAGTTTATCATGATTACTCCCAACTAATTAGGCAGATGCTATCGATTACTATTTTATAAAACTTGTAAAATTAAAAAGTTTTCTAGCAAAACCAATTTTATAAACTTGCTTGAACATCAAGAACCATTTATAAACTTACATCAACTTTATCCAAAGCATCCTTTTCAAAAAATGTCAATTTGGCCTTAACTAACCCATAGTTTACAAAAATTCAACATTAAAATTAAATAGATATCTTTTAAAATACAAACTTATACAAAATGTTAAAATCCAAAATCATGTCATGTACAAAAATTAACAAAGATAACATGTATACAGACTCTTCAAAATAGACGCTTCTTTTTTTTTGAGTCAACTCCTCATCTCTTAGGCTTCATTTTGCATGCAGAAAATCTATACACTAAGCTACTAAAAGTTTAATGGTACATATAGACCTAAAATTCAAACATGCAACCATTCAATTCATATCATGACATATTATGCATGTTCATGCATATTATCATGCCATAAACATTATCCTAATGCATGAAAATACAATCACCATATCTCATATCAACATTACACATAGCAAACTTTTTCATACAAATCGGTTTATAATAACCTTACCTCTTTTGTTAGTTCATCTTATTTTACTCATGACTTATTACTTTGCTAATTTTCATTTTTTTTCTTTTATAATTGTTTGCTTTTACCCAAAACTTACCATAATTCCATTTTTTTTATTTGTTTTCGCCCAAAACTCTAAGCTAGACTATCAGAATACAGGTTGTGGAAAAGAGATACTCCTAGACCTTTAGCCACTTTATCCACTATCTATAAAAGTTGAGCTCATCAGGTCAAAGGCACTCCCAAAGCTTCAACCACCTTAACTGAGTATAAAATTGGATCAGTGGTGCTCTAACCTGAGCTTTAATCACTTTATCCTTAAAATCACAGGGAACTAGGGACCAATGGCTCTCTAACACGAGCTTCAGCTACCAATGCCTCTTATAAAGAATATTCTACGATACCGTAACTCTTAATGGCATGTCATCTATCACAAGCCAAGTCCTAGATTAGAGAAAATGGCTACATATTCACGGGTGTGAAAGATATTCACAGGTACTTTCTCACCATTGAACCAAATTGTGACCGTTCACGTGAAAGCTTCTGTTCCAAAAATACACTTCATTCATGGCCATGACTATATGTTTATAGGCGTGAAACTAAGCATTCATGAACATAGTTCAAACCATGAAAACTAAGGGTGAAAATTGGAAATATATGTTTACAACCGTGACTACATGTTCACAAGCGTGAACCCATGCATTTATGACTTCCTTAGTCGTGATGCAAGGTAAGAAAGCTTTTGCTAATTATAGGCACTTTCTGGGTTCATGTTTAGCGGGCATGACTTCCTTTGTCATGAGTGTGAAAGATGTCTGTGTGTTATATTCATAGGCATGATAACCTTATCACAAACGTGATTTTTTGGGTTTTCTAGACTAAAAAAAAAAAGAACATAATATAGCCACATGCAAATGTCTATATGATCGACCAATGTCAATCATTCTTATCAACATTCAACCACATATCAAGGTAGCAATATGCCCTTAACATCCATTGGAACATTCATAACACATATCATGCTAAAATCTCTCTTTAGCAATATAACCAACATAATCTATTTTCATCTCATTTCTAACACTTAACCTATGCAACCATTATACATTTACATAACTAGAAATCCATGTATATCATTTATCACATTATAGATCATCTCATGGCATAAAACATGGCATCATACAAGAAAGAGGGAATTAATATGTATATATGTACTAACTTTTAACAATGGAGACTAAATCCTTCAAGCTCTTCAAGCTTGCCTAGTTATTGGTTGATCTTCACCTTTACCTCTAGTTCATTTGGTTTAAACCTCAAGAACTCCTCTTTATCTCTTAGGTACAAACTTTCACAAGGATTAATAATGGTGATTTTTGTGTAATAGGGAATGAAGAAGATGAAGAAGATGAATGTGGCGTGCAAACTTAGGTTATAGGGGTGGTAAAGTAGTTGAAAAAGCATGGGAAAGAGAGAAAAGAATGGCTCTGCTCAACAACTCTACTGACTATCATTTATGGGCATGAAGTAATTTTTATGGGTATGAACACTGTCCTGTCACAGGTGTGACAAAATTTTCACACGAAAATCTAACACACGACACTCACAGCCGTGAAATCCTTATTCACGGGTGTGAATAATCTCTCTATCAGTATGTTAAATCTTTCAAGCTCTAATTCCACTACATTTTTTCTTAACCAACCCAACTAACTTATAGACCCTAAAAATCGGATGTTACATTTTTTTTCCCCATAAAGAAATTTTATCCACGAAATTTACTTAGTTTCTCAATATTAACAACTAGGGAATATGTAATTACGAAAAGAAAATGTATTTTTAGTAACATCTATAGGCTCTGATTCTTCTATGGCCCTCATGTGGTAAACTATTATTATCATTCTACTCAATCTTGGCCTGTTCACCGTTTCAAGGCTTGGTTGGCTCCACTCCTAATTTATCCATAACCCTGGATTTATGTCGGCACTGATCCTTTAGTCTGTGTAGAAATCTCACTAAACGGTAAAGGGCAATCTCTCTTGTAGTGGCCTTAGGCTCTATATCTGAAATAAGATCTTGACAACATGTGACATTCTCCTCTGTGGAATCTGTGACATGTCTCACATAAAGGTGCATTATCCTTGACCAACTGAGCACTAGCAGCATCAGATGTAGCTTTAGAGGGTGGTCCCCTCCTGAATGAATTAGACTGGGAATGACTTTATCCCAATCTTCTGCCATGTGAATGCCCTGAAGAGAAATGACTTATATCGCCTATAGTATGAACCACTGAAGCTGTTAGCTTTCTAGGGACTTCTTCAACTCTTTTTTTTCTTTCTCTTCTCCATACTAATGGTAGAGGATACCAACTTGGAGAAACTCACGTGTTGGAGGGTTGTCTTGAATCTTTGTATTAAGGCCATCTTTGAATCTATGACACTTCTCAATCTCATATGTGATCAATTCGGATGCATGCTTACTCAAGCGAATGAATTCTCTCTAGTACTCAATAATGATCATCCTTTCCTACTTAAGGTTTAAGAACTCCCTCTTCTTCTCATCGATGTAGACTCTAGGGAAATACTATTCCATGAACTTTGCCACAAAGAACTCCCTTGTCAATGGCTGAGGAACCTCTAGCTTTAGCAGGACTATCTTCCACTAGTCATAAGCATCTTCTTGTAGAAGAGATACAACATATCTGACTTTGTGCTCTTCAGTGCACTTTAGCTTATCAAATACCATCTCAATCTTCTCCAACCAATATTCAGCTGCAATTAGGTTTTCCTCACTCTTACCAAGGAAATCCATAGCTCTGTACATCCAAAGCTTATCAATCTTCATCTTGGGTGCCTCTTGTAGTGGCGATGGAAGAACTAGTTGTGGCACTGCTTGAGGTACTGTCTAAGCTAACCTTTGTAGAAGAGTAGCTAGATTCTGCATCAACAAATCCTAAGCCTGACCCGCTAAACCGGCCATAAGCTGCTGTGGAGAAACAGGAATAACACCTTGACCTCAAACACTAGGCTAATCCTCAGTCCCAACATTCAAAAAATTGTTGCTCTCAGTAACGTCATGCGATTCTATCTTCATAACCCTCATTCTAATTTTACAATTGATAAATAAGTAGCCCATGTTAGAGTCAGATGAGATGAACTATGCATGCATGATAAACCCTTACCCCACTTAGGTGTAGAAATGCCTAAATCTAAACTCTAATATCAAAAAATATAACACCTACCTAACTAATCAGGATTACTCTCGACTAATTAAGTCGATGCTACAAGTTACTGTTTTATAAAACCTGTGAAATTAAAACTTTTCTTTGCAAAACTAATTTCATAAACCTGTTTGAACATCAATAACCATTAATAAACTTACATCAATTTGATACAAAATAATCATTTTTATAAAATGCCAACTTGGCCTTAACTGGCCCATTGTTTACAAAAATACAACTTTAAAATTAAAATACATATCCTTTAATATATAAACTTATGCAAAATGTAAAAATCCAAAACTATGTCATGTACAAAAAGCAACAAAGATGACATGTGTACTGACTCTTCAGAATGGGTGCTTCTCATTTTGAGTCAATTCTTGCTATCCCTTAGGCTCTAACCTGTCTGCAGGAAACCAACACACTAAACTACTAAAAGCTTAGTAGTATATATAGGTATAAAAATTCAAGTGTAGAACTACACAATTCATATCATGGCATATTATACATACTCATATATATTATCATACCATAAACATTATCCCAATGCGTGGAAATACAATCACCATATCTTATATCAACATATCACATAACAAACTTTCTCATACAACCGGTTCATAATAATCTTACCTCTTTCATTAGTTCATCTTATTTTTCTCATGACTTACAACTTTTCCAAATTCTATTATCTTGTTTTTATAATTGTTTTGCATTTATCCAAAACTTACCATAATTCTATTTTTTAATTTATTTTTGCCCAAAACTCTAAGTTGGATTATTAGAATGCGAGTTATGGAACAAAGGTGCTCCTAAAGGTTCAGCCACTCTGCCCACTATTTGTAAAAACTTACTTGAGTTCCTCAAATCAATGGCATTTTCAGAGCTTCAACCACCTTGAATGAGTATAAAATCGGATCAAGGGCGCTCTAACCTGAGTTTTAACCACTTTGTCCTTAAAATCACATGGAACCGAGAACTAACCTCAGCTTTAGCTAAAAAGGCCTTTTATAAAGAATATTCAACGGTACCATAACCCTCTCAATGGCATGTCATTTATCATAGGTCAAGTCCTAGATTAGAGAAAATGGCTTCTAAAGTCTTAACCTTTATCTTTCATTTCTTTTTAATACCATCTTCAAATATAACCATGTTTATTGCATCAATACCAATATATTACCTTATCATCATCATCACTTACATGTGATTTACTCATACTATCATACAAATAATAACATATGATCTATTCACTCACACATAACATTAAAAACCAAAACTATATATAATAAAATTACCAAGATTTACAGGTGTAAACTACATGTTCACGAGCGTAAAAAATGTTCACGAGTGTGAAAGACATTCACGAGTACTTCCTTACCTACGAACCAAACTGTGACTGTTCATGTGAAAGCTTACACCCCAAAAACACATTTCATTCATTGTTGTGACTATATGTTCATAGAGGTAAAACCAAACATTCATTACCATGGTTCAAACTATGAAAATTGAGGGTAAAAATTGGAAATATATGTTCACGGCTATGACAACATGTTCACAAGCAAAAACCCATGCATTCACGACTTCCTTAGTTGTGATGCAAGATGTGAAAGCTTCTGTCCATTCTAGGCATTTTCTCGGTTCATATTTCATGGCATGACTTCCTTTCTCACAGGCATGAAATGTGTCTATGTGTTATATTCATGAGCATGATAACCTTATCATGGGTGTGATTTTCTGGGTTTTCCATACTCGAAAATAGAGCATAACAAAGCCACATGTAAAGGTCTCTAAGATTGACCAATATCAATCACTCCTATCAATATTCAACCATATATCAAGCTAGCAATATGCCTTTAACATTTATTGGAACATTCATAACACATATCATGCTAAAATCTCTCTTAAGCAATATAACCAACATAACCTATTTTCATGGCATTTCTAACACTTAACCCATGCAACCATTATGCATTTACATAACCAAAAATCTATGCATATCATTTATCAATTTTAGATCATCTCATGGCACAAAACATAACATCATATGAGAAAGAGATAATTAATATGTATATATATATATATATATATATGTACTAACCTTTAACAATGGAGCATAAACACTTCAAGCTTTTCAAGCTTGCCTAGCTTTTGGTTGATCATTACCTCTACCTCTAGCTCGTTTGGTTTAAACCTCAATAACTCCTCTTTATCTCTTAGGTACAACCTTTAATAATGATTAAAAATTGTATTTTTATGTAATAGGGGATGAAGAAGCTGAAGAAGATGAATATGGCGTGTAAATTTGGGTTATAGGGTTGGTAGAGTAGCTGAAAAAGCATAAGAGAGAAAAAAAAGAATGGTTCTATTCAATAACTCTACTGATTATCGTTCACGGGTATGAAGTAATGTTCATGGGAATGAACACTCTCCTATCACAGGCATGACAAACCTTTCATGGGAAAACCTAACACATCATATTTACGGCCGTAAAACCCTTATTCACATGCATGAATAACCTCTCTATCACTATGTTAAATTTGAAAAGTATATTACTATATTATTGACAATTTATGCATTGAGAGGAAGATCATGAGATATGTCACTAGCTCTTAGATCTTTAAATGCAAAATACCCATGTGACTACTTATTTTGAAAGATCATATTAGGGTGAGGACAGATAACTATTTTCATAAGGTTACTCTTAGATCTTACTATATTTTGTTAGAGACAACCTCTTACTATTTGTATACCATGTTGTTTCAGATTTCCTTGACTTTTTTTGTTTTCTTTTTGGTTATTCAATTTTATAATAAAAACTTTAAAATTGGTTTTGTTTAAATTTTTTTCCAATTTGTTTTGATTGTTCTTCCTTATTCTTATTTGTTTACTTCTTATTTAGTGGTTTTCTTTTCACACTTGGCTCTAAATTTGACGATTAATTTGTTAATTTGTTAATTTGATGCATATCTCGACCAACAAATGGGAGGACCATACTTATTAGGCCAAATCATTCAAAAGAAAAGAAAAGAAAAGCAACCAAGATGACAAAACTAAGGAAACAAATATCTGCCTTGGAATTTTTATCCGCCACACCCAAGCTTTAACGGTAGGCAAAACTTCTCTTTTACTTTTAAATTATTCTTTTATAATGATTCGTTGTCTGTTTTTCTAACTTTATAATTGAGAACTTTGTATTATATTACGAAATTGAAAATTGTGTTCTATTAAGTAAAATCGATTAATAATATGGTTTAATTAAATTCCTATAATAATGATTGAAGTGCTGTGTTTGTGTACCTTATTACTTTTGATATTGTGATAAATTATAATTGGTCGTTATTCTTAATTGGTGATTTGTCTATTTAATGGGTTAATTAGTCTGATTTATATAAGAGGTGGAGTTTGGGAATCTCATCCATGAAAAAAGAACTTAGGCTGCCTTTTTAAGAATAATGGGTGAAAGCTTAATTAAAATATAACTAATAATAGGTATGCCTGGTGTTTTTTTTAGCTTACCTTTTTAACTAAATTTTCAATTCTCAACATGCTTTATGTCGTTTATATACACCTTCTCTGTATTATGCAAGAAACAACCTTTTACTATTTGTATACCATGTTTTTTCATTTTTGCTTGATTTCTCTTTTTTGTTTTCTTTTTGGATATTTAATTCTATAATAAACCTTTAAAATTTGTTTTGTTTATTTTTGTTCCAATCGGAACTGATTGTTCTTTCTTATCCTCATTTGTTTACTTCTTCTTTTGTGGTTATCTTGTTTCTCGTTTGACTAATAATTTGTTGATTATATAATTGGAATTAAATTCTTATAATAATGATTGAATTGTTGTTTGTTTGTTTACCTTATTGCTTCTGATGTTGAAGTAAATTATAATTCATCATTATTCTTAATTTGTTTTGTGTTTGTCCAATGGGTTAGTAGGTTAGATTCATAAAAGAGGTAGAATCTCAGAATTTCATGTATGAAAAAGTAACTTAATATGCATTTCTTATAATATATTAATATATTAATTATTGCTTCTAATCATACCACATTTTTCTCGGTTGCTATCTCATACCTCATTATTATTGAATTACAATTACCACTCTCTCTTTAAACCACAACAAACAAAAACTTGCTTCTTTATTGCAGAAATAGATCACACAGGTCAGCAATCAGCATAGCCTTATCTATGCATATAAATTACTTTCTTTGAAATCAAAAGAAAAAAAAAATTCCTTCTTTTTTGTAATAGAATATACCATTATTTGTCGCTGCTCTCCCAAAATTCTATACCCATTTGTCACTAAGGGGGAAAGTTTAAGCAGTTTCTTCGTTACTTGCAACCAGGAGAAGAAACCCAATTCAGCTTTCCCCTCATATTTTTCCTACATTTAAAAGCATTTTTTTCTGTTAAAATGGGTAGTGATTGGTCTGAATTTTTTTTGTTTTATTCGTGTTATGACCATTTCTGGGTGAAGGTTACCCTTTCAAGTAAGATCTAAAGTGATATCCTCCAAGGTAAGCCCCGGGCTGGTGGAGTTGCTAGCGGGTCACCATCAACAACGCCAAGGTCAATTCATTATGATGAAGAAAATGAGGATGATGAATTGGATCCATATGCAGGATTGTTCGGATGAGCAGAAGAAGGTTTTAGAGATCAATGATGTTGTTTTTAGTAGCTTATGGGGACTCCCAACAGCAGAAAATTCAACATAATGGCCATCATCAAGAGAAAGTTGTTCAAAATTCCATTCTTTGATTCCTTTCTAAGATTTTATTCTTTTTTCAGGTCCCTGATTTTGCATACTCTCCTAATCCTCACAATAAGTATAGAATCATATTCAAAGTTGGATTTGGTCTTTTACTTCATTCTTTCTGTTGATCTGTTGTTTGCTTCTAATTTATATATTACTTTTTTTTACCCCTTTGTTAGTTCCTGCTTCTGCATCTGCATCTCACAATGCACATGTATCAAATGCTTCAATTGATAACATCTTGTTCTTTAACTTATTCACTGGATAAAATCACTTGTCATTTGTGGCATTGCAGAGACAGAGAGAGCAACAAATAGAAAATAATTTTGATTATGATAGGCTTGCTTCTGCAAGGAAAAGAACTCAAAAAAATTACAAAGAAGCAGAAAATGGTTTGATTTCTATCTTTGAGTTCTAATTTCTTTCTGTAAAATCGTGGTTAAAAAGATCAAAATATGTTATTTATACAGACTGGGAATATTTGTGTCGTGCTGGGTCTGTGAAGCCAAGAAGCAAACGATAATTCAAGTGATGGACATTCATAAGATACCAAAACCTAAGAATGTCTTCTTTGCAAAGAACAAAGGTGGTGGTTCCCACGGGAGGCACTGTGATTTTTGGCAGAGACCACATTAGTGCAAAGGGGGCTTTGTGGGGGAAATAGGGTAAAATTGGTTCCACTTTTATCATTTTATATTGTTTTTCAAAGGGAGAAAAAAAAATTCTTTCTTTAATTTTCTTTATAATGAAAAATAAAAAACAAAAAATTTTACAATCTCTTTTGAAAATAGAGTTTTGATTGGCAGGTTCATTTTTTAGAGAGGGAGTTTTGATTGCAGGTTCGAGTGATCAATTTTGGCTTGGCGGAGCATACTATTCCTACCACAATCAATTCCCCTTTTTAAACTATATAAATCAATGTGACTTTGACATTTTCATATAGGTTTTCTTTCATGATAAAATACTAATATTTATTTCATTAAACAATTTTTTTATATTTAAAGTACAAGCAAAGTTAATAAAAATTTCTTAGCATGAAATTGCAATTATATTCTGTTTCCACCATTTCATAAAGCAAACAGCCCTTTCAAACCTCTCTAGTTGCAACATTACGTGCAATCCTCTGCAGTCTATCTACCTCCATAGTGTTTGAAATTGCTATTATATATTAAAAAAATAGATATAAAATTTTTTTGATTTAATTGATTAATTTTTAAAATTTTTTATAAATTATTTTTCTCAAACTTACTTTTAAAAAATATTTATTTATTTTATTCTCTAAAAACAGTTTTAAAAATGTTTAAAATTTAAAAATAACAATTTTTTCTCCTAAAACATTTTTGCCAAACGAGACTTTCGTAAGCTACTCTGTAGTCCCATTTCCACTGATCTGGTAATAACCATACATCAAAACAGAAACTTACACTCTCTCTCTCTCTAACAAGTGCAATTAAGGTACACAAAATGCAAGTTATAAAACCATAAAACCAAATCCATTTATGGAGTTGTTCTGCCTCATTCTAACCATTATCTACGACTTTTTAGTAATTTATGGCTGAAAATAAATCACCTCCTTGCTAGCACTAATAATCAAAATAACCTTCCAGTGTTCATACATCAACAATTCTATAATGCAATAATAAACTAAAAGTGCTTAACTCCGATTCATGATTAATTCTATCATAAATTTCAAAAAGAAAAAATGAATCTCACCTATGCTGATATTCCTTGGGGAAAAAACCCCATGACGCACATTCTTTGTTTTTGTAATTTTAGACCCATCAGTTCTGCATCCTTGACCCATCTGACTTTTTCAAGCCACCTATAATGCCGTCAAACAGCTTATTAGCGTTATTTGCACAAGAGTCAGTACCATCAGAGTCATCAACGTCAGAGTCTGCAACAAAAGAATAGCTCTTTTGAGGTCTCTGCTTTTGGCCATATTTTTCTAAAGTTCCAGTCTTAGTCCCTATACCAGATCGATCAGATGTCTGTAAACCATTTTCCAAACAATTATCCATGCCTTGCGAATTTTCTGCTTTGTGGTTTCTATTGGCACCATTGTTACTATTCTTCCACGAGTCAAGAATTTGGATTAATGAGCTATCGACACTATTCTTTCCAGGCTTTGCTTGCTCTTTGAGTTGAGTTACAGGTGAGGGTTCTCCTTCTGAATCTGAAAATTCATCACCAGCATAGGGCGGCTCATATTGAGGATATGAGCATTTCTCTTCTGGTGCCTTCCTGCTAGTACTTGTGTTGTCAACAGGACCCAGTTCCTCCCACGTAGAGTCAGATTCATCACTCTTTGATCCATCTGATAATTCACTACCTAAAGTTGCTGGTGTATCAATGGCATTACTTTCTTGGACATTAAGAACACTCTCCTTAGGTGTCTTACTGGAAGGAACAATATATCTAGATTCTATTTTCACCCCATGCATTACCTCTAGCAAGGATGCCAATTTATGGTAACCAAGTTTTTCGATATCAAGAAGATATCCATATCTCTCAAGGAAAAGCTTTCTGAAAGAGTTAATATCATATCCTTCTGGAAATTTTTTCAATATCTGATCTACAAGCTTTTGACAGTCCATTAATATCTCATTTCTAGACCTTTCTGAATGTCTTTTCAACCTAACAGATTTAGAAACTCCAGCATAAGAAATATTATGAATTCTTCCAGTTTTTCCATCTCCATCACATTCTGGCTGTCTCTTAGAATCAGAGTGTACTGATGAACCTACAAAAATAGACCTCAAACTATTTGAAGTATGAGAATCACTCAAGGAAGTATTCTCTCCGACAGACCGAGTGAGCTTGAAAGGAGAAGCTTCAGCAGGATATTCTTCCACCCATTTCTTCTCTGAGATTAGCATGTCAACCAACTTAAGGACATCACTTTCATTAAGCGATCTAAGAATCGAAGGTCCTTCCTTTTGCATATTCCGAGCCATCTGCTCTCTGACAAGTTACAAATAAAAAGAGCATTAACATATGATATTGGCTCAACTGTTAACTCCCCCCACCCCCCAATCAGAGTTACAAAGTTTTATGCCAACTTCAATATGAAGACGGGAGTTAATTAAGTTCATGAAAATTTAAACAAGATTGGTCCGTTTGGCATTGCATTGGAAAAAAAACGTTTTTGGAGAAAAAAAATTATTTTTAATTTTTTTGAGTTTTGAAAACTGCTTTTAGAAGAAAAAAAAAGGTAAATAGATGTTTTTCCCAAAAGCAGATTTAAGAAAAATAGTTTATAAAAAATTAAAAAAATCAGTCAATTAAATCAAAAAAATTCTAAACCTGCTTTTTGGACATCAAACAGGAATCTCAAACACCCCCATAGTAATCGATGAATGTTGCCAAAGAACACAGCTGAAATGAAAATGCTCCTTTTTGGCTCACTTGATTGTTTTTGCAATATCAATCATAAAGGCTCTTCAACAATCTATCCTGAACTTCTAGAAGTTCAAACTTATGTCTTTAATTTAACCTCTTCACCAGAGTTTAACCCTGTGCAATCATGGACAGTAAAAAAAAACATCCACCAAATAGCTTCCCTTTGTTCATATGCAGTTTGCCTCTTGCAAAAAAGCTAGCATAAATTATCTTTATCAACTTCTAGAATCTATTCTAGGACATGAAAAGGAATATTCAACTAATTAAAAAGTTTAACACAGAATTCGGCAAGCAATTTACAATGTGGTTGTCAAACTTAAAATTTACACAGTCAAGCTCTTCAACAAGCAAATTTCATTCCATTACAGCCCCATCAGTTTCTCTTTTCTCTAACATGTTCACAGAATTCAGTTATTCACATCATCTACTAAACTGTCAGCTCTAGAGCCCTATTATTTCATACACATCAGTATTATTGGATGTGTGTCTAATGAGTAATGACAGTTTTAGTTAAACAAATTTTGCAAGTTGGAAGAATAAAGGCCAACCAAAATGGCACAAGTAATAAGGACTAAAACTTCAAGGGGCCAAAAAACCCTAGACTTATCCCAAAAATTATCATCAGATACACATATTTGGACCTCATAGCAAATTAGAACAAAATTCAAGTAAAACATGCTTAAAGTTTTTTACCACTCCATTTTGTTGGAGTAAGAAGTTGAAACATAATAACCTCTTCAGAAAAGAACAAGGGCTAGTAGATTATTACTAAGACTGCAAATACATGGGTTAAACCAAAAAGTAAATTTCATAGAAAAATAAGCAATACAGATAAAAATTCATGAACCTGGTCTTTGATTGTAATAGAAGTAGTGATCCTGGATGTGAGTCAAAAAAGGAATTCAACTCCCTCCAAAAAGAATCTTGATAAAGAATTTCATGCTTTCCAGAACAACTGTTTATCTGCTTGACACTGGGTTGGTCAGCAAGTGAATTAGAGTTTGGAGTGTTGCCCCAAAAATTAAACCATTGCATAATCCAGTTAAATAAACTGGGACTGTTTCCAGTCTTTTCACTATATGGTTCAGAACTCATAGAAACTTCTTTTCCCATTGTTGATTCATTATCAGATAAAGAAAATGATGTGGAAGATACTGGGCCACTTTCTTGATTTGGTGGCTTCACAATTTTTTTGTCATTTTTATCCTTAAAAAGGCTATCAGCAGGAGGGCCACATTTGTCAAGAATTTCCTCGCATTTCTTCTCAAAGTCATCTCTAGAAGAAAAAGATTTGTTTGGAACGCCATAATTATCAATCGCAGAACCATCATCACTAATCCCAAACCATCTTCTCCAGATTTTCGCAAGAAAAGCTACTTCAGTTTTAGACTCTTTGCCCTTCAGAGTTGACAGATTATCTTCAGCTGTGGGTGCATTAACCACTTCTTCAACTTCTTCATCAACTACTCCAATTTCTTTCTGAGGGTTTCCAATATTTGTTTTGTCAGTCTTGTCTACAAATGGATGGCACTCTTGGACTTTCCCTGCAGATCCTTCTGAGATTGATTCAAGGTATGAGGACATTAATGGTTCCTGATCCACAGATTCAGAGGTAGGCATGTCCTTATCATTTGGCTTTATAGACTCAGAAAGATGTTGGTTTGCATCACTTATGACACGACCTGTAGGGACACATGAATTGGGCTTCAATGGTTCAGGTTTTACATTAATGCCATGTATAAGAAACACCCCATCACCCATGTTCTGTAGCTCCAAAATATTTGGCATGGCCAAGAGAAAACGGGAGAATTTTTTATGTCCATAATAGTCTTTATCAATGTCCACGTTTCTTTTTGCCAACTCAGAACGAAAACTAGTAATTGGGATTCCTTTAGGATACAAACTCAATATACTGTGGATCTGCTTCACAACAGCTTTTGGAATTGGACGAACCTTAGGCTCCAAACTAGCTTCAGTCGGCTCATCCTGTGAATATGTTGGTTGCTCAACTGAGAAAGTGTTTGCAGGAGGAACCTTATAATGGCCATACCAAGAACCATAAGGACCATCAGGGGGTTGGTTGAGAACCTTTCCAGTTAGACTTTCCCCTCTGATTAATGCATTCCAATGCCACATGATACTTGCTGCACTGCAGAGAACACTCGAAGAAGCATCTCCACTTGCCAGCAATATATTGTAATTGTTCATCCTTAGTCGGTGTAGGGCACCAGCATAGTCACTGTCACCAGAAATTAAGAAAAGATGGGCAGGTGGTGGATTTTGGGAAACCCAATACATAAGGTCTAAAAGAAGAAACCTATCAGCACTATTTTTTCCTCCTGCATCAGCAGAAAATTTGCAAAATGAGATGACTATCGAAGACATGTGATTCAATTTCGAGAGAGTTAGAGGCACTTAACAAAAAGATCAATAATCTATTTTGTCATGAAATTTTAATTCTTAACAGAAAGATCAATCCTCCAGTGAAAATTTAATTCTATGTATTCTTTTGCGAATATTGAATAGCAGCACATAAAGACAAGTATTTCATATCAACTATTTTTATTCCCCTTACAACATTCAGTACATTGGAACATCTTACTATCTTGTCTACATTATGATTTTACCTTACAGAGTTTTCAGGAGAGGCAAAATCCAACCTAACATTACAGACTTATGGAAAAGTTTAAAACTAATCTTCTAAAAATAACTCTATTGTATAAAGGAATCAAAGAAATTATGAAAACAAATCAGGTGGCCAAGAAATCACACCAAACTACATAATCATACATAAAATGCTAGAATAAGAATCAGATAAGGAAATTCAAACCTTTCTGCAAAAGTAGCATCACAGAAGAATCCTATAAAATGGAAAATGTAGTACCCTGGTAGAAATTTTGAACAGTAATGGCCTACAAGAAACTGAGATGCACAGAGTCACTGATGCAAATGTGTGTGTGAAAGTGAGAGAGAGAAAGAGAGGAGAAAAGGGTTGGAGGGCGGCAGAACTGAAATAAAAGGAGATAGACTCACTTATCGCATCACAATCAAATTGGCAAAAGATTTGCAACATGGGTAGAAGTCTAGTTTTATGTAGGAGGGGAAAGCAAAATGGAAAGTTATTGAGAATGTAAGCTGAAGGTTAACTATGAATCATAGCTGCAAGTTCACGGAGCTGAAAAAAATAACTGAAAGACGAAATCAATTGTAAAATGGAAGGAGCAGACATTTTTTTATAAGATTATAAGATTATAACACAAAAAACCATTTCCACAACAGCAAGTTCCAAAGCAAATAGCACAAATTTAGAATAGAGAACATCAGGAGGACCAACCAACTCTTTTTGAAAAAGAATATCCATCCAAATATATCTAAAAAACCATGCACGTCAGAGATTTGAAGAATTTTAGGCAGCCATCCATAACTAGATATATACAATTAACATTCAAGAATAAAAGCCAATTTCGCAGTCCTCTTCTTCAGTATATATAGAGATGCATAAAATCATATAATTTGACAGTTTTGAGGATTTCATTCTACTTTACTAAATGCAACAGTTCCACAAAACATTGATTTATTAAATTGTTTCAGCAACTCGAAAAGTCATATATAATTCCTTTCCGTAAATTGTTGTATGACATCGCAAACAATTACAATAACTCAAAAATAAGAATAAGAAAAGGCAGAACAAACCATTAGGAATATGAGTGAGGGTGATTCCAGTTAAGGTAAGAGCCTCCTGATTAGTCCTTGAAATCTGTAAAACATCTCCAAAAGCTGTAATTTGAATAGGACCTTTAATCCCGTTTGCCCTGATGGCGGTCGTGATATTCTGGGACACTTTAAGTACATTAACACCAGAAGGTACACCGCAATTCTCAAAATCCCACCACACAGAAACCTTCACATTTCTCGACTCCTCCTCCTGAAGACGCCGTGGGAAGATGAACTGGGAAGGTGGAGTCGGAGAAGAACACAAGTGAGAGACAAAGATCGAATAGGGAAATGGTGAAGAGGGGGAGAAAATGAAGAGGCTTTTAGAAGAGAAGGGTTTTAATGACATGATTTTTAAGTTAGGATTTTAGAATTTGGGAGAAAATGGAATACCGGATGGTGGGATTTTGTGTCATTTCATGGCGGCAATGAAGCACTTGCAGAGGTTTTGTAGTTGTAAGGAAAGAAGAAAGCTGTTAGGAGCCTGGCAGCAGTAAAACCCTAGGTAAACCCTAGGTAAAACCGAGAAAATTAGAGCAACTACCCTAACATTCTTAGAGAAGGCATTATTTTCATATTTTAAAAATAAATATAAAAACAGTAAAATTATGTAATTGTCTTTATTTTTATATATTTAAAATAACAAAAACTATGTAGTTTATCCTCCACATTTTAAAAGACAACCTAAAAAATTCAAAATGATATCATTTTGATATTAAATATCCTCGATAAAACGTCTACACTGCTTCACTTCTTCACGACCTCATCAATTTCAAATTTTTCCGCTCATAGAGTTCACTTTATCAGTAGTTTGTATAACTTCAATTACAAAATTTTTCAATTTTTTTCACTCCAAGAAATTCTCAGAAGACCGTTGCTTATAGAATTTGCTAACCTACGACAACGATAACAATGAAGAAGATGAAAACCACCGTCATTCCTTTTGAAGGAACTTTCAGACTCTCGAAAGTTATTTTCATCTTTCACTCCCATGGATGGAGAAATATATTCGACCTACTCTTCTTCAACCAAAAACAATTAAAATAGGATTTGTGCATCTTAGTGAAATAGAAGTGAAATATTATCTTGTATACTTCTAATCTAAACTGTAAAGAGAGTAAAATTTATTCATCCTTTAGTAGTTTAGGTTTGATGTATATTAAGGTAAAGATATTTATTTTTGGTTTGAGAATATCAATCACAACCATAAAGTTTAGAGATATTCTTATTCTCAATAATGGAGAGGTAGAAATGGTCGAGTTTAGTGATCTTATAAAAACAAACATTGACATCTATATACTTATGCATGATTGATCTTTAATGTAAATTATTGTATAATATTTTATGAATACTTCTCTTGAACAACTTTTGGATACTTATTTTTGTATTGTTAACGGAAATCCCGACTATAGATGTAATGATTTTTGTTTTTCAACCGTTGTAGGGTAGAGATGGTCGAGATTAATGATCTTATGATTGATATTTGAGTTATTGTTATTCCCGACAATGGAGTGGTAGAGATGTCGAGATTTGTGCTCAACATGATCTTAAGAAAGTGCATATTGACATCTATATACTTATGCTTGATTGATCTTTAATGTAAAGTATTGCATAATATTTTATGAATACTTTTCTAAAATAACTTTTGTATATTTATTTTTATTTTGTTAATGTCAATCTCAATCGTAAATGTAGTGATTTTTGTTCCCAACCATTATGGGATAGAGATGGTCAAGATTAATGATTTTATAATTGATATTTGATATATTGTTATTTCCAACAATGGAGTGGTAGAGATGGTCGAGCTTTGTGATCAACGTGGTCTTAAGAAAGTGCATATTGACATTTATATACTTTATATTTGATTGATTTTTAATGTGAATTATTACATAATATTTTCTGAATACTTTTCTAGAATAACTTGTGGATATTTATTTTTATTTTATTAATGTCAATCTCGACCATAGATGTCAGGAGTATTGGTTCCCGACCGTTGTATGGTAAAGATGGTCGATATTAATAATCTTATGATTGATATTTGAGATATTGTTATTCCCAACAATAGAGTGGTAGAGATGGTCAAGTTTTGTGATCAACGTGATCTTAAGAAATCACACGTTGACATTTATATACTTATGCTTGATTGATCTTTAATGTGAATTATTGCATAATATTTTATAAATACTTTTCTAGAATAACTTTTAGATATATTTTTTTTGTTAATGTCAATCCCAACCATATATGTTGGGAGTATTGGTTCCCGACTGTTGTGGGTAGAGTTGGTCGGGATTAATGATCTTATGACTGATATTCTTTCGTCTACTGACTAATAATTTTGTTTATCTTTATTTAAGATTGATGAGATTCCAAGATTGCCATCGAAAGTGTTAGAAAAAGATTACGTGCCTTTTAAACTTACAATAAGGTATACCTTCGAGGATTTTCAAGTTATGATGAAAGAATGGTTGATTAAGGACCCGAATATTTTGGAGAATTTGAAGAAATGTATATTTGGAGTATACTTCGATATAACTAACTGTCATCACTCCTTTTTCCATCATGTGGGAGTTGTTTTTCAAATAGGCTTATTTTAATAAGGAAAGGGAGATGCGGTTCAATTTTATTGGCCTTCCTATCAGATACTCCCTCAAAGAGTTTGCTATCATCACTGAGCTGTAGTACTCACATTTGGTTGAGAATTGGGATGATTACCCCATGTACAATGAGGATACGGCTAAGGACTTCATAAAGAAAACTTTCCTTTATTGTAGGAGAAGACAATTAATATCGTTACATTGGCAAAAAGATTTAAGGAGCTGTGCAAGGAGCAACAACAAGAAAGGAAAAAGGCTAGGGAGATAAGGTAAAAAAGAAGCACGATAAGAAGAAAATGGTGTAGGATGACTCTAGAAGATAAGTAATTATTAAGTTGGCATAGATATTGTTTATTCAGACGGTCCTGCACGCGAAGGATAAGAGAAAATACGCTATTCCGGAATGGATTTTTGGAATTGTGCAAGACCGTGAATCTTTTAGAGTTTTTCTTTGGGGAATATGATCATTCCAGTATTCAATGAGACAACACTAGAAGGATCAAAATAATAAGATGACGGAGCTGAAGGCGGATCGACGGATATCCAAAACATATACTTATACGAGTTTCATTCTTCCTTTGCCCATGAGTCCATACTCTGTAAACATTAGTTAACATCATGCATCAAATGTTGTAAATTAACCTTTTGTTTTTATAATTCTATAGATTTTGGTATATGAATGCATACCAACAGTGGTCGAGCAGTGTGCACAAAGGAATATTATTTCTGAAGACCAACCAATTTCTCGCTTCTGTAGCTGGAAGACAAGGTTTTGTCAAGAAAGACCTGAAATATAATGAGGCATTTATGTAAATCCCAATTTAAATTTATAATAATGAATTGTGTTCTTTTCGTTTTAAAATAACCACTTATTGACATCTCTTAAATACCTTTACAACATGTGAAAATATCCTGATGCCAAATGAAAATGAGATCGCTATGGACTAGATGAAAACTTTTTTGGCACCATAAATAACCCCCAATTAGGAGTTATACACTTACATCAGTAAGTTAAAAATGGGGTATTCCATTAATTTGGAGGATATTGGTGGTAAGAAGAGTGAAGATGGAGTTAAAGTCCTCCCAGATTTGAAAAAGGATGATGCTACAAAGAGACACATCCTTCCACATACAGAAAAGGATTATGAGGAGGCATGTCATAGAGGATTTCCACTGTTTGAGAGTGTCAAAGTCTATGTAATAGATAAAGGCTTGAAAAAAGAAATTAGAGCAATTGTTGCTGATTGTATGGAGTAGATTATGCTAAGATAAATTGTAGAGCTGAGCCATTAGATTGTGTCGCTTAACCAACTTATTCGAGAGGTACAATCTTCGGTCCTCAATCAAAAACCAAAGTGTCCTTTTGCAGCACTTGCATGACCTTGCTTCGGATGACAAGGTACACTTTATTGAAATTTATCTATCTTAGACTAATTTTTAATGTGAGACTGTCTGATTTGATCGTAAATGGTAGAATAATGTTAATCCCAACCATAAAGGACAGAGATGGTCGAGATTCGTTACTGAATCTGACTTTGTGAGAAGATTTTTTTTAATTGATTGATCTTTATAATTTCTTAAATTTAGCATGTTTAATATTTTTCTACTACTCATTAATAAATAATTTGTTCATTAATTTTATTTAGCTCAATCGAAAAGAGGATATCAAGTTGAGGACTTTAATGTCTCTCAATTTGAGGTATGTACCCTACCTAACTTTTGCTACTGAACTTGGTACTTAAGATATTTAATATTTAAATGTCTACACTCTAATGAAAATTGTTTTCATTCTTTTTTTTAGCTTAATCGATTAGTGGACTTGGTAGTATGGAGAAAATATAGATACTAAGGAGAATGAGGATAGGACTAAGAAGAATTGGCTTGAAACTATTAAGAATGAAGAACATGATATTCATAATGAAGCTCAAGATGGGTTTGAAGAAGATAAGAAGATTGTTGGGGCTGAGAAGAATGTAGGGCCAATTGACCCTATCAATAATGATTTGAAATATGGTCTTAAGGATGCTTCTGTTAGGATCACAGAAGATGAGAAATTTGTACATCGGGATGAGAGAAAAATATATATCAGTAAATTTATAGGCTCACCTTGGACTCAAAATCATATGCTACCGAAGAAGAAAATCAAAGATGATGATCAACAAGGTTGTAACATATTGAAAGTACCCAATGCATCCAAGCAGAAAATCGTCGACAAATTCATCAAATACAGGGTCAAGGCTCAGTTGCCAATAAAACCAACATCTATGAAATAGTTAAATGAGAGAAAAACTTATGGACAAATTTACTGATGCTTGATAATTGGCTAGAGACTAAGGTAAGTCAAAACTATTTTCCTAAATTTAAGTTTTGTTATTATTTTTTAGCAATATATAATAATAACACTAACTTGTTATTCTTCTCGAGCTTAACAATCAACCAGAAAGAAGCTCCTCCAGCCTATATGCCTATAATTTCTCCTATCCAAATACCTTTCCAGCTTAGCTTTTAATTTCTTCTAGCTTGTTGTTAATATCATGTGAACTTCTAATTCTTGTTAATATTATATGAACTTTTAGAATTCTACTTCATTAATTGGTGGTGGTGATGTTGACTGTAACATCAGAAGGTTTTAGGACATGTTGTGTTTTGAGTCTACCGTTTTATAATTTTAGGACTTGTTGCTGATTATTTATTTAGTAATTATAATTTACTGATTATTTTTTTGTGAAATATTTTTTCACTTGCTAATTAAGTTCAATTTGAGGATATCTTAGAAAAATAATTACTTTTTTATTTTTGAAGTCTTACTGACCATAGTGAGGAGTGTATAAACAAATGACAAATTATCCTGCAAGGCAAATTATCCCATAAGGCAAGTGACAAGTAATTTTATCATTAATTGAATATAATCAAGACCAATTTGTATTCGTAGTTCACGCAAGACAAATTTTGTTAAATTGTTCCCACAAATAATATTATTCTAACACTTATTGGTGCTAAGAAAGTCGCATTTGAAGAAATCATCACAAAACAAATATTTTCATATTTTTTGCATTTTCACGTCCATAAATGATTGTTTCTTCTGACCATTGGCAACATGTTCTCATCTGTTGGTTATACGTCACGATCGTATTCTTTGATTGTCACAACCGTCGGAATAGTGTAACCCGACTATCGCTTATTAACCTCATTTTATTAGAGATTGTTTAAGGCTAATTTGTATTCGTGATGATGATCTTATTATATCGAATTATGACTTTTATTTCTTGAAATTGGGGTTTTTGGACTTATAACATCCATTTTGTTAAATTGAAATAACAAAACATCTAATTTTATTATCAATTGAATATAATCAAAGTCAATTTGTATTCGTGGTTCATGTAAGGCAAATTTTGTTAAATTATTCCCATAAATAATTTTATTCTAACACTTATTGGTGCTAAGAAAGTCGCATTTGAAGAAATTATCACAAGACAAATACTTTCATATTTTTTGCGTTTTCACGACTATAGTGATTGTTTCTTCTGACCATCGACAACATGTTCTCGTCTGTTGGTCATATGTTGCGACCGTATTCCTTGATCGTCACAACCATCGAAATAGTGTAACCCAACCGTCGCTTATTTTCAACCTCATTTTATTAGAGATTGTTTAAGACTATTTTGTATTCGTGGTTCACACAAGGTAAATGATGATGATCTTATCATATCGAATTAGGACTTTTATTTCTCGAAACTGAGATTTTTGGACCTACAACATCTATTTTGTTAAATTGAAATAACAAAACATCTAATTTAATCATCAATTAAATATAGTAAAGGTCAATTTGTACTTGTGGTTCACACAAGGTAAATGATGATGATCTTATCATATCGAATTAGAGTTTTTATTAAATTGAAGTTTTTGGACTTATAACATCCATTTTGTTAAATTGAAATAACAAAATATCTAATTTTATCATCAATTGAATATAGTCAAGGTCAATTTGTATTCGTGGTTCATGGAATGCAAGGATTGATCTTATCATTTAAAATTAGGGTTTATAGTTGAGAAAATTATGGTTTTTTTGACCTGGAACATAAGTTTTTCAAAATTAAAAGACCTAAGAAAATTAAGCATGATTTTTCATGATAAATAACCATTCATCATACAATTTGAACATGCAAATCATAAAATATATGAAATATTACTCAAGGTTCATAATTTGAACATAAAAAATACACAGGTGAGCAAAGTGAATGCAATTCTTGTTAAAAATAATTTTAAGACAATGTGCTCCCATCAAACATACCAAGCTCTCTTTTTATTAAACAAAATCTTTCATCATTGATAAGCTTGGTGAAAATGTTAGCCAATTGATTGTTTGTGTCAATAAATTCTAATACAACATCACCATTTTAGACATGATATCTTATAAAATGATGTCTAATGTCTATGTATTTTCTCTTAGAATATTGAATGAGATTTTTCGCACTTGTATTGTCATATTTGATAGGAATGTGATCAATCTCTTGACCATAATCATTGAGTTGTTGTCTCATCCAAAGAACTTGAGTGCAACAACAATCTACTGCTACATATTTTGCTTCAATAGTGGACGAGGTAACCGAAACTTATTTTTTGCTAAACCAAAAAACTAAACATTCAGCAATGAATTAACAAGTTCTGGATGTGCTTTTTCTATCTAGAAGACTTATGGCACAATTGGCATCCGAAAAACCAATTATATGAAATGAGATGTTTCTAGGATACCATAAGCCTAAGTGCATTGTGCCATGTATATGTTTTAAAATTCTTTTCACATAATGCAAATGAGATTCTTTAGGATATGATTGAAATCTAGCACATAAGTATACATTATACATTATATCAAGTTTAGAAGCGGTAAGGTATAAAAGAGATTCGATCATACCTCTATAAAGTTTTTCTTCTATAGTCTTACACTTCTCATCTTTATCCAATTTGGTTGATATGCTCATTGGAGTTTTGGCACTTTTACATCTTTCTATTCCAAATTTTTTTAATAGCTCTTTGGTGTACTTGGATTGGTTAATGAAGATATCATCTTTGATTTGCTTGATTTGAAGACCAAGAAAGAATTTGAGCTCTCCCATCATACTCATTTCAAATTTTCTAGTCATATATTTAGCAAATTTTTGACAAGACAATTTATTAGTATATCTAAAGATAATATCATCAACATAAATTTGAACAAGTAATATGTCATGTTTTTGCTTTTTAATGAAAAAAGTAATGTATGCATGTCCTTTTGAAAAATTATTTTCTAAAAGAAATGCATTAAGTCTTTCATACCAGGCTCTTAGAGCTTGTTTAAAACCATATAAGGCCTTAAAGAGTTTAAATACATGATTTGGCAATGTATGCCTTTTAAAACTAGGAAGTTATTCAACATAAACTTTCTCTTCTATAAAACATAAACTTCTTCTATAAAACCATTTATTAAGGCACTTTTGAAATCCATTTGAAAAATTTTAATGTTCATATGGCATGCAAAAGCTAATAGAATTATAATTGCTTCTACTCTACCTACTGGTGCATAGGTTTCATCATAATTTATGCCTTCCTTTTGGTTGTACCATTTGGCAATCAATCTAGATTTATTTCAGGTTATATAACCTTGCTCATCTAATTTATTCCTAAAAACCCATTTACAATCAATGATTGGATAGTCCTTAGGTCTTGGAACTAAGGTCCAAACCTTATTTCTTTCAAACTAGTTGAGCTCCTCTTGCATATCAATCACCCAACTCTCATCACCAAGAGCCTTATCAATATTCATTGGCTCAATTTGAGAGATAAAATCTAGATTAGAATCCAAAAACTTAATAGATCTAGTACTTACACTCTGGTGGGATCACCAATGATTTGCTCTATGAGATGGTTTATTATGAATTTTCATTCCTTTTGAAGCTTTTGGGTGCCTTGCTCTTGAGCTTGAGGTAGCAGATTATCTTGATGCTCTTCTTGTTGATGCTCTTCTTGATCATCATTATCATCTCTCTTTGAGTTCTCACCATCCTTTTCATGAACAAGACCAAACTTATCCATTGTACTTATAATATCATAAAAAATACTACCTTTTACAAGATCAAGTTTACTAGATTCATCAAAAATAACATGCATATACTCTTCTACAACTAATGATCTTTTATTAAAGACTCTATAAGTTTTGCTAGTTGTGGAGTATCATAAGAAGATACCTTTATCGGATTTAAAAGCAAAATTTTCAGGGTTATCTTTGGTATTTAATATAAAACACTTACATCCAAATATTCTAAAATATGAGATAAAAGGTTTTCTTCCATTATGTTTAAGATTGGCCTTTTGAAAGTGATTTTATTTAAGATTGACCTTTTGAAAACTCGGTTAGAAATATAATATGCGGTATTAGTGGCTTCAACCTAAAAGTAAGTTGGTAAACCATATTCATTGAGCATTATTCTAGCCATCTCAATTAGAGTTCTATTCCTTTTAAAAACTCCATTTTGTTAAGGTATTCTAGGAGTTGAAAAATTATGAGTAATACCATATTCTAAATAAAAATTTTCAAAGTCCTCATTTTCAAATTTTTTTCCATGATCACTTCTTATTTTAAAAATGAAATATCCTTTTTATTTTGAATTCTTTTGGCAAAGTTTTTAAAGGATTCAAATGCATCACACTTTTGAGCAAAGAAAATTATCCAAGTAAATCTAGAGTAATCATCAACAATGATAAAAAGCATAATATTTACCTCCTAAACTAGCAACTCTATTATGTCCAAAAAGATCTAAATGCAAAAGTTATAAAGGTCTAGAGGTATTTACTATATTCTTTGACTTCAATAATGTTTTGTATTGTTTTCCTCTTTGACATAGTTCACATATCTTATCTTTCACAAATTTGACTTTTGGTAGTTCATCCACTAACTCTCCTTTGTTAAGGCTTTGAATTAAGTTCATACTTGTATAACCAAGCCTTCTATGCCATAGCCAAGATTCATCATTAATTGTCATAAGACACTTAGAGGAAAGGTTAGATAGCTTGTGTAAATCTATTATGTAAGTATTGTCATCCCTATCTTTTTTGAAATTCTTTTGACCATTTGGGGAGGTCATAAGACATTCATTAGAGGTAAAGGTGACTTAGTTTCCCTTATCACATAATTGACTTACACTTAATAAATTATGCTTTAAACCATTAACAAGTAAAACATTTTCAATTAAAGAAGCATTATTTAAACCAAATGAGTCAATTCCAATTACCTTACCTTGACATTATTTTCAAAGGTTATCTCACCACCATTAATTATTTTGATTTGAGTGAAAAGGCTTTTATTTTCGGTCATGTGCCTTGAGCGTCCACTGTCTACTAGCCAAATATTTTCCTTTGATATGGACTTGAGGCACAACTACAAAATAACAATTTAGGTTTAGTTTTTAAGTACCCAAATGAACTTGGGTCCTTGGGGGTTGGTACTAGAAGGTTTCCAATGAGCCTTCCTTATAAAACAATGTTTGTTTATTTGCCCAAGCTTTATGCAATAGTGACATTGTTTAGATTTTAATATGTTTTTTCCATTTTACAATAGGTTTAAACTTTACTACTCTCCTAGGAGGAGTATGTGCATAATGACATAAATATTCATGTGTTGTGAATGCTTTCTTAGGTGCATGCTTCTTATATAAGAAAGTATGATTGACCATTTGAGCTTTTCCTCTTAGGCTATATGACCCTTAGTTACTCTTCTTTTGAGTATAGAATTTTATATGTGTTTAGCCATTATCCCTTGGGCTATTACCTCAATAGTAAAGGTTTTTGGTGTGTTTTATTTAATAAAAATAGTTTTAGATGGGGATGATGATGATGCTCTATTGAAGCCTATTTCATGTCTCACTAAGGGAGGTATTTGAGACATAATTAAAGTGTCTAGACTCTCTTTCCCTTTATAAAATCTAGAAATTGAATTTCTAAGCTCTTCAATCTAATTTTTTAAAGTATTGTTTTCTTTTATTAGAGAATTAGTTGAAGGTTTTGATGAAAACTCTTCATGACTTCTTTAAGTAGTCATTTAAGGTTTTTAGCTTTTCAACTACCTTTTTAAGGTTATTAAAATCATTTTTAAGTTTAGAGCTATTTTTTTCTATAAAGATCGAGTTTCATTTTATACCTTTCTATCTCTAGATTTAGTACTTCAATTATATCATCATCATCAATTAAATCACACAAATCATCACAAGGTTGGGATGTATAGCATACCTCATCATTGGAGTAATCCTCAATAGCTATGAAGCACAAGTTAGCCACCTCCTCTTCTTCTTCTTCAATGAGTGATGATGTTTCATCATCCCAAGTGGCTTTGTGACCCTTTTCTTCATCTTCTTTGTTGGGTCTTCTCTTGTACTTATTGACCATGGGGCACTTTGATCTAATATGTTCCTTCTTCCCACATACATAGTACTTGACTTCCTCTTTACCTTTATTAGATGAAGAGTTTCTAGGAGGGAATCTTGAGGCTTTTTACTGGTAGTTCTCAATTGAGTCATACTTATGGGTGATCAACTTCTTAATTCTCCATGAAAGCAAGGCTATTTGATCATCTCCTTCACCAACCAACTCTTCATAACTAATGAGATCTTTATCTATAGGCATGAAAGTTGAAGCTTTGAGTGCTAGAGGTTTTCTTTTCTTTTTTTTTCTCCTTCAAGCTCTCTTTCTCTAACTAGAGCCATTCACCAGAAAATAAACTCCTCACCTATGAAGTGGTGAAGTTGACCATGAACGATTTTATCCAGAAATGAAAAGTCTTTCACGAATGTGACACATTTCTTCACATGCGTGACTTAGTCAAGCTTCATGGATGGGCCAATACTTTACTGTCGTGAACATTTGAAAGAACAGTCTTAGCACTAACTCATTCACAGGCATTACTCCATGAGTCACGAGTGTGAATTTCTCTTTTTACGGTTGTGGCAATTTTTCACCATAGGCATGACATTGTTCACTGGCATGAATATCTGCTTCGCTGGCATGAATCTTTACTGATTTTTATTCTTTTGAACTTCAACCAATTTCAATCAATTTTCTTCATGGACTTAGGAATATGTAACATGTCTTACACACTTAAAACTCAAACTGTGGTTAAATTCCTTATTGCCTAATTATTTATGATAATCAAAATAATGGAAATACTACTTAAGGTTCAACAATTGTGTTTTTCAATGGAGAATTAGATGAAGAGATTTATATGGAACAACCAGAAAGTTTCATTATAAAATACTAAGAACATAAAGTATGTAAACTTTTAAAGTCAACCTATGACTTCAAACAGTCTTCAAAGTAATGGTATATTCAATTTCATAATGCAATTATGTCTTATAATTTTGAGATGATTGAAGAAGACCATTGTGTCTATATTAAGAGGTCCAAAGATAAGTTTGTAATCTTATATTTATATGTTGATGATATACTGATAGCTGAAAATAATGTGGAGCATGTAATAGAAATTAATAGATGGTTGTCATCCAACTTTGAAATGAAATATATGGGTGAAGTTGCATTTATCCTTGGAATTAATATTTTGAGGGATTGATTAATAAATTCTCTTTTACAAGAGTCGTACATCAAGAAAATTCTTAAGTGATTTTATATGCAGGACTGTAAACCTATTGATACTCCAATTACGAAAGGTGAAATCCTAAGCCAAATGATATATCCTGGAACCTCTAAAAAAAAGGAACAAATGAGTAAGGTTCCTTATTCTAGTGCAGTTGGAAGCCTATTGTATGTTATAATATGTACTGTGCGAAAAGAAGTGAACATGAGGTACATAACATTGCAAGAGATGGTTGTAGATCCCTTTACAAAGCCTATACCAAAATATGCATATTTTAGGTATGTTAAATCTTTAGGCTTGTGTAAATGTTAATGTACTTATAAATGACATTTTTCCAAGAATGTTCACATTGTATATATTTTCTTTTTAAATGATAATGAACTTCCATCATGGTTCAATTCTTAGATATATTTGTTATAAAACATATATGAAAATTTATGTTGAGTACATATTTGAGTACAGAAATATGTCAAACATATATGAGAATGACCTTCTCACACAAGTAATCATTTTTGTTGCTTTGTGCGAATAAAGATGAGACAAATTTTAAGCTTTATTATCTAGGTGATAATTGAAAGCCAAAGCTTAATGCAAATATCACCATTCTATATGAAATGAGAGAAATGATTGATAAAATATTTTAACATTAAGTAGATATTATAATATATCACTTTATCGGTCTTAATGCCATATCAGAGTTATGAAAGAATTGATGAATCAAATATGTATTTGAACTCATAGTTGGATATTGTGTGTATCGAACTATGATATATATGATATTATATAACATGAAGATATACGCTCCACTAGAAAAGGAGTTAATACCGTATCATGTGATTCATACTACTACGTATGCATAATTCGACCAAATAGGATAATAAATTTTATATCATAACCTTATTTAGTGTGAAACCCTTGAGTTTATATGTAATCTCGCTTGATATCCTTATGACTTAATTGTGATTTCATAATTGATATTTAATATTTTTTTTATCTTAGAATGTAACTAAAAGATCTTGAATGATTCGGTCTAGAGGGATATTTATGAAAACATGAGTTAAATAAAAATTATGGAAATCGAAAAAAGGAAGATCATATTTGAATTATCACAATGATATATATTCAATGGTCTACTAGTTATGTTCATTTTAGTGACGAAATATTATTATAAAAATAAATAAATTTAAACAAAAAATGAGATCTCATGAGAAATTTTGTGATAAATGATATGAAATACAATATACTAAACATACTCTAAGATCTATTAATTGAGAAGTTATATACTCCAAACAAATATATAATACATGTGCTTTCGAAGTATGCATGGTCACACAACTTATTTAACAAGTATGAATCTCATTTATTGATAAGACAATCGATCTCATCATGTGTTGAGAAAGGTTGTATTTCATTGACACCCATAATGGGAGTTTTAATATTTGTAAATAAATAAATAAAAAATAGAAAGAAAGCGGGGGAGTGGTAACTGCAACGACAGTTACCCATTATGTTGAAGAGTTATTTTCTAGGTGGAAAATAACTTTTTCTATATAGCAATTTTTTCTCTGCATTCTTGATAACTGAATCTAGAAAAAAATCTCTTAAAAATGAAAAGGAAATCTGACTCTCAAGTCTCCTGCATTCATTGCTTAAACACGTAAGTCATCTAAATTGTGATACATAATTTTAGTTCATTATATAATAATGTGATTTGAATTGAATAATACATGTTTATAATCTTGAAAATTATATACGAAAATTGATTTTGATTTCATATTAAATTCATGTTAAAAATCAACAATGATGCTAAGTTATATTTCAAATCAAATTTAAGATATCAAGTCGTATTTGTAAACGAAATTCAGGTTATTATATTGAGTTTTTATTTAAATTCAAATTATTCATTAATTAAGTTATTTCCAAATCAAATTTTATAAAAAAAAATATATTATAATATAAAATAATCAAGTCGAATATAGTTGTTGCTTCTTTATTCATATCATTATATACATCAACACTTACGCATGTGTAAGTGAAATTGATCCTTTCAAAATCGATGTATTGTTTTCTTTTAAATTAATTAATTATTTTATTTCAACTATAACTCTAATAATACCTATCATTCATTTACTTTCAATTTTTTTTTTATTTTTTTTTCTAATTCATACGATTCTGATATTATTTTTGTTTTATTTATTTTATGCTCAACTAAGGTTGAAATTCAAGAACTCCTCAAAATTGTGAGCATGTGTGCAGAGTCGATTCTAAACAATTATATACGTCTCTCTTATAAGTAGATTTATGGTATATTTGGTAAACTAAAAAAATAAGATTTCATGTAAAATGAAATTCTATTTTCAGATTAGTGTTTTGGGATTCTAATATTTTATTTGGTATTTTCATATAATAGGAACTAAAATACTATTTTTATATTCGTTTTAATTTTGTTGAGAAAATTTTGGGAATATAAAATGTTATATTTAAAAAAATACAAAAAAAATTTCAAATACCAACAAATTTGAGATATTAAAAATATTTATACATGAATCAAAAATTTATTCTCAAATGTTTTATCTACTAAACTCGAATTTGTAATTATAATCTCATTTTTATTCCAAATTTTAGCATACGAAATATGTACTTATAGTACATGCTCTACCATGATCGGTTTTATTACATTACATTTTTGGTGTATCAGTTTATCCTTGGTAATGATAAGATTATACTTGTGAATATTCCTAGATTATACCTATTATGCTTGTGAATATTTCTAAATTATACCTAGATTATTCTCTTATGGTATGTTTGATATTTTAAAATTTGAAATATAAATGATATTTTTATTCCAAATTTGAATTTGCTAGCTAAAATATTTTAGAATATAATTATGATTCTCATATAAGAATTTTTAATATTTCAAATTTGTTGGTATTTAAATTTTTTTACTTGTTTTTTAAATAAAACATTTTATATTCCTAAAAATACCCTTAACAAAATTAAACCGAATATACAAATATGATTTTAATTTTTATTATATGAATATATCAAAAAGAAATATTGGAATCCCAAAAAATTAATATAAGAATAATATTTTATTTTCTACGGAATCAAATTCTTTTAGTTTGTCAAACATGCTATTAGATTATTTGTTTTCCACTTTAGCCTATTATCTTTTTACATAAACAATTCTTTAGGTTGTATAAATATATAAAATCTCTCTTTTTTTTCATTTCTGATGTCAATCCTTTTATTTCTCTGCTAGTGTATTTTATCAGGAATTTTTCAATTTTATCTTATTTCTTGCTTTTTTATTTTTTTTTTATTTTTAACTTATCTATAAAGTGATTATATTCCTAGATAATCCTTTTATTTATTTGTTTATTCTCACTCACATTTTTTTTCTTTGTATGACATATTGATTATTCCTATGTTTATATTATGAGAAATGCTACCAATATTTTTTTAATATTTTTTTTATATTTATTTTATAATTGATTTACATTATTAAATTTAATTTTTTAAGTAAGGTTTGTAAATTAAAATTTTGATAATATGGACTAATTATAGAGCAAAATTTAAAATTATATGTCAATATATATATCTTTTAATCAAAGAGTCGTGGTAATTAATTTAGTTGAAATTCTTTTGTGCCATGCCATGATTTAATTTTATCATTTGTCTTCAATTTTATTGGTTGCTCATAATTAATTGTCTTTGTATTTTTAGATATCTATAATTTCTAACTAATAAATATCATTTTCTTTTTCATGAAGCAGATATGGAGTACACATGAAGCAGATAAAATTGAGATGCTAAAAGAAAAAATGGACAAGCAATTCATGGACTATTTATTATACTTCTCTCTAGTATTATTAAAACCAACTAGAAATTGGTTTAAGTCCTTAAACCGAAGGTATATCTGCCCAATGGAAAAATCGGTCATCTGGCCGGTTTAATTGGAACCCGGTGAACCAGTCAAGGGTTGACTAGTTTGATAAGTTGAAAATTTTTTAAAAATATTTTTTATGTTGCTGTTGAGTGTTAAACTCAGCACTATTAAAAGTGTTTCTCACACTCTTGCCACTAGACTACACTCTACTCTTGGTTATTAAATATTTTTTTAATTTTTATTATATTAAAAATTAATTAATTATTCATAAAACTAACCCAATATTTAAAATAGCCTATTAATTTAGCATTATTTATATAATTTCTATAAATTACAGAGCTCAAATAGCCTACAAATCATAATATAATTACAAAAAATTATAATTAATTTAATTATTACAATATTTTTATTCATACTATTCAAAAGATATATATAATTAATAAAGTAAAATTTAATTATTTATATTTTCATTATAAATTATGATAAATTTTTTAAATAAATAATTTTAATTTTGTTGAGAAATAGATATACACTATATTGTATAATTGTATAAAGTATGATCTATTTTGATGTTAAAAATTGAAAAATATATTAATTAATTAATCATATTGTTTAATTATTAATAATTATAAATATAAACATTATATTATATTTGAGAATATTTGAATATGATTGTATATTAATTTGAATTATAAATATTTATTATCAATACATGACTAAGAATTAATTTTAATTATTCACATTATTCAAGAAATATGAATAATTCATTAATTTGAATTTAAATATTTATGTTTTCATCATTAATATACAATATGACAAAAAAACTTTTATATATTATATTTTAAATTATTTTATTTCTATCAAAAAAATATTTTACTTGAGAAATAAATGGATGTTGAATATTATTTTTTACTTGACAACTATTATTATAGTTGAAAATATTTGTTTATTAATCTAAATTTAAATATTTAACATCTTTAATACACTATTATGTATAAAACATGTATAATGTAAGCATTTTTAAAGAATATTATGTTTTTCAAAAATTTCACTAATCCTCATTCAATAATCTCTAATCGTTAATCCTTTGTCTTTTCCGGTTCATTAACCGGACCGGATTTGATAACATTGCTTTTCTCTCCTCTAGTATTTTAAACATTATCACCTCATATTCTAAGCCTTTTTTTTTTACGACAGTTGATGTCTCTCTTAATTTACTTTGGAATTTCGATAGTAAATTCTCTCTCCCTCTAAAAGTTATTGTTATTTTTTAGGAAAAATTATTATTTACTATGAAGTTTGATCTATTTTATTAGTACTACCTAATGTTAAAAAATTATACGATATGTCTCATTTATTTTATTATATTCTATTAATATGTTCTTCTGTTAGATTTTTGTTAAAAAGATGTTAGATTGTGGTGAAATGATAAAAAAATTACTATTTAGCCTCTGAATTTTGACATATTGTACTAGTAATTTATGCAAATTTGATTTATTATACTAATACATTTGAAATTTGACTTATTATACTAATACCCCTCTGATCAGAAGTAAATATTTTTTCTGACTAACAATAAATATCTTAAAATTTAACAAAATTACTATATAGTTTAATAGAAATAAAACAGAAATAACTAATCGTATATAAATTTTGAATATTAGAGAATATTAGTACAATATATCAAATCTTATAAGATAAATAGTAATTTTTTTTATTTTTACTAAATGTTGCTAAGAATATGGATTTCACTAGTAATCCAAATTCTTTGTGGGAATTAGATCCAGTTTGTGTGGTACATGCATGAGGCAAATTGACTCTCCAAGGGATTTTGGATTTTGTGCTGTGGAGAATAAAGTTGTAATATGATTTTCTATAATTGAGTATGAAACAAAATAACTTTAAACTTTTTTATTTAAATAAATTTCCTATTAATTTCTCAATTAATTGTAAATTTTTTTAGATCCTTTCTATTACAAAACAATATCATATAAATTACTACCGATGACAACAAAACTATTCAGTTTCAAGTAAAAATATTATTCATCATGGCGTAATTTATTTTTTTGACAATTTATTTTTCAAATCATACTAGAATATTTTTATTTTCAAATAATTGGTTATTGAATACAAAAAGAGTGTGTAATATGTTTAATGATTTTGTTGCACATTTGTTTCTCTTAAATGAGACGTTTGGTTCGTGAAAAAAATTTGTGAAAATGAAAATTAGAATGAGTGATTTTCATTTTTAATATTTAGTTATCAAAAAATGAAATATAATGAGAATGAAATTTTCACATCAATAATAATTACTCATTCCCCTCTCCTCCTAGGAAACAAATATTTCGTTCCTATAGAAATCAAGTTAAACTTCATTTTTCTTCTTTTTTTGGCTTTGTTTTTTGAAAGTTATTTGTTTTAATTTTAAATGTATAATTGATTTCTTTATTTTATATACATATGGAAAGGGCATCGAATGTTTAACCATTGTAATTCCCTAGTGTGAAATACAAATATATTTACTTAACTTTCTCTCTTTTCCTCTGATCCTAGATTAGTTCATTACCAAATAGTTTCATGATTGTTTACTAATCTTCGGGTATCTCTGAGAACCCTTCAATTAAAATCAAAACAGGATAAACCCACCAGTGCCCAAGAGAGCCTTTAGTGTTAGTCATACCTTGACCATAGTTTGAAAGTTCTCAGAGTTATCCACCATTGGTATCAGAGCCATGATACTCTTGTTCTTGATCTAATCTATGGTGATGAGGAGTTTTTTTCCATCATCATGGCAAAAGTACAAAAGATGTCTCATTTTGCTTCTACTCTCTCACTTCAACCTTCTACGTCCAAAAATCTTAATCATATATATGAACTCTCATTCCTTCTTGAAGATCAAAAAATCCAAGAAACAAATATCCCGTTCATGAACCCTTATCACAACTTTCAGAAACACAAATCTGCATTCATTACCTCCATTAAAACTTTAAATAGACAAAAATCTCCTTCTGTAAACGAGTATGTACAGTCTTCCTCCTTTGACCAGTGTCCTATTCAAGGCACTAGTGAAGAACAGTTCATTACTCTTGAAATTCCTTCTGAATTTCGTACTCAGTGGCTCAGTAGTGGATATTCTCACATTCACTTTGGGGCCATCTGACTTACTTTCACCTACCATGATAGAAAAGGTTTATCTGTTTTAGCTCGTATTGCCTTATTGGATAACATGTTTCTGGAATACCAATATGTTGTAAGTAGTACCATCCAAACTTCTTTGAATGCAGGAACTGTCCTTTGCATGTTCTACACAAATTTCAACATGAGGCTTCAGAATCCTCATACTTTTACAACATGAAGGTGCAAATCCAGATCACTGAGAGTTAAGAATGTAGCTACTATAGACATAACTACTCTTCACTACTAGATGATTTACAGAGTACAAAATCATGCTATGGATCTCTATATCTCAATCTTTTCTGATGCCTTGAGCATTACTGTGGACTCAATCCTTGTTCCAAGGGTAGTACAAATTCCCAAACAACAGACAAAAGAAGATATTCTTTAGATCTTTCCTCAGTCGTGGCTAACCAATTATGAGCTTCTTCATCAAAGAAGTCAGTCGGTAAGTTCTACAAAGCCACTCTTCATAAAGCATAAAGATGGAAGAGTTGAGACTCAGTTTTTCTCTCCTTATGAAAATGAACCTCAAGCTAGTACACCAGTGGAGTTTTCCACCCAGTTCATATGCAGCTTGTCTCCTCTCAAGAGGAAATTTCAATACCTGCCTTTTCAATTTCAGCACAACCCATTTATCAATGTCATAATGAAAATTATAGTTATTTTGATATATGTGACTGTGATGACTGTTATGTAGATAGGATGTTAGATGAAGATGAATCACGGAACAAAAAAGCCAAAAAATCAAAGAGAAAGAAAAAGTGTTTTGAAAAACAGTTCTTTCAAAGATTTGAAAATATAGATCCTTCTGTTGGTCTGTTAGGACAACCGTCAAGAAAATATGACTACATGGTTTCTTATTCACCTCATTCCCACTTCAAAAATCCTTTACCACCTGCATCACCCTCATGGGATGCTCCTCTTGATCCTTTACCTCCCAAACCTCCAAAAAAACCAAAACCAAAACCTTTACCCTGTTACAAGCTAGTTCCAAAACCTAAAGTCACTAACCCTGAGCCTATACCCATGATTGCTATGTACCAACTACCTTCTTCCCCTTCTTCTTATGATACCGAATTTTCCCCTCTTCTAGAACATGTAGACATTGTTTCCCAAGTATGGACTGCTCCATATGTCTGATCCTCAACAGTTACACATGAAGGAACCTCTAAACCCATTTCTGCAGCATAATCGGTATTAAGCTGGCAAACTTAAAATGCACATGCACAAAACAAGGTGCTCTAGAGGATTGAAAATAAAGTCGATACTATCTCAAATAAAATTTTTGTTCTGGACAAACGATAGATTTCACAGTATGAAGCACTGTATAAGTTGTTAAGGCAGCTTGAAAGACAACATGCAAAATTGAAAGGTGAACTGATGAATATGATCTCAACCAAGTCATATGATTCAACTTTCGATACTAAAGATGTTTGTTTTCAGAAACTTGAAAGAGAGATAGTCACTAAAGCAAGATCTCAAGCAAGATTTTCTTAAATCCCCTTCATTCACTGATCCTTTAGGGATGTTTACCTCCCCTACATCTTCCTATTTCACATCAGTCATTGTATACACCACCTCCTATTAACCAACCCCCTCTTGCAGAATTGGAATGATTTGGTCTCTCTTAAGAACTCATCCATAGACAATTCATGGAATAACTCAATTTAGGCCCAAAACCCATCTTTGGACCAAAGCCTAGTACTGTTCCAACCTAAAGAATAACCCAAACACATGTTGTTATAAGGCCTGATACACCTCCTGTTGTTACTCTTGAGTCAACCTCTCAACTAGACCAATCAATTCCTATTTTTCAACAATTCCCTAGTCTCAAAAATAAAAAGAAATAGTTCATTCCCATATGGTCCAACAACCCAAGCCCACAAAACACCATTACTACTTTCTTAGAACAACAAGCCCTTTAAAACATTCCTCACTTTGAAAGCCCAATTTCAGATATTCCCTACCTTTCTCCTAAAAGTTCAGAGTCTGAATTCTTTGATAATGAGATTGACCCAAAATATTTTCCTCCAATATAGTTTATGGTAGATCAAACAACCTCACAACAGAGTGAAACCACTCATCAACAACCTACCTACCAAACTAAGGAACTTCCAGAAGAGGAAATGGACACAAACATCCCAGGATCTGATCCACAAGTTCCTCCTATGCCACAAAATGGTTTATGGTTCATATTTGATGATATTCCTCCCCATAAATGGTGAGATAGGATCCAAGAATTCTATGCTTGGATAGAAGTTTAGTAAAGACGTCCTAATTCTAGATTTTTAGCCATAATCTTTGAATTCACTTCCAGATTTATAGGGACATTGAGAGATTGGTTTGTTCGTCTAGTAGAAGCAGCTATGTTGAGATTCTACCATGCCTAGTCTATAACAAAAGGCTTTATAACTATTCATCAAAAATTTATTGGCAACACAGTAGAATATGATGACATGGCCAGAGATGAATATTTTAAGATGAAATATTGCTCTATTCTTCAAAAAGACCTTGATAGACACTATCAGAGAATGACAAAAAGGTTCTACCTCCTTGGTGGAACTACATATGCTAATTTGAAGTAGGCATTTTTGATGTCTCTCCCAGAAAGCATTTCTAATCACATTTAGTTCCAGCTCAGAGAAAAGAACATTGATCTCAATTCCTTCAGCCTTAGAAAAATTTATCAAAGAATTCTTCTTTCAGTTAAAAAGATTTGTGCATAGCAGAAGATGGTTAGAGAAATCATGACGTTTGATAATGACTCTTCCTGAAAGATGGCATGCAGGATACTAGACTTGCAGATAAAGTGTAAAGAAAAGACATGCACATGTCCTCATTGCAAATCAAAGAGTTATCACAAATGGAGATCCTCATATGATTTCCAACCATAAAGACACAAAAGGAAGAAGTTTAAATTCTTCATAAGGCATAAGCACAGATTAAAGAAGAGTGACAAGTGTTATGTTTGCGGCAAAAATGGACATTTTACAAATAATTGCCCTAACAAGCCTAAAAAAGTAGTGAAGATCATCCAGAAGATTCACAAAGTTTCTCAAGTAAACCTTGATGATGCTGACATAGAATCATTGTTCTCTCTGGATGATGAATCAAACTTAAGAGCACTCTTTGCAGCTGAATTTTCAGAATTTGAATCAGAGATAGACGATGAGATGTTGAACGATGAGTTACCTTCCCAAAACTCTATATTTCCAAATCACTATATCCCTCATGTCTATCCCATAACCCCTCTTCCTACTCCTCAATATTCAGCTCCTTCAACAAAATTGACATTATCCACCTTTCCAACACCAACTATTTATTCTACCCAATCAACTCATCCAATTCCACTTGTCCCAATAACAGTTTTTCCTTATAAGTATGCTCAGCCCATTAAAATAATTGCATTCATAGACATTGGAGCTCACAGATCTATGATGAAACCCTATGTCCTTCCTGAAAAATACAGGATCTAGAATGATAAACATTTCCTGCACACGACTCTAATCTACATTGACGACATCCTGTTATTCAGCCCAGATATCAACTCTCATCATGAGACAGTCAGAAGATTCATGGATCTCACCAAAGCCCATAGAGTGATACTCAACCTAACAAAAATGCAATTGACCCAAACAACAATTGATTTCTTGGGTATGAAATTTTCAAATCGAACTTATGGGCCTCAACCTCACTTGGCCCAAGAATTATTAAAGTTTCTTGATGATAATTTGATAATTAAACAAATTCAACAATTCCTTAGCATAGCAAAATATATCAGACAGTTCATTTCAAACTACAATAAGCACGTGAAGCCACTGTACTAACTTTTGAAAAAGCAGCCTCCACTTGGTCGGCCATTCATACCAAGTCTGTCCAAAAAATCAAATAATTCACTCAAAGTCTACCACATTTATAGATTTTCTCCACAAGAAAAAGATTATTACAAACAGATGCATCAGATGAGCATTGGGGAGCTGTTCTTTTTGAAATTAATGAAGATAAAAAAAAGTTTATGGATATACAAGTGGTCACTTTAAGGATAGTGAACTTCACTATCACTCAACATTCAAAAAAATCCTAGCCATCAAGTATGGAATAAAAAAAATTGAGTTCCATTTGATAGGACACCACTTTACAATTGTCATGGATTGTTCATCATTCCCATGAATGCTAGACTTCAAGTAGAAGATAATATCCCATCCACAGCTTTTGAGATGGAAGGAATGGTTCAACAGATACAGTTTTGATGTGCAACATATAAAAAGAGGATAAAAATCTCATTTCTGATTTCTTATCCCGACCATCACAGTAAGTTAGTCTTGTTTCTTCATCAAAGGAAATTCCTCTAATATTCATGGCTTTCAGTTCTCATTCAAATACCCCAGTTTTCAATCTCATAGACTTTTCACCTGGATGTCCAAAAGGTCCAGATCTCAGATAGATTTGAAGCTTTGCTCAAAACATGTTATTCACTTACATGTTCATTTTCCAACATAAGTTTGGCCTCCCTAGAAAGATTATCTACTGTCTTGCAGAATATCCCTGGATAATAATCTATAGGCTTTTTATAGCGCTTATGCTTCCTGAATAACTATGGTATTTATGGTGTCAGTCGACATTGTATTACCATGCAGTCCAAATTCATCTGATAGATTTCCTCCCTTTCAAATCCAACTAAGAAAAATTAAAATCTCTGCAAGTCAAGTTCCTTACATGACTCCAACCGCTAAGCTACAGGAAGAAGCTTTTTGCTAAACTTATTGCGGATCATTCAACTCCAAAAGTCCTAGAGGAAATTATTGAAATTTTTATATTCCATCGTCCTTACACATATGTTGCAGGAACCAACACAGTTGTAGCACCTAGGCATCTCAACCTTTGGAGAGCTATTCCTCACGAGGATCCCATGTGCTTGGATGAAGTCAGATCAACGATCCACCTAGAGCTTAGACAGAGAAACAACTTCTACCATTTGTCTCTGACAAGCTATACATCACTTGGTCCAAACCTATGCAAAAGGATTAAATGATCCCTTGGCCTCATCTACTCAAGCCAAAGTTTAGAACTGAGGATGAGATTACAACAATAGTTTCACAAAATTCACAAAAAAAAGAGCTCAGGCCCAATCTTAGCCCAAATTTCAGATCCAACTTTGATTTTGAAGATCTACCACCAGAAAGTATTGAAGAGATTGAAGACATTGATGACTGGCCCAGAAAAGACGAGCCCACTCTTGAAGACTTTAATTTGTCTCCATCACATGAGCCAATTCATAAATAGTCAAGTTGTCTGCCACTACAATATGCTTTTGTAAAAGTTGTAATAATTCAGCTGATATAATAACAGCTGTCCCTAACTGTAGAAAATGTGTGGTTTGCTTTTATGATGTCTCCTTCATAGTGATCATATAACTATTAAGGAATATTGTATCTTATCTTTAGTGTGAAATGATGTAAGCAGTGATGCATATGTCATTTGCCCTTAGCCTATTTAAGGTATTATGTATTATAGAAATGGCATCGAATGGTTAGCCTTTGTAATCCCCTAGTGTGAAATACAAATATGTTTACTTAACTTTCTCTCTCTTCCTCTGATCCTAGATTAGTTTATTACCAAATAGTTTCATGATCGTTTACCGTTTACTAATCTTTGAGTATCTCTGAGAATCCTTCAGTTAGAGTCAAAATAGGACAAACCCATAAGTGGCCAAGAGAGCCTTTAGGGTTAGTCATACCTTGATCCTAGTTTGAATGTCCTCAAAGCTATCCACCATTAGTTATATTTTGATTTTTTTTTCACCATATTTTGAATTAATTTATATTATTAATTTAAAAATTAATATACCTTATTTAATGTTCTATTATTCTACCGACAATGAAGCAATTATTTTATGCTTTTTTTTGGAATGTAACGCCCACTAATTAGAGTTTAATTAGAATAAATATCTGGTGTAATTAGGAAAAACATGATAGTTAATAGAGATTAAAATAGATTGAATTGTTAATTAAATTAGAAATTAAAATAAATTAAATTGATAGACAATATAAATTTGACTAAATTAGACCACATAATTAAATTATATTTTTTGTAAAAATTTAAAAGGACTAGATATAAGTAAATATAATAATAATAATAATAATAATAATAATAATAATAATAATAATAATAATAATAATAATAAAATTTTAAAAAAAAAAACAGAAAAGTGAACAGTAAAAAACACAGTAGAAAAAAAAAGACTAAAATCGTGAGAAGGGGAGGAGGGGAAAGTCAATTGACTTTGCCCTATTTCTTTCAATCTTCACCTCTCTTCTTCTTCTTCTTCTTCTTCTTCTTCTTCTTCTTCCCTTTCCTTTCTCCATATCACAGCCCCAAAATCTTCACATCTCTTTCATGATTTTCAAGAAAATTCACTCCAAATAAATCTGATCTTAGTAAGTAATATATTTTCCCTTATTATTGTGTTATTAGAGATTTTAAGATTATATTCTGTAGTTTACTTCGTTTATTTTTTTAAGTATCCTATGAATCTAATTTGAGGATAAGTAAAATATAAAATTTTCTCATATATGTCTTGTGTATCTGTCTGTCAAATGTTATTGAATGATTTTGAGTATATGAAAAGAAATGGTCATTGGAATGAAACTGGTTTAGAGAGACATATCAACTAAATAACCTACGGTTTGTTTAAATTGATTATCTTAATGGCTGAATCTGAGATTTTGTAAACTATGAAAGTTGTAGATATATGTGTTATTTAGGTCTCTGCCAAATTGCGTATAAATATATCTTGTGTAGGTTGAGTTATACTGAAATGAACTATGATTGTTCCTTGATTGAGCTGGTTTCATATACCTGTACAGCTCCAGTAACTTCGTCGTTATATTTGACCTCTTTTTAAATCGAATTAGCCAATGTTCAAAACATGCAAGTTTTACTCTTATGTCTTATCTAAATTTTTGTGAAAGTCTCATATTAAAATATCATGTACTTTGTGAGTTGTGAGCTGAACAATTGAACTGGTCGGGTTAATACTCTATATTAAACCAGTTATAGATCCTCTAGTATTTGAGAACCTTAGAGATCGAATATGGAAATGAGGTAAACCTGAACAATGTTCCAAATTATCTTATATAACTGTATAAAAAGTTTCATAATCATTTAAGCTACAAATTGAAAGATATGAAGTTTTAAATATGGTACCCCGAAATTGCCTAAGGGCAGAGAACAAAATAATATTTAAAATTATACCACAAATCGTGTAATGGTTCCAAAATTCTGAGATTTTAATATGTTTTAGTTTTAGATGTTAAAGTTAATTAGGATCAAGAATCATATAAATTGGATAAGTTTAGAAAAAGTTATTGATCCAACAGTTCTAAGAGGTCATGTTCCAGCTTATAAGAAATTGTAGTTATTTATTTAAATTATATTAAGAATAAATATTTTATCAATGTATTAATTATTTATATTTTCGAATTAGGATCTCAACAAGAAGAAGAGTAATAAAAGTAGACAAGCTCCAAATTTTAGATTTTGGAAAAAGCTCCATTGAGCTTTGTACATATATGCATTTTAATTTGCCTTGTTGCATGCTTGTGTATTAATTGAATAAGTGACATATTTGAATAATGTATTAAAATATGTAAATATGAAATGAATTGAGATGCTTAATTAATGAAACTTCATGTTAATGCATGTATAGACATATGGATGAATAATTGATTGATAAAATGTAGGAAATTGTAGTTTAAGATTGTAAATGTGTGTTAAGGGGTGTGAATATAGAATATGTAGCATAATATATTTTTCAATAGGGATTAGTATATGATTGATTAAAAATGTGATAATTATTAATGATAATTATTGAATAATTAGGGCAATAAAGAGTGAAATTAGCAAGTCATGTATGATATATATATTTGATATGAAAAAAGAGGTTATATGACATACTTGTACTCATAAAGTTATTATAAATTTTAGTTTTGTATTAAAAGATTTGTTGGCTTTGATTGTATAGAAAACTAATTAAAGTATGCCAATATTACTTAAATGGTTATATATAATGGAATATCATATGATTATATGATTTTAAAATTTTATAATCATATTTTCATTATAAATATAATGGAAATATTGGTTCCAACAAATTAACATATAAAGAAAATAAATAAGTAATAACCTTAATTGCCCAATTCTCAACCTGTGGACTAATTAGGGATAGATGGTGCACTATTGCGGGGATATTACGGTACCGATATTGATATGGTTTAGGAACAGGATAGTATTAGCTCCGAGAGCACCCCTGTCCTAATTGTACATAGATGATGTGATTATACTCGGTCATGAGGTTTAAGCTCCGCGAGCGCTCTTGACTTGAGACTATAGTGAGTAGGGTGCTTAAGCTCCGCAAACGGCCTTACTACACGCCCTATATCCAGACAATCCGAGAATGAGATTTGGGCTATTTATATTAAAACATTATATATAAATTAATTAAAAGACATACATGTACATGTTGTGAGATAAAAATGTGTAAAATAGCATGAATTATATATATTTATTAAGGTAAGTGAAATTTATAATTGAATTATATATATTATCAATGAATTTGGATTATTGTATAATCATGCGGTTGTTCTTGTATAATGTATATTGGAGTATTGTAAACTGTATTATGAATTAACTACCATGTAGTTTTGGTAACTCTATGTTAAAATATTTATGCTTATATGGATTGAGATTTGAGTTAACTAAACTAACATAATTTTAGGAAAATCAATTAAATTAAAATGAGTTATGGAAATGTGAGAGGAGGTAGAATGCTTAATATTTTATATATTATATATGGTTGATTATATACAGTTCATGTCCTGATACAAAATATAATGATGATATAATGACACATAAATTTTATTTTATTATAATATTTTCTAAAATTGATGCAATCACACAGTCACGTTTGTGTGACTGTCTGGGAAAACTTAAATGCTTATATGTACTATTAAGCTAGAAATGGCTTAGCGTGAGTAAATAACTGGAGCTTGCAAGTAGTAAACTGTGAAGTTGATAGAGGAAGTATAAGCCCATACTAGAGGAGACACGTCAGAACTGGTTGAGGGTCGAATGCATATTATTTTTGCATTTTCTTCATTATCATGCATAGAGGTTTGTTAGACATGTCTTATATATAGTTAAGAACATATTTTGTATTTTGGTATTATATCTATATAGTTAGATGTAAGGTAAATGTCATTAATTTTGATAGTTATAATGAAGTATAATATTTATGTAACATGATGATGTATTTGATAATTGAATCCATATGTATATTCGAATATTAAAAAAATGTCAATTTATTTATTAAATAAAATTTTTAAATTTAGGCTAGTTCATTCAGATTGTCTGTATCATTCCGCTTATGTAATGAGATTATTCCTATTATATAGGCGGGATGTCACATGGAAAATGTTGATAAAAAATTATTAAAAACTTGTTGAAGCTTTTGTATTGAATTGTATATGCGTGGAACATGCCCTATATATATATATATATATATATATATATATATATATATATATATATATATATATATATATATATATATATATATATATATATATATATATATATATAGTTTTCATAAAGTCTCTAGAGTATGAAATATTTAGGACGATAATATCTAGTATTTTACATAACCTTGGATTATATTATATTTGATGAGTTTCTAGCATTTACTTAGAGTAGTACTTTTATTTTTATTATTATATAATGTTATGACTGATAACTTTTTGGTATTTTACTTTAATTTATAATTTTATTGCATTGGATAATATTGTATTTGATGATTTTCTAGTTTTTTTTTCTTTAAATTTGTAATTTCATTTTTTTGTTTTGTATCATTAGAATTTTACTGTTGTTATTATAATGTTCGACTTGTAGGTTTTAAAAGTTGTATGAGTTTTAGAGAGAGAGTTTTAGTTTTTAGTGTTTTAAAAGTGTTTAAGTCTTTAGATTGTAACTGGTTTCATGCCATGAAGCTTTTGCTAAGGTTCAAAACAACAAAGTTTTGAATGTGCTAGGATTGTTTTAAGAAAAGATGATATTCATGCCCGTGAAAGATTTTCACAACTGTGAATGACGTTTAACGCCCATAAAAGTAAGGGTTCACACCTGTGAATGAAGGTCTGTTGGCCATAAACAACCACACTTTTTTCTTTTCTATGTACCTTATCTTGCTTTAAATCCATTTCCACTGCCCCTTATCACCTTTTAACATACTCCAAGATTTTTTGGTCATCTTCTTCACTCATCCTAACCCTAAAAAACCATTGAAAGCTTGAAAAACATGGAAGCTTGAGTGAGTTTGCCAAGTAAAGGTAGAACTTAGTTTTTAGGTTAGTTTTGATTCATTTTATGTTACATAATTCTGATAGGAACATTTTTGTGATGATAGGGTCTAGCTTTGAGGATCAAGTTTTATGAGGGTAAAGTGAGAGAGTGGAGTGAGAGGTGAAGTTGTGAGCTTTGTATATGAGAGATTGGTTTTTGTATTTTCTGAGTCTTGGTTCGTTTACAGAGGCTAAGTAAACATTTTTCTTGTTGTTAGAAGCTAGAGGCAGAGGTGAGAATCCTCAAAGAGCTAGGCAAACTTGAATAGCTAGACAAAGTTGAAGAACTTGGAAGGTTTAGGCTCCATTTTTAAATGTTAGTACATATATGCATATTAATTCCCTTATTTTGCATGATGTTGTGTTTTATGATATGGAAATGTGTTATATGATATGAATGTGTTTCTAGAAAGGGTTATGCATGATAGCTAAATGAGATAATGGTTAAAAATGCCATGAATATTGTAACACCTAACACCATATACATTTATATACCGCATATACTGATTTTATATTGTTATCCCGTATGAAACAAGATTAAATAAAATTCAAGTTTAGAGCGATAGTAATTTTTTTTAACTCATCTCATATTATCAACAATAATTTTACAATCAATACGGAAGCTTTAATTATACCTTATAACATCACATATATTAATACTTAAACATTACGTTTAAAAAGTTAGTAAATATGCAAGTATTCAATCCCCAAATATAAATGATATGTTCTTATGCTTATGTGGAATGCAAGGAGAGAGAGTGATGAAACTCGGCCGGTGACCTTTGATCCGTGACTTTTATATGTATCTCAATATAAACTACTAATCTTCTCTACCTGAAAAATGATGCAATTTGGTGAGTTGCGACTCAGTGAGAATAACCATCAAATGAGTTCTAAAGCACCAAGCATTTCATAATAGTAAATAACAAGTATAATTAATACATACTTTATAAGTCAATAACATATAAATATAGATAAAATCAAGTATTCAATAATTGCTCTTTACTTATGCTTATGCTTATGCTTATACATTTTATTTTGTTGTGACCAGGTTAAACAAACATTGCCCCGGGTTTCCATGTGAACATTTGTCATGTGAACATTTGCATTTGCATTTGCATTTGCTAGCTAGCTTGATCATTTGTTTTATTTGCACATTTGTTAGGCCATATGCCTCTTCTTTTGCTTTGCAATATCGATTAACTAGTCACAACGCCTTTTAAGTCATTATGCATATGCACTTGTACTTACATATTCATCAACCATTGTATCTTATCACATATACCAAACATATACCACATATATACCTCATATGTCAACACATATACCTTGCATATACTATACATATACCATGTATATATATCATATGTCAAACATATATCTTAAATATACCATAAGTACACAAACTTATATGTACCACAAATGTCACAAATTATTCATCATCATATTTTCAAGGAAAAATCATCACAATCATATGAATCACATTCATATGCACTAAAGAATTCAATTGATAATTAGACTCATATTTTTCCTTTGATTCTAACCCTTAACTTATTGTCTAACCCATTTTTGTATATCTCCAATTTGTCTTGAGCCTAATATTGAAATATAATTGGTTAATTTATGACTAGATAAACTTAATGTGGCTTAAACAAATTAATATACATTATTCATATCAATAATTATAATTTTTCCTATGAGGCAGTGTGACCTTATGGAATTGTTTTGACTATAACTTTTTCTGTACTTGACCAATAAATCTGATTCTTATTCCTAATTAAAATTAACATATTTATATATAACATATTAAAATTTCAGACCAATTTGATCATTGTACAAATATTTGTGGAATTTCTAAACATGTTCTGATTTCTGCCATATTTTCTGCCCTTAGACAGTTTCAGGGTACTCATTTTGGTTCATCATAACTTATAATCTATACGTCCTATTTTAATGAATATTTACAGAAACTTATATGGGTTCATATGGAACATTTTTTAGGTTTACAAGTTTTATCAATTATGTCTCTAAGGTCTTAAAATTATAACAAACATTTTACTGGTCCAGAATAGAATTGGCTTCTGGACCAGTATGACTTTCAAAGGCCATAACTTATTATTTACATAACATATTAAGATAAAATTAGTACCAAAATTTATCTAAGACATATACCTATAATATTACTGTTTTGATCATTTATAGAATCGATCTATAAGAAATTCAAAATAATTAAACAATTTTCGGGACCTGTACAAGGCACTCAGTAGGCAGTTCAAATCATGGAACAGTCATGGTTTCATTCACCATAACTCAAAAATAATAAGACCTATGAACCTAAATTTTTGTATACAGACCCATAACACATATATATACAACTTTTATGTTTTGCGGTACTTCAAATATTGGTTTTAACATACCCAAAACTAACAAATACAATAGCTAACTTACTTAAGGTTTACATCTGGACTAGTTTCGGTTCGAAGAGGATATCTCATTCTATACACCCTATCTTGCAAAACGATTTACATATCCATAAATCTAAGACATAAAGGAACAATGTTTGTGTTTTAATATATTCAGAATCAATTTCTATGGATATCAAAATCGGGGTGAAAATCAGTGCCTATTAATGAACCTTAGCAACTCAAATCAACCTTATAGCAATAAGAATTGATTACTTACCAAGAACAAACTTGCAAGGGATCAATTTGCCTCAAAAACCAAGTGAAACAAGGAAAAATTTGTGGCTGGAACTTGAGAGAAAATAGGTTGAAGAAATGAAGCAAAGAAGAAGAAGAAGATAAGAAAAGAAAAGGAAGATAATGGAGCCTAATAGGTTAAAAGCCACATACCCCATTTGTTTCTCTTTTTTCATTGTCGTCCAACCCCCTTTTTTTTTTATTTATCTTTTTACTGAATGCTTTCTTCTTCTTTTTTAATTATTTTTATTATTATTTTTATTATCATCATACATACATACATTCATGTATACATATATACATTTACCCAATTTTACTAACCAATAATAAATAAATATATAATTTAATCACTTATTTTAATTTAATTAAATTAAACATATCAAATTTTTATTAATTCAATTTAGTCTCTTTGTTCACTTAAATATTAATTTCATGTCATTTTCATCTATTTTATAAAACAGACATATGCATTTCTATACAATTGTAAAATATTTGAAAATAAACTAATTGTATGTCATGAATATATTTAAATAAAAATGCATATTATGCATGTGTTCAAGTGATATATATATGAAAAATGTATACGTGCAAATGAGATGCTATAGAAATGCATATGAGAAAAGTCAAGGATATTACAAATATAAAGTGTGGAGTTCACGTTATTCAAGAGGCATTGTTGGCATGATTCTGTTTTAATCACTTTATTTGATGATTAAGGCATGTTACTAGCATGAAATGTGATTGAATGATGATAGGAGTGATTGACATTGATCAATCTTAGAGACCCTTACATATTGTGTTGATATGCTCTATTCTCGGGTCTGTAAACCTAGAAATTCACGTTCGTGACACGGTTGTCATGCCCCTAAATCATGAAAACATACCAGTTTCATGCCCGTGATAAAGTATGTCACGCCCTGAAATATGAACCTAGAAAATGCCCAAAACAAACAGAAACTTTCATGGCTTGCATCACAGCTAAGAAAGTCATGAATGCATGGATCAATGCCCATGAACACAGTCACGACCGTGAATATCAATTTTTAGATTTTCACCCTAAGATTTGCAGTTTGGTTCATGGGTAAAAGAGTACTCGTGAAGAATTTTCACACTTGTGAACAGGTAGTTAATGCTCGTAAATGGTCTGTATGCAGTTTTTAAATTATAATGCTATGTGATTATTTTTTTTAAACGTATTATAATAAAGGTATATGAGTATGGTAAATCACATGTGAATGTTATTTCTGAGGCAGTGTGTCAATGGTAAATGCTTGATAGCATGAATATGTGATATGATATTTATGTATTGGTATAAGAATGCATAAATGAGATATGAGATATGATACTGATAATAGTATGTTGTTGCCCAGATATTGAACCAAGAAAGGGAGTTGAATTGGATATTAAAAATTTAACTTTTAAGTGAGGAAAGAAAAGTTAAGTTTAGTAGGCATAGAAAAATTATGACACAAGGATTTTTATAGAGGTTCGGGTGTTAACAAACCCTAATCCTTTCCCCAATCTCAATTGGGAGTTTCACTAACACACTAAGTGTTACAATGGAGTTTTACAACCTCACTCCCAACTATGGTGTTTCTAATAATGGATCACACCTAACCTAGAAATCCCTTGTGTTTTGAAGGCTCACACAATAACCAATTTCTTGTGTTTTAAAGGCTCACACAAATAACCTTTACCTTATGTTTTAAAGGCTCACACAAATAACATTTCTTTGTATTTTAGAGGCTCACACAAATAACCCTTACAAGTGTTTTACTCTTAACCCTAAATACCCAAAACTCATTTGAGTAGATGATTACAGAGAGAAACACTTACAAATCTATATTGCTCAATAAATGATGAGAAAAAAGATTTTCACAGAGAATAAATGTTTGTTTTGAAAATATCAAATGCATAAATGGCTTACAATAAGATTTTGATTCAAAATATTAGCTATTCTCTTGTTCCCTTGTTCTCCTATTTTTTCTGGATGCATAAATGACTTGCATTTATACTTTCATAACAAATTATAGCCGTTAGAATGCATTTAATATGGAACTAGCCATTGCACCAACCCTTATTATCGCGTCTGACATGTTTCTTTTTCATCTTTCACGGTCGTGACTTTTCTTCCAAGCCGTGACTTGAGTGGTGACCTTGGTCGTGAAACATTCTGGAAGGTTTTGAAGTGTTTGATCACGGGCGTGATATTTTATCTTCACGGGCATGACATCCTTCCAAGACGTGGTCCAAGTGGTGACTCTGGTCGTGAAACTTTCTGGAAGAATTTGTCATGTCTTCTCATGGGCATGACTTTAATTCATGGGCATGACTAAAATGTTCATTCACGGTTGCTATCATTCTTTATGGCCATGAACTTTAATTGTTGGATTGTTGGCGCTAAACTTCATCACGGGCGTGACATATAAAGTCACGGGCGTGAACATGCTATTTCTTCAATTTTATCTTTTTAAGATTAATCTTCCATTCTCCATTCTTGCTATCATATTTCATACCCTATTCAATAGACTTAGAAAACAAATATGTTAAATACATTATTGCTGTTTTATTTGTTAGCATCAAAATGATAAAAATACCCCTCAAGGTTCAACAATCTTCCCCTTTTTGATGGTGACAAATAATCTAGCAATATGTGCTTTTGAGAAGTCTCCCCTTCAAAAGATGCTTAGGATAAAGAATGCTGAAGTGCAATAATTGTAAAGAATGATGAAATGTAGCATCAAAATATGCTTTCTAGTTTTAAGTGTATGCAAGTTATATGCAAAGTATATCCAATGTATACCAAAATTTTCTTTAAAGCAAGTTAAGTTTATTTAAGGTATATTCAGAGTATATCAAGTGCATATTCATTCATGTAACTTGCATCAAGGTATATGCAAAGTATATTTAAGATATATTTAAGGTGTATAAAGCTCATTTGCATACTTACATATTCATTTTGATTCAAAATAAGTATTTCACTTAACTTTAAACAATATATTGCTAGGTTCTCCCCCTTTTGTCATCAACAAAGAGAATAAAAAAAGATAAACATAATGGAAAACAAAAGCAAATATATTGAAATTTCTACACCAAGCAAGCTAGAAGATAACATATCTAACACAAAATCTAGTTGGACATCTTATCTCTAAGGCAAGCTACTTCCGCCTCGAGGCTCTCCATGCGAGACTCCATGAAATCCTTGAGGTTCTATAACCTCTCATCCATCGAAGGCTGCAATTGCTCAAACCGTGGTGCCAAAAGGTCAACCATTTGCTGAGCCAAGTTTGGTGTGGAGGCAGAGGATTGTCCCATTTCCTGCTCAACCTCTGGAGGCACCACCTCAACTCGAACTCTCTTCCTTTGCTAGATTCCTTGGAGGCCAGCTTTGAAGTCATCTGAGTCATTGTCCTCTCAAATGATTTCACCAGTAGTGTTGGTGAAGCGGTAGTAGATGTTGTTTTCAAATACTATACAAACAGCCGCTCCTATTTTGATGAAGGACTCGACGTCTAGTCGGTCTCAAGGATGCCCTGGTATGAGGTTGAAGTGATGTTCATCTAGCTTCAAGTATCCGAGCTTCAAGGCGATGTGAGTCATGTACCCACCAATCAAAATGTCTCTAGAGGGCTTGGTGGTAATTGACAAAAGATGGTTTGCAAACCATTGAGATAAAGCCACTGTGAGGCCTCTTCGGGCCATCTCCAGGAGAAAGGGCTCTGACTTTCTAATTGTGCCATTGCTGTCTCCTTTAGCGAAAATACTATAGGTTAGAAACCTATGCAAATATTTGTGCATTGGGGATCGAAGGTGGGTGCTCTTCATTTTCTTGATGTCCCAGCTGCAGTCAAGCCCGAAGTGAGTCCATGCTTGAGTAGCATAGAACTCCACTTCACTGTCATTTAGGATGCCATCAGAGGGAAGGTTGAACAAGTCTCCAAACTCTGTGGCAGAGAGGGTGTTCGGATGCTTGCAAAGATTGAATTTCGCTGTGTCGGTAGGAGATACTTGCAAAGTGCTCAGAAACTCTAAGGCTAACTCCCTAAGAGTTGGTTGATGGATATCAACGAATTCCTTCAGATGACAAGCCTGGAGTTGTTCCACCATACTTGTCTCAAGGCCGAGTGTATGAATGGTTTGCCACTCAAATGATCTAGAGGAAAGGAGTGGCCTTTTCTTGAGCACTGAGTATCTAGGATGGCAATGCTTCGGACTGATGTTTAGAAGGTAATTTGTGTACCTTCTTGGAGCATGAGACTTATTTCTTGTACCCTTGGAAGAACCGGTTTCCATTTTGATTGAAAAAATGAACTTTTGAAGAGTGAGAAATTGATAGAAATTTTGAGTAAACCCTAAGGTGATATGATTTCTGATAATGGAAGTGGTTTTTGAAGATATTTATAGATGGAATGAGTGGCTAGAGGGCCGAAATCTTCAAAATGGTATTCAATGGTGATAAATGAGAGAAGTTGGAGAGTTGGAATGAGAGAAATAACGGCAAAAATATTATATAGCCGACATCTTCACGGGCGTGAAAAACTAAGTCACGGGCGTGAAGTGTCGTGTTCACGGTTTGCTGAAGAGACGCTCTACCCGTGAAGAGAGGTGTGAAATTGTTCATGGTCGTGAAATTTAAAGGTCACGGGCGTGAATGATGAACTATCAAGGTGGTGACAAATGAGTCATAGGCGTGAAGTATTAAACTTCACTACTTGTGATTGTGAAACAAAGCGTGACACAAAGTGTGAATGCTTTTGTAAGTTTTTGGTGGAAATGTTCACAGTCATGAAAAAGTGTCACGGGAGTGAACAAAGCGTTTCATGGGGGTGAATGAAAAAGGTTGTAGTCGTGAAACATAGTCTTCATTACCTTAAACCATGAAGCATGTCGTGAAAGCTACTGGTTCTTTTAGCGATTTAGTTCACGGTCGTGAATATATGTCACGGGCGTGAATAGCCTAAAATTTTCATTAAATAAAATTAAGTCTAAAACAAGACTAAAGTATTTCTAAGGAGCTTTTATCCCCTATTAACATATATTTCCATCAATTTAGCTACCTTATTTCTAGTAAGATGAGACAAAAACAAGATTATCAATCAAGGTTTGACAATTTGGCAATCACAAAGTTAATCCATCAATCATACCAAACTCTCTTCTTATGAAATTAAATCTTTCCTCATTTAGAGACTTAGTGAAGATATCTGCCAATTGATTGTCTGTGCTTATAAATTCCAATACAACATCTCCATATTGAACATGATCTCTAATAAAATGGTGTCTAATGTCAATATGCTTACTTCTATAATATTGAATGGGATTCTTAGATAATTTATAGCACTTGTATTGTCACATCTAATAGGTATATGGTTCATACTATGACCATAATCTTTAAATTGTTGTTTCATCCAAAGGATTTGTGTACAACAACATCCTGTTGCTACATACTCTGCTTCAGTGGTAGAAAGAGCAATTTCTTGCTAAACCAAGAAACTAAGCACTCTCTAATAAAAATGACAAGTACCTGAAGTACTTTTTCTATCTAAAAGACTACGAGCATAATCAGCATATGAATATCCTATAATGTAAAAGGATGAATTTCTAGGATACCACAAACCTAGATGCAATGAGCCATGTAAATATTTTAGAATTCTTTTTACTGCATTTAAATGAGACTCTTTTGGACACGATTGAAAGCGTGCACATAAGCATACACTATACATTATATCGGGCTAAAAGCAGTAAGATATAAAAGTAATCCGATCATACCTCTATAGAGCTTTTCATTAATGCTCTTACCCTTTTCATCCTTGTCCAATTTTGTTGATGTGCTCATTAGAGTCTTGACATTCTTGCATCCTTCCATTCCAAATTTCTTAAGTAAGTCGTTGGCATATTTGGATTGGTTGATGAATATGCCCTCATTGTCTTGTTTTATTTGTAGACCAAGGAAATATTTAAGCTCACCCATCATGCTCATTTTGAATTCCCTAGTCATACACTTAGCAAATTCTTGACAGAGCAATTCATTAGTAGACCCAAATATGATATCATCAACATAAATTTGAACAATTAGAATATCATGCTTATGCTTTTTAGTGAATAATGTAGTGTCAACATTAAAAGAAAAGAACTTAGTCTTTCATACCAAGCCCTTAGGGCTTGTTTCAAACCATATAAAGCTTTTGAAAGTTTAAAAACATGATTAGGCAAATCATAGCTTTCAAAACCTGGTGGTTGTTCTACATAGACTTCTTCTTCTATATAACCATTTAAAAAGATACTTTTTACATCCATTTGAAAGAGTTTGAAATTCATGTGGCATGCATATGCTAAAAGTATTCTTATGGCTTCTAATCTAGCTACAGGAGTATAGGTCTCATCATAATCTATTCCTTATTCCTGATTATACCCTTTTGTGACCAATCTAGCCTTATTCCTAGTTATTGAACCTTGTTCATCTAGTTTATTTCTAAACACCCATTTGTTACCTATAATTTGATGATCTTTGGGTCTAGGTACTAAGGTCCATACCTTACTTCTCTCAAATTGGTTGAGTTCCTCTTGCATTGCAATCACCCAACTTTCATCATTAAGAGGCTCATCAATATTCTTAGGCTCAATTTGAGAAATAAAAGCAAAGTCAGAAGCTAAATGTTTGAGATGAGATCTAGTACTTACTCCCCTAGAAGGATCACCAATGATTTGCTCTTTAGGGTGATCTTTTGTCAATCTCCATTCCTTTGGGAACTCTTGCCTGTTTTCCTCTTGAGCTTGAGGTAGAGAATCATCTTAATGTGAATCTTCTTGATCATTTTCTTCTTTTCCATTTTCAAGATCAAGTCTTTCCATGATACCTACAACATCATCAAGAATATTACCTTTCACAAGATCAAGTCTACTAGATTCATCAAAAACAACATGCATAGATTCTTCAACAGTTAATGACTTTTTATTAAATACTCTATATGCTTTGCTAGTTGTAGAGTATCCTAAAAAAAATACCCTCATCAGATTTAGAGGCGAATTTTCCAAAGTTGTCCTTGGTATTCAATATGAAGCACTTGCATCCAAATACTCTAAAGTATGATATCAAGGGCTTTCTTCCATTCCATAGCTCAAATGAAGTTTTGTTTAGGAGAGGTCTTTTGAAAACTCAATTTGAAATATAACAAGCAGTATTTGTGGCTTCTGCCTAGAAGTAAGTTGGTAAACCATACTCATTGAGCATTGTTCGAGCCATTTTAATTAAAGTTCGATTTTTCAAAAGCATCACTCTTTTGAGCTAAGAAAATTACCCAAGAAAATCTAGAGTAATCATCTACGATGACAAAGGCATAATGTTTACCTCCTAAGCTTGTAATTCTAGTATGTCCAAATAAATCTAGATGTAGGAGTTGTAGAGGTTTTGAGGTACTTATTATGTTTTTGGATTTGAAGGATGACTTGTGTTGCTTCCCTCTTTGGCAAGGTTCATATGTCTTGTCTTTTTCAAATTTGACTTTTGGCAGTCCCTTTACTAGTTCTCCTATGCTGAGGCTTTGAATTAAGTCCATGTTCGCATGACCAAGCCTTCTATGCCATAGCCAAGATTCATCACTAGTAGTCACAAGACACTTAAAGGAATGGTTAGATATTTTGAGTAAGTCTATTATGTAGGTATTGACCTCTTTATTTCCTTTAAATATCTCTTGACCATCAATAGAAGTTACAAGACATTCGTTAGAAGTAAATGTTACTTTATTTCCTTTATCACATAATTGACTTACACTCAACAAGTTATGTTTCAAACCATCAACAAGTAAGACATCTTTAATAAAAGTAGTACCATTTGTACCAATAGAACCAATGCCAATTACCTTACCCTTAGCATTGTTTCCAAAGGTAACTTTACCTCCATCAATACTTTCGATTTCATTGAAAAGTTCTTTGTCTCCTGTCATATGTCTTGAGCATCCACTGTCTACCAGCCAAGCATTTTTGTTTATTGTGGACTTGAGGCATACCTATAGAATCACAATTCAAGTATGATTTTTAGGTACCCAAATGAGCTTGGGTCCTTAGGGGTTAGCACATGAAGGTTCCCAATGAGCCTTCATTATCCAGCAATGTTTATTTATGTGACCAATTTTCATACAATAGTTACACTGTTTAGGTCTAAAAATACTTTTTGGTCTTACAATGTTTTTGAATGTTATATTTCTATTAGACTGAGTTTGAGAGCAATGACATGCACAATCATGATTAATTGATGCTTTTTTAGATGCATGCTTCTTATACATAAAGGCATGATTAACCTTTTGAGGTTTCTTTCTTAGGCTTACCAATCCTTGATTATTCCTTTTATGTATAGAAGGTTTATTGTACTTATTTCTTGGTGCTGTTCTAGCAAGTGTAGAGATGTGAGGTTCACTTGACTTAACAAAAATAGTTTTGTGAAAAGATGATGATATGCCCTTAAATCCTAGAACGTGTCTAATTAAAGGAAGTCTTTGAGACACAATAAGAGTATCTAAACTCTCTTTTCCTTTGTGAAATTTTGAAATGGAGTTTCTAAGTTCCTCAACTTCATTTTTTAAAGTATTATTCTCTTTAAGCAAGGATTTAGTTGAGGGTCTTGAAGAGTATTCATCTAATGACTTTTGAAGAGATTCATTGGATGATTTAAGCTTAAAGTTCTCCTTTTTTAAAACATCCATTTTGATTTTTAAATTAGAAATGTTATTCTTATAAGTATTGAATTTACTCCTATATTTCTCTAGTTCTAGATTCAATTCTTTTATTAGGCTTTGCTCATCATCATCATCATCACTATTACTATCATTATCACTACTATCATTATTGAAAGAGTATGAATGAAGTGATCTTACCTTATCCGAGATGTGATCCTCTATAGCCATGAAGCATAGGTTACCCTCTTCACTTTCATTGTCATCTTTTTCACTTGAAGAGCTTTCGTCATCCCATGTGACTTTGTGACCTTTCTCCCCATTGTCTCTTTGATATTTGCTCTTATGCTTCTTGAGCCTTGGACATTCCAGTTTAATATGTCATTTCTTTCCTCATTCATAACACTTTACCTCTTCTTTACTTTTTTATGTATCATTAGAAGTCTGTTTGAGGTTTCTTTGCCTGAATTTTCTAGAGTTGCTCATTTTCTTCTCAATAATTCTTTTCAACCTTTTTGAGAGCATAACAATGTCCTCATTTGCATCATTACTCATTTCTTCATCATCTTCAACTTCTTCTTGAGATTTTGAAGTAGTGGCTTTTAGTGCTGGAGGCTTTTTTTTTCGGGCTCTGCTTCAAGCTTTCCATCTCTTTTCACTGCCATTTCATGTGTGAGAAGTTTGCCAATAAGCACATCAGTATTCATGATGCTCATGTTTTCATTTGCTTCTTCTATACCGGCAACTCTTGAACCGTAATCTTTGAAATGAAGACTTCTCAAGATTTTGTTATTTACATCTTCCAAGCTCAGGTGCTTCCCAAGTTTTCTCATTTCATTTATAATAGCTAGAAGACGATTGGTCATGTCAGTGATTGACTCATTGGATTTCATCTTGAAGAGCTCATATTCTGAAGTAAGAAGTTGAATCTTCTTAGATTTAACTTGCTTAGTTCCTTCATAATAGTTTTGCAATATTTTCCACATGCTGTAAGCTGTTGGGCAATGTTGTATTCTACCACATTCTTCAATGGATAATGAGCTTGAGAGAATTATCATTGCCTTCTTATTTTTGAAGTTTGCTCTTCCTTGAGGTGTTGTCTAATCATCTCTTGATAAGATTTCTTCTTCACCATCAGCTCCTCTTCTAGTTGGCGGTGTCCATTCTTTTCGAACACTATCCCAGACTTCAATTCCTTCACTATCCATAATTTGCCCCATCAAAGTAAGGCTTGAGACTTTGATATCCTTCATTATCCATATCTTGATCTTTACTAGTGCTATTTAGGCTTCGATGCTAGACTTTGCTTTGACATCAATTGTTGTCCAGATATTGAACCAAGAAGGGGGGTTGAATTGGATATTAAAAATTTAACTTTTAAGTGCGGAAAGAAAAGTTAAGTTTAGTAGGCATAGAAAAAGTATGACACACGGATTTTTATATAGGTTCGGGTGTTAACAAACCCTACTCCTTTTCCCAATCTCAATTGGGAGTTTTACTAACACACTAAGTGTTACAAATGGAGTTTTACAAGTTCACTCACAACTATGATATTTTTAATAATAGATCACACCTAACCTAGAAATCTTTTGTGTTTTGAAGGCTCACACAGTAACCAATTCCTTGTGTTTTAAAGGCTCACACAAATAACCTTTACCTTGTATTTTAAAGGCTCACACAAATACCATTTCTTTGTATTTTAGAGGCTCACACAAATAACCCTTATAAGTGTTCTACTTTTAACCCCGAAATACCCAAAACTCATTTGAGTAGATGATTACAAAGAGAAACACTTACAAATCTATATTGCTCAATGAATGATGAGCAAAAAGATTTTCACAGAGAATAAATGTTTGTTTTGAAAATATCAAATGCACAAATGGCTTACAACAAGATTTTGATTCAAAATATTAGCTATTCTCTTGTTCTCTTATTCTCCTCTTTTTTTCTGGATGCATAAATGACTTGCATTTATACTTTCATAGCAAATTATAGTCGTTAGAATGCATTTAATATGGAACTAGTCCTTGCACCAACCCTTATTATCGCGTCTGACATGTTTCTTTTTCATCTTTCACAGTCGTGAATATGTGTGTCACGGTCGTGACTATTCTTCCAAGCCGTGACTTGAGTGGTGACCTTGGCCGTGAAACATTCTGGAAGGTTTTGAAGTGTTTGATCACGGGCGTAACATCTTTCCAAGCCGTGGTCCAAGTGGTAACTCTGGTCGTGAAGCTTTCTGGAAGAATTTGTCATGTCTTCTCACAGGCGTGACTTTAATTCACGGGCGTGACTGAAATGTTCATTCACGGTTGCTATCATTCTTCATGGCTGTGAACTTTAAATGTTGGATTATTGGCGCTAAGCTTCATCACGGGCGTGACATATAAGGTCACGGGCTTGAACATGCTATTTCTTCAATTTTATCTTTTTAAGATTAATCTTCCATTCTCCATTCTTGCTATCATATTTCATACCCTGTTCAATAGACTTAGAAAACAAGTATGTTAAATACATTATTGCTGTTTTATTTGTTAGCATCAAAATGACGAAAATACCCCTCAAGGTTCAACATATGTGTTAAAAAAAGAAATGAAAAATAAATGTTAAGACTTTAAAAGCTATTTTCTTTAATCTACAATTGTTAAAGGGTAGATGGTATATCATTGAGGGGGTTACGATATCGTAGAATATTTTTATAGGAGGCTTCGACAGTTAAAGCTCTGAGAGCGTCCTTGGTCCTCAGGTTCCATATGATTATAAGGACCAGGTGACTGAAGTTTTTAGAGTGCCTTTGACTTGAGAAGCTCATTTGAGCTATTATAGATAGTGGACAGAGTGGCTGAAGCTCTAAGAGTGCCTCTATTCCACAAACCCCATCTGGATAGTCCAGCTTAGAGTTTTGGATGAAAGAAAAAAAAGATAAAAGGATAAATAAAACAAAAATAAGATAAGAGGATAAACAAAAAAAATTGAATTTATGGTAAGTCATGGGTAATCTATGATGAATTAAAGGAAGAGGTAAGATTATTATAATCCAATTGTATGAAGGTTGCTATATGTAATGTTGATGTGAGCTATGACAATGATATTGCCATGCATTAGAATAGTATTAAAGATATGATGATATAACATGAACATGCATATTATGTCATGATCTAACTTGTATGGTTGTATGTTTGAATTTTTATACTTATATGTACCATTAAACTTTCAGAAGCTTAACGTATGAGTTTTTTGTGTGCAGGTCGGAGCTTAAAAGATAACTAGAGTTGACTCAAGGGAAGAAGCACCAATTTTGAAGAGTTAGTGATACATGTCATATTCTTTTTTTTTTTTGGTACATGATATGGTTTTGGGTTTTTATATTTTGTTTAAGTTATGTATAAAACTTTTATTGTATAAAAGTTGTACTTTTATAAATAGTGACCTGTGAAGGCCAAGATTATATATTTATGAAAGTGATCAAGATGGATTAAGGTTTTTATGTTTTATGGTATGAATTTTAAAATGTAAAGTTTTACTTCTTGGCAAAAGTTAGATAAAGTGTTGCAAAGAAAGTTTAAATTTTTAACCAGATTTTAAAAAGAAAAGCTTGTAGCACTCGCTTATATAATTGGTCAAATATTGATTGTATCGGTGGGTGTTACAAATATATATTATGATAATATTTTTATATAAATTACTTTTCATACTTTTCATACTATCAAAGAAAAATATATTTTAATGAAAAAATGAATGTTAAAATGTAATTTTTAAAAAAATGAGTATGGAACAAAATCTTGTTGGCTCTAAAGGCTATAACTTCTATTTAGTTTTAATGATAATAAAACAATATAAAATGTATATCTATTATGAAATCTTTTTGCAGAAATCTACAATGAAGAAGAAGATATTATGGAATTCAAAAAAAATTTATTGAAAATATTAATGGAGAAAAAATGAAGAAAAAAATGAAGACCTTTAGAAATTATTGTACAACCAAATGAGGAGCTAGAGTTGCATTTCATGCAAAATATTTTTACAAAGAAAATTTGAAAATTAAATGTTTTCCATACATGAAAATATCAAAATTAATAAAAGTTTTTAGTCTATTAGTTTTCAAGAAAAATAATTTTTAAGGAAAAGAAAAAATTTGTAATGAGTAGAACTAGAATATTGTTCTACCTAGTAGAACACTTTACAAACAACATTGTGAAAATCACTGCTGAGTAGTTGGATATTTAATATTTTATTTGACAATTGTGTTTAAATAGTCATATTGACTTTATTTTTGAAATTTAACTATATTTTGACCAAGAAACATCAAATTAATAAAAAAAATAGAAAAAAGTGAATTATCATTTCCAAAGTGCTCTAAGCGGATTTTCATTTACTTTCAATTTTTTAGCTCCATTCCTTATATATCCTTTTCATTTCGGTTTATAGATTGAGTTATAATATCTTGTTGAAAGTGAAGAACAAATTTCTTGTGATTTTTAATTGCTTTTTTTGTGCAAGCTTTAAATTTGAAAGGTTCTTTTAAATCTAAAAAATAGAAGAAGATTCTAAAGTTGATTTTATGTAAAACTTTAGAAATTATAGTGAATATGAGTTTAGGGTGTTTAGATTATTAGGACTATAAATTTGACTTGATCTATTACCTATTAAAAAGATCACTTGTAAGAGAAACTTTCAAGCAATATCCATATATTAGTAACATCTTTTCAGCTTACTATCTCCTAGAAAAAAAAAAAAAATCAAACAGATCAAACAGTATGCTAAATTTGAGTTTGAGATACGACTTTTTATTATTTGATATTAGAAAAGCAAAGGACAAAATTTCATCTTCAATTTATATTTTTACCCCATGTGAAATTCTATGCAATCCTCAAGATGGAATAGAAGCCATGGAAATGATCGTCACAACTATTTGTTTACAATTGACGGATACCCCAGACTGCTAAACGTACCCCTTATTTTTCCTTTCCTTTTCTTTTATGAAAATTATCGAGCATTTTGGGTCGTTAGATCTGTGCAGCAATTCCAATCCATTTCCTCTGGCCCGTCTTGATTCGGGTTATGATGAAATTAGATCGGATCAGATCCATGTTTGAAAAATCCCTATCGGTGGTGGTTGTGGGTCAGAGGTCATATTGTCCGTTAGCAACGGGAAAGGTTCCCTGACAATCAGCTATTCTTGAGGGAGTAACTTTGCACATACTCTTCTTCTTATTCTTATACTATGGGTGGTTGGTTGATATAATGGATTATCTACTTCATTCTTACATTTCTTATAGATTGCAGAAAAAGAGATAATATGAGGGAAAAAGGTCTTGTATGAATAAAAGAATTATAATATTCTATATGCATTGTTGAGGTGATTCTGCGGTGGAATTCCATTTTCCTAATTTTAGGAAAAAAAGAAAAAGAAAAAGAAAAAAGATCCATAAATAGTTATGGGGAAAGCGAAGTCCTTAAGGAGTAAAGCAGTTCACTTTGTGTCTGATCTTACCACTGTTTTCCTCAACCCTATATCTGATAAACCCTCCAAGCCTCTTCCTCCTCCTCATCATCCTCAAGCTGTAAGTTCCCGTTCTATCTCTCTATCTAGCTTTTCCTCTTCAAGGGTTTCTAATTCTTTTAGGAATTAAAATTTTTGTAGTATTATTATTGAGTTGCTGTTTTGGATGATTGGTTAAATAGTGATGTTTTAGATTCCGTTTGATTTTTTTTTCTTTTATATGTTGTAGAGCTGCCCTTTATGTTTCTTTCGGTGGTTCACTCGGTTATATTGTAGATTTTGATTTCAGGATGAATTGATTCTTCTTTTCTCTTATACATGATTAAAGATTTTCAAGAATTTCAATTAAGGTGCTCATTTTTAGCGAGAACTGGCTCATCATTAGCTGGTTACATATTATTTTAGAAGTTTACTCCTGGTCCTAGGGGCTTAGTTAGAACGTCTAATTCTAACTGTTAACAAAAGCATGAAGGTGCCCCTTACAAATTAAGAATATCAACTGATGTTAAAAACCATGTAGGGAATCTGCTCAGTGTTGGATCTATAAATTATGCTCGTGTTCCACTTTTTCTTTTCCCATTATTTTGACTGTTGGTTCTGTATTAATGGTAAGTTTTAGACTGTTGAGAAGTTGTCCAAATTATAACTTTCAGTTACCGTCGATAGGAAGACCTGAGTGACTCAGAAAGGAGCAAGCTGGAATCAATTTCTGAAGAGGATAATGGGGATTTGGTTGATGGGCCTGATACTTCTTCCTTTACTGCATTCCTGTATTCTTTGTTATCATCCTCCGAAGCTGGCGATAATTCAAATGCAGATGAGAAGAATGATAATGTAGCAGAAATGGTTGACCAGCCTTCTGATAATGTAAGGAAAGAGAGCAGTGCCAAGAAAGGTTTGCTTTCTAGGGGTAGACAATCTCTTAGAGCTATTTACCAAGCTGCTAGACTTGGTGGATATCGGGGTCAAGAACGCAAGGGTGATTGTGATGTGAGAATCACTGATGAGAGTGATGATAATTTTGATGGACTTGAGCTAAAACATATGCAAAATGTAAAAGAGCAAGTTGAGTTGGGAGATCTTCCAGCCACTTCTGAGCCTTCATTGCTTCTTTCAGATAACGCTAGAAGTGTCCTTTATGCTTCACTTCCAGCGTTGGTTCAAGGGAGGAAGTGGTTATTGCTTTACAGGTTCAGGGACATTAACATTTGAATTTAGAACTGAATTCATGCTACTATTAGTTATTAGGATTGATAATATGCTTGTCCATGAGTGTCTGTGTGTGTGATGTTACTGATGTATGTCTTTGCTTCTTTGCAGCACATGGAGGCATGGGATATCACTTTCAACTTTATATAGAAGAAGTATGCTTTGGCCTGGACTAAGTCTTCTGGTAATACACTATACGCATCATGTATTTTCCTTGTGCAAAAAAAAAAAAAATATCTTTCTTCTTTTTTTAAGTTGAAGCATTAGGAAATTTGAATGTGTGTTTGTGTGTTTGATGCACTACTCTTATGCAAAAACATGTCAAAAGGAGTAGTTTCCCATTTGTAATTTTTAAGCAAAGCTTCTGTTTAGTATTGAGTACCTTGAATCTTTTTGATAGCCAACATTACAAAAAAGTTCTCAAAAAGTCATAACTCAACAATGCCCAATCAAGATTTACAGTATTAATTTTTTTTTTATTTTCTCTAGGAAAGTAAGCATGTATTTCCTTAGTAGTTATAAAATATAATACTGATCATTGATATTTTGCTGAGATATAATTTTATCCTTCCTGACATTTGAGCTTTGCGAGCACAGTTGTTTTCAGACAGATGAAACTGTCCTTTTTTTTTGTTAATTTTCTGACAGGTAGTTGGAGACAGAAAAGGTGCAGTATTTGGTGGCTTGGTTGAGGCACCATTAAGGCCAACCAACAAGAGAAAATATCAGGTAGCTCTTGAATTCATTTTGGTAAGTATTTTCCCACAGCAATCATTTTGACATCAAATTTTGAACAGGGAACGAACGATAGCTTTGTTTTTACAAACATTCCTGGCCATCCTCTGATATTCCATCCCACAGGTATTACCCTTTGGCCACCTAGACAACAAATCCTAGTTCTAATTTATAATGGAAATTATTGGATGTAATTTTATTCATATATTAAAATAATATTCCTTATAATGAAAATTTTGTTAAAGAATGTGATTTACCAGCTTATTTTATGGGTAACATCGATGAAAATTTCATGAAAGTACATTTCATTGGCTGTGGATAACAAAGAAATTGATTGGGTGAACATTTGTGCACTATTGTTAAAGATAAGAGTGCATTTCTTGGAAATGCAGGTGAGTTTGATAAACAATTACACAGCATTAACTTCATGCAGTGTTTTCCAAGGATTAAAAATGTCTCATAGAGCTGCAAACATAAGTATATGATTTTGCACTGTATTTCGGACATTCCAATGGCCATGAAGAACATAAGGTGGTTACTTATCAAATGAAATTACAGTAATCCTTCTATAAAAGGACATCATTCTTGATTCTTGAACTTCTATTATCCAAAACTTTATTCTCAATGCTCCTTTTAGCTTGCTTGAGTTACTTGAATATCCCCAAAAGGGGTGCCAAGGCCTGAGTGAACGTAATATTCAAAATCTTCCTTCTTGTGATGCACTAATGCAGTGTTCAACAGGTGCAAATCGTTATTTCACTTTGTGCTCTACTGACTTTCTGGCAATCGGTGGAGGTGGCCACTTTGCACTGTACTTGGATGGTGATCTGTGAGTCCTAACTTTCTTCTCTCTTATTTATGAACTAGTTCTACAGCCATTTAAGTTATGTCAATTTCATGTCCATTTCCAGAAAGGATAAATGCATATGTTTGTCCTTGTAGCATTTTTGTGCTTGTTTTATTGAGTCTCTGTTGTTCAAATTTTTTCTATTGGGTCCTTGTTCTTTTACTTGGTACCACATTGAGGGCAAAATTGACAAAATTTCATATTTTTGTCCTCATCATTTTAATCTATTGAGTCCCATTTTTTTTAAAAAAGAAAAATTGTTTTATGGAGTCCTCAAACTTTTATTTTGTACCACAAAATTAACGGACATAGTAAAATGTTTCTTTTGACTGATGGTATCAAACAAAAAAATTGGCTAACAGAAGGAGATGGAGGAGAGAAACTCCCTATCAGACTTTCTATCTGTAATTTTCTCAATAAACCTTGTAGACTTTTTTAAATTCCCCTCTACGATCTCTCTGGCCTCTTTGACCAGTTCTGCTCGACCAAGCATATTCACCACGCAACCATAGTGCTCCAATGAGATAATGCAACCAGGTCTTCGAGATTGAGAGTTTGAAAAATCGTAATCAAATAGCATTTGCAGATTGGCAATTTGAAAACCAAACTTTTCGTACAATACAATGAGGTCCATTTTATCCAGCAAATCCACACAATCCAAGATAATAGAACTTTTTGGAGTATGCCTTCATTTTATAGAATTATTAATCCGTATTCTGTAATGTGCATGTATTACATTTGCATAGGTTTTGATCAATTTTGTTCTCAATGTGGCACTACATAAAAGTTTAAAAAATCTATAGCATGTGAATAGAATAGGGACTCAATGAAACCAAACACGAATTGTTCAGGGATAAATTCCAATGTTTTGTTAAAATTGTTCACGCTGTTAGCTCTATTTATGATTATTTTGTTTAATCTGTTAAAAAATTGTCCTTGATCTGGTACTAAATAAAAGTTGGACTCAATAAAACAAATTTGAACAATAAGAACTCGAGATAAACAGAAATAGTACAGGAGCAAAAATATGCATTTTTCCTTTCCAAAAATTGAATTTAGCAAAGGTGAATGGAATCTCAGTCGAGCTGGTTACTGATTTTGTCAATTTCTATCAAAGATTATACGGATCGAGCTCAGTCTCAGAGACTTATGGAAATCCTTGTCTTGCACACTCTGAAGACTTTGAAGTTAAAGAAATTGAGGTATGTGCAGAGCTACTCACTTCAGTTCTACAATATCATAACATAGCCAAGCTATGCCTTTTGCTTTCCGTACAATATAACTAGCTTTTAAACAGTTAACCACCTTCCTTTTTTTGCCTTTTGAACTGTAGCTGTGGGGCTTTGTATATGGTTCAAAGTATGAGGAAGTACTTGCTTTAAGCAGAATGGAGGCCCCTGGAATTTGCCGGTGGTAAAGCATAAAGCCCAGGGAATGTAAATCAGCTGGTCTGGTTTGATGCAAGTTGAGCATCTTCCATGGACTGTCAACGTTTACCTTGTATATATGATACCATGGATGTTCACACATTATACTTGAAAGTTTTGGAGGTGTAACTTGGACACTGTATAGTGGCTAAAACTAAAATATCAAACTAAAACGTTACTTTCGAAACTGCTGATCGTATTCTTGAGGGAAAAATGCTTTGTTTGATTTGTGTAAATAGATGAAGTCATTGTGATATGATGCTTCTTCATTTTGTAAAGATAAATATTAAAAGTTCAGTACATATTTTTCCTAAACTGGAATACCCAAAGTCAGAGAAAATTAAGTATAAAAAACAAGTAAATCTCAAAATACATATGGTCAAAACGATAATAATTATATACATTGATTTACTGTAAAATACTACATTATTTATAAGGCAAGAACTAGAGCAGACAATACTATTAATGATGGGAACCATTCATCAGATTGGCAGTGTTGGTCTCTGCAGTTTCCGCGTATGCGGCTTCATGAACACGAAGAGCAGCACGACCAGAAGGGTCAAGAATTTTTGACCATGCAGCATCCCATTCCACTGCTTCTGCAGTACTGCATGCAACACTTGGACCCCCAGGAACTGTCAACCTTGCAGCATTCTGATCAGAAATGAGAAATTTATTAGCATCTCAAACTCAATAGAAAGTACAATGGAGTGATGCAGATGCATGAAAGCTGGTAAATGGAGACAATGAATGATGCTCCACTAGATGGAGAGCAAATAAAAGCCCAAAAACTAAAACAGTGTTATACCTTAGGAAAGAATTTCTCGAAGATGGTTCTGTAGTAATATGCCTCTTTTGTGGTAGGAGTGTTTTCTGGGTAAATAAAGCTTGCATTCATCAACGTTGCATCTGTGACCTGTCCATTTACAAGTAATAAGTAATAGTTTACATTGAGATAAGTCTGAAGATATTTAAGAAAATATATTATATAACTTCTTTAGAAATAAAATAGCACGAGCATCTTTTCTGCCCTGTACAACAGAATTAAGGATATATTCCAAATAAAACAAACCACTGCAACATGATTGAGATGAAGAATCTGAAAAAGAAACCTTCTATAAGCTCAAGGCATACATATTTGTTTGTTTGCGTGATCCTTCAGGCCATCAATCCAGCTATACCCAACTCCATCGCTGAATTGTTCCTTCTGCCTGTACAATATGTGCTGAAACTAAGTAAAAGGTAAACAATTAAACCATTCTTCCATTTAATTTGTCCAAAAATACTTTTAGGTCATAATATGATAAGGAAAATGGTAGATAGTGTTACTGGAGCAGAAAGTTACCTTTGGAAGATATGGGTTCTTCTCATCATCAAAGGCATTACGCAAGATCCACTTCTCTATCCTTCCAAGATCACGTCTGATCTGCAAGGATAAATGCAAGTAAAAATAGTTATATCGCAAGAGCCAATGAATGCCTTCTGTATTCATGAATTAACAGTCAGACTTGCTGTTGTTTCTAGCCAACAAAATTCAAAACACAGTTCTATTTTGATTTATATGGAAATAAAATTACTTAAAATCCATATTTTGTACAGCAGACAACATCTGCAAGTGCCAAATTGTGTCTAACATGCCTAGCATTTTTAAAGCATGCAATCTTGGATATAATATCCCACAAGTTCTAAATAAAGAAACCAATATAAACAAAATAATGCAAATCTGATATTATTAAAGCACTAATATGAAAAATGAGATCACATATGCATTATGGATAAGATTGTTTACTATTTTGAAAAGTTTACATTGCATATGACCATATGTTTAGAAAACAGTTTGGACGATATTAATTGTGCCTTCAGACGATATGAGAAATATTTTGGTCCAGATTTCATAGAGCACTTCCTCATGTAAGACTAAGTTATATTACTTTCTTCATTTGGTTCTACTGGTAGCCATTGAGGATAACATCATAAAATAGAGTAGTTTCTCCAGAGCTGAGCATCAAAGCAAATAAAGTAAACCAAGGGTTAATATGGTTATACCATTTTCCACTCAGGATCTATGCTCATTGCAGTGTTGAGGAACTCTTTGTCTAGAAGGGGTACACGAGCCTCAAGACCCCATGCTGAAGTCGATTTATTGGCCCTCAAGCAGTCATAAAGATGAAGAGCCTTGATCTGTTAAAATTACCAAAGATGTAGTCAAGACTTTGAAACAGTAATTCAGGGTGTCAAGCATATTCAATCCAAGAGATGACTAGACCATACATACTATTGAACTAATAATCAAGAAAAGAACAGTACCTTTCAACATGTCTCTTGGTGGAACTCTTTTTTGTTTGGTGCCTTGTGAAAATATAAGTAACCTCTAAATATTTCATCGGAACCCTCCCCAGAGATAACCATCTTAACACCCAAGGATTTGATTTTTCGCGACATAAGAAACATGGGAGTGCTGGCTCTAATAGTTGTCACATCATATGTTTCAATATGGTAAATTACTTCTTCAAGAGCATCAATTCCTTCCTGATAGGGCGATAAGAACCACCAATTACCAGAAATACATGGCATGTATTTAACCTTGTGATTTCCAGATAACAAAAGGCAGAAGTTACCTGAACAGTGAAGTGAAACTCATGGTGACGAGTGTGGAGATTGTCTGCCAACTCCTTTGCAGCTTTCAGATCAGGAGAGCCCTGAATAGTGAGCAGAAAAGCAAAAGAAAATGAATAGACAGGAAAATAATCAATAATAACAGACATAAAGACATAAGAAAAAGGAAAACAAATAAAAGAACATACTGTTGTCAGAACAATCAGTCTCACTCTCCCATAAAAGTTATAACTGATGTAAACAGTAAATCAATCACAAACAGTAGATATCAAAAGTTAGAGATTAAGATGGATGATCCAAACACAGGTCCAAAACAATTTTTTAAAAATACAGTCTGAATTTCTTTTTGATAAACCACGCTTTCTTCTTCATTCTCTCACCCGACTGCTATAGCCATAACTGTCCTTGCATAGATGAGTAACAACCCTTAAGGCCAATAAGGCGTTTTTTTGTCATGATTTCAGATACCCATATAGTAATGGCAAACATCGTGCAACATATTGATTGCTGGAGATATAAAGCAGCATAATGAATCAGTTAACAAGTCAATTCAATTACTTCAAATTTTAAGGGTAGGCAACTCAATTATAAGTCAAATACCAATTACCATGTCGATGTCCTTATCAGGTGGATAGTTAATCATTTAAAACTGCATAAAATGATACTGTATAGTTGGATCAGAATGGGCATAAAAAATGGTACCCTTTTTTGTGGTTTCTTTGCCGTGTATTGATAGCACTACGGGGTCGTTTTATTTCAGGGGCAAGAAAGAGTTCACATTGTAGTATTTACATAAATGAACAGTATCTGTGTTCCTCTTTTAATATATTAACGAGCATGCAATCTAGTTTCGCACCCGAATTAACGGTGTGTAATTATAAATACTAAAAGCTGATTAATTTGGCATACATAATACATAAAGTATAATGAAGGGGCAGTCAAAAAAGATGCAAAAAATTGAAGATTAAATCATGATAAATAACATATTTTTATGAGAATAATAATATATAAAATTTGAATAATTACATATAATAGTAAATAAAAAAATTCAATACCTTTAAGGGTGGTGCAACACATGCAAAATGAGGTATTTCTATTTTTAGTACAACATCTAGAATATCAATAAGCGAAATTTGAAAAACATATATTTAAGATAAACACAATATAAATAAAAGAATTAGTAAATCACGTACTTAAGTGAGTAAAACCAGTACAAAATTAGAGTTAATTTTTTTACTTGCTAAAAACTGGACTTCTTATTTTTTTACTATTAAAATAAAAAAACAAAAAATTTAGAAAGCAGATAAATACCTTAAAGTGATAGGATATACCCAAATACAATAAAAAGTCTGAAAGACAATAGTAAAAATAGTTTGAATAAATTTGTATTAAAGAGTTGAGAATGAGAGAAGTTTGCAGGTGCAAAAAAAACAGGTATAAGACTTTCTATTTATAGAAAACAAATATTAGATATAACGTTAAAAAGGTAAATAATGTTAAAAGTAAGATGTAGTTAAGGAAGATCAATTAATTTTCTAACACATTCAAATCTGTCAAGATTTTAGAAAAATCTAATTATTCAGTCATGGAGACGTATATGTCCAACAATTATCAGAGTTAAAAATAAATTAAAAATACAGATAATAAGAGATTAAATTGATAGGAAATTAGTATATAGTCTATAGAGATTAACTTACATATATAAGCAACTAATTACGATCATAAAAAAAATAATTAAAATAATATCAAATCTTACAATATCAAGAGCTTTTAATACTCATCATTTTTCAACCACATCATATCTAATATTACAAAATAAAATAAAAACTTGTTATTTTTAAAAAAATTAAATGAAAAAGATTCACTAACTAATCAATATCTTAAATTTAAAAGATATTATCATCTAAATAGCTAAAAAAACTTATGTAAAAGATGAACAATGAACTATTCAGATTAAAAGTAACTAATCAAATGGTCAAACTATGGATAATGAAATAAATATGAGATTACAATTTCATTTTTAAATTTAAGAAAACAACATTTACAATTTCTCTTAAAAAAAATTAAAAGAATAATAATATTATTAATTTTTTAACTCTCTCTTTTTCTTTCTCACCTCTCTCTCTCTATTATTCATTTTTATTTTACTTGATTTGGGATGTCTCTCGTTACTGCTGCGTGTTCTTTGCAATGCATATAATTACCTATTTATAGGCAAAGAAGGTTATAAATAAGTGACCAAAATTAATTCCACGCTAATTGTTGTCCTAATCATGTAAAATATATGGCTTCATTTTAATCACATGAAAGAAATGTAATTTATATTATGGGCTTGAGTTAGATTTACATAAAGAAATGCAATTTCTTTTATGGGTTTGGGTTATATTTGTCTTTTAACATATATTTGAAAATTTTTCAAAAAATAATATTATTTTTAAAAAATTAATTATTTAAAATATGTACTAATATATGCAAATCCTTTTACGATAGGCCAAAAAACTTTTTCATTTTCTTTTGTTTTTGTGTGTGGGGAGACTTTTTCATTTTATTAAGTTTTCAATTAGACAAACTTATTGCTTAAGATCTACTTATTCTGAAAAATTAGAATCAAATAAAGCAGAGTCACAGTTAATAATTTTAGAAAAATAAAAATAATACGAAACACATAAATTTTACGTAGAAAACTTTCGAACAAATTAAAGTAAAAAATACGGACAAAAATAAAAGAGTTTTACTGTAAAATAAAAAAAGAGATTACAATATCTCTCTATATTTAATGAGAGAACAATTAAACTATCTTTCAAAAATTCGGAGAATAACAATTTATTATTATTTTTCATTTAATCTTTCTTTTCTCTCATACTGGATACCTCTCACTTTTACTCCCTCGCTCACTATGCTCTATTGCATTAATTGAATGCATATTTATAGGCACAAATCCTTGCTCCCAAGTAAACCATATTTGGCTATATTTGTAGCAATTTTTGGTCTCACAAAGTCTTTTAATAATTGATAGTGGACCAATGAAATCTTTCAATAGATGAGTAAATCTTCCATATCAATCAATTTACAGCCCTATTTTGATCACACGAAATGAATGTCACATTTTGTGACAATTTTTGGCCTTACAAAGTCTTTCAATAATTGATGGTAGACCAAAAAAATCTTTCAATAAATGATGAATGAGGACACAAAGGTAATTCTATTATATTATGGTAGCACACAATACAAAGTCTTTCAATAATTGGTGGTGGGCCAAGGAAATTTTTTAATAAATGATAGAAGAGAGTACAAAGGTAATTTTGATATATTAAAATAGCACACGACACTGTTTTGATAGTGCTTAATAAATGAAGAATGACATAAAGGTAATTTTGGTGGAAATTGTTGATTGAACAATGGTAGATGAGATGACTTTTAATATATAGAAATAAATCAATGTGGTGAGTACTGTTTATTTGAATAGTGCAAGAGGTATGCCTTTTAATGTATAATAATAGATACATAAATTTGTCTAAATTTATTATTTTGTGCATTAAAATTTTATTCATACCTATTTGATTTAGCTCAGAAATTTAAAAATCTTTCAATTTATATAGAATTTTGAAAATTTTTAAAAATAAATCTATATTATTATATTGACAATGTATAAAATTTTAAAATTATCTTAAATTTTTTTATCTAATAAAATATATAAAATCAGTCCATTTAAATTTGTCCAATCCACTATAAAGGATTGGAGATACTATATTATATTTAAAAAAGTCACTAATTTCCTACATTAAATTGAAATAAAAATTAAATAAATAACAAATAAGTCTAACAAAAAATTTTTTATCCAATCTAAACCAGCCCGAAAAAAGCTACTCAAACGAAAAAAAAAAATTGTAATTGAAAAAAAGACATTGCAAGTGACTCGTCTAGAAAATCCGAAGTTGACCTAATCGGATCAGTTCCTCGATTTTCTTAAAAATAAAATTTGAAGTCATAAAATTAAATATATTTTATATTTTTATTTAAAAATTAAATTGATTAAATTGAATTTAAACCAATTAAATCTGAGTTAATTGATTAAATTGGATTTGACAAATCAATTGAACTCAAATTAATTAAATTATATTTTAATTAATTAAATTAGTATTCAATTGGCTAAATTGATTAAATTGGGTTTAATTGATTATTGAACTTAAAATTGATTAAGATGTTCAATTTATTACATTAATTAAATTAAAATTAATTAATTAAACTTAAATTGATTAAGTTGGGGTTCAATTAATAAACTCAGATTCTTATTTATCCATTGTACTCCATTTTAATCCAATTAATTCCAGGTAATTTAATTAATTGAAGTTTAATTTAATCAATTTAAATTTAATTGATTAATTGAACCCCAATTGAATTAAATTAAGTTCAATTAATCAATTTTAAAGTAATCATTTGAAATTGAATTTAATAAAGTGAATACTAATTTAATTAATTAAACCCAATTTAATTTCAATTAATTAATGGAACCCAAAAAATATTTTAAATTAGGGTTTGAGTTTAATTCAAATGATTAATATATATTATATCAATAAATTATGCTAATAGAACTAAAGAATGAAAAAAATATTTATTATTACAAGAATTATAAATGTAACACCCTTTCATATAATGATAATAATTCTAATTATACAAGTGAGTATTACGAAACTTTATAATAAAAAAATCCAAATAAATTTAATCTTTTTTTAAATTCACTTTATTTGTGTTATGACTATTTTAAATCCATAAGAGAAACAGTAAAAGAAAAAGCAAAATAAAATGTTTCATCACATTAAAATAACAATATTGGGCTCCAAATAGTCTCAACATTTACAAACATTTCAAAGGAAAATACAATTCTTTTTAACATAAAAATAAAAATAAAAGACTTTTTGGTGTATCATCCACCTCAATTGGGTTTTGTCGTGTTTTTTTTGAGTTCTCATTTTTTGTCAGCATCAAACTAATAAGCTCCAACCTGTATGTGAGTTATCACCTATTTCAAGTGGACTTTGTCATGTGACTATTCCTTTTGACTCTGATTTTTTGTTAATATCAAACTAATTGGATCCAACATGTGTGTAAGAAATACTCACATGCTAAGCAACTCGTGCTTAACGGTACATATATGCATATCTGATGCATAAATTATAAACACAACAGTTTTATATATGCATGTCATATATATCATGTATAGTTCAATTCCTTTCTAGGTGCATTCCTGACATATACATTCTCAATGCTTTTTTCATATATATAAGCATGCATCTATCCAAAACATAACATGCAGTCTCTGTGCTCATGCATTCTTAAACACAATCAATCATACATATATTCAATAATGACACGACTAGCTCATCATGTGAGCATACATCATCTTATACTATAATTCACAAACCATCAAGCCAATATTCACAATCATGCTCAACAAATATTTTATATTAATCATATCCATCAATCTTATTAACATCTGTAAATGAATTTATCACAAATATGATAACACACATGCATGATTAAACCAAGTCATGTTTAAGAGTAACTTTTTGTGTTCTTATTTGGTTCAGTTTTTATTCATATTTTAATACTTAATTATAGGTTTTTATCATATTTTAGGAATTTAATGGTTTTAATTTTGTATTTGCAGGAGTTAAAAAATAAGTTACAACATGAAGCAAGTGTCACATGCATGAGGGCCATGTCATGTGTGTGAGGAGTGTTCATGCAACTATACGTCATGCACGTGAAGGCCTCATCATGCATGTGAGGGTTTGTTGCAAGTGTGAGGATCCCTTTCACTCCTGTCATTGGAGCGAGATTTTCTTGAAGCCCGACCTCTTGTTATGGGTGCACAGATTCAGCTCAAGTGCATCAATACATATCGCTATTTCTTGTCATGTGTATGAAAAATCAAGATGATTGTTGTATTGGAGAAGTTATCGCGTGTGTGAGGAAGTGTCATGTATGTGACGATTAGCAAACCTGTAGAATCCAATATGCAATGAAAGTCTGCCTTCTACAATTGGGCCCACATTATGGAGGATTATTTCTGGAGCTTATGTTTGGAGATTTTATTGACGTATATAGAAGGAAAATATTGTATATTTAGAATTAGAATGCAATTAAAACTTTGAGTAGTATAAATTTAGTTTTTATTAGCATTATTGGAAGAGAGAAATTTAAGAGGGACATTCTGTAACTTTTGAAAGGGGGTGGCTGAAGAGAACTCTTAAGCCACCTTTATTATACAATTCCAACAAACTTTCCTTCATTAAAGAGAGCTACTTTGATACTTGAATATTGATTTGGAGCTTTGTAATGCCCAATTTTTAGGATTTAGAAATTGTATGGGTTTTAGAGAGAATTTTTAGTTTTTAGTATTTTTAAAAGAGTTTAAGTCTTTAGGTTGTAAGTGGTTTCACGCCTGTGAAGGTTTTGCCAATATTCAAAACAACAGAGTTTTGAATGTGGCAGGAACATTTTGAGAAGAGAGGAAATTCATGTCTGTGAAGCATTTTCACGACCATGAATGACGTTTTATGCCTGTAAAAGTAAGGATTACACCCATGAATACAAATCGGTTGGCCATGAGCAACTACACTTTTCTCTTTCTTATGCACCCTATCCTGTTTTAAAACCACTTCCATCACTCCTTATCACCTTCTGACATACTCCAAGACTTTTTGATCATCTTCTCCACTCCTAACCCTAAAGCACCATGGAAAGAGCTTGAAAAATATGGAAGCTTAAGTGAGTTTGCCAAGTAGAGGTAAAGTTTAGTTTTTAGATTTGTTTTATGTTACATAGTTCTGATAGGAACATTTTTGTGATGATAGAATTTGCTAGAGAGCTAGAAACCACTTCACAAAACGGGAAGACAAGTTTGAAAAGTTTGGAGGGTTAGTTAAGACTCCATTTTTTGTGAAATGTATGTATATATGGATATATTAATTCATTTATCATGCATCTTGATGTGTTTTGTTTGTTGTAAATATGAAAGAATGATAAAATGACATATTATGGTTGATGAATAACATAGTTATTTGATTTTAAGTATTAAAATGACATATATGATATGTTATGGCTTAAAATGATCTAGTGATAGCTGTCGAAACTAGTCAAAAATAAATTTATACTTTTGAAAATAAAATTTATAAATAGTGAGAGTTTGATTGAATCTATAAGGATTGTGTAACTATAAAATCAGAATTTAAAATTTGGGAGGAATTTAGATTTAGTAAAAACAAAATGCAAAATAATATAATCAAAATAATCAAGTGAAAAGTCTAGCCAAGGTGCATAAAATTAGTTTAAATATTTTGATCATTGAATAAAAAAATAATTTTACAAATTAAATAAATTGGTTATTAATATTAACAAGTTATAATATTCTATATTTTTTAATTGTAGTTTAAGTGAGCAAGCGCTACAAATAAATTTTATTTATCAACCAACCTTAAATAAGTTCTTAAGATTTAGATTGAAAATAACATTAAGAATTAGAAAAACTACTAATTCTATTCAATAAAACACAAACTCGTTTATTTAAAATATATTGAATATTTCCATAAACACTTATTAATGATTTAATTCACTAAGAGTATTGATTTATCATTCTATTGGATCAATTAAACATATACGAATTTAAATATCCAAATAGCAAAAATTTATTCATCAAGTGAATAAATTAATTAAAACAAGAAATACTTAAATACTTAAAATGGAAAATAGCTGAAGAACAAAATTCTCATAATTTATTTAAAATTAATCTTTAACAACTTTAACTAGAAAAATAAAATTAGCCACACATGACTAGAAATAAAATACTGAAATAAAAATAGAAATGCAAAAAACTAAATATGAAAAATATTGATAAAAAGATTCATTTCTCCTACTTAATTCTAATTCTATTTATAAGGGGAAAAATTCTAAGCTAATTAAACTTTTAAAAATAAATAAAGAAGAATTAATTGTATTTGATAAGATAGTTAAAATTGAGATCATATTGAACTGTAAAGATAACTAAATGAATATCACTAAAAAAAATCAGAATTAATCTGAACAAATTCTTGTCTTTTTTCATTTCTCCTTAAGGTGTTGACACATTGAAATTCTTTTTCCTTTAATATACTGCAAATAGTCAGGTCAATCAGATCAATCACAATTTTTGCCTCTATTATCTCATTTAAATCTTTCAATTTAGCTTAATTATTTTTCCTTTTATAATATCCTTCATAAAAACAAAATAGGAGAATAATTAATATATTATAAATTATTTTTACCTTAAATATGGAAAAATTAAAAATTAAAAATATATATATCTATTTTATCACTTATCAAATTCTCCCACAATAAAACTTTTACTTGTCATCAAGTAAAAATTAATCAATATACTTACTCATCATTCTGAAAATTTTGCAAATTATGGAGTTCAACCAAATTACCAAAACAAAAATATTTCATAGCACAATATATACTTATAACTTAAATTTCCTCTCAATCCAACATTATTTAAATGTTATTCAAAAATATGCAAGACTTAACACACTCTCTAAAGATTTCACTTAATTCATTCAAGTGTTTAGGTAAATTCGGATAACTCATAATTCATGGTATTTGAAAGAAATAAACCATATATCATAAACTTACCACTTTATCCTATATCCACTATCTCATTGAACTCAATTCAAAAATCAAAAGGCTGCAATATAGTTCAAGAAAAAAAAGCTTTATAATAAAAAAAAAACAACAAATCAAAATTTTATGCAATAAAATTAAATTTGTTTTCCTTGAAAAGAGATAAGTGTAATTGATGCTCCGTCTTACCTCTATTTTTTCTTTCTTTTTTTATTTAGTAGGTGAATTGTTTGTTTTATCCTATTATATCAACTCAATTCGAAAATTCATTTTTTTGAAAATATTGCATCATCTTTCAAAATATTAAATTTTGCTTATCAAATCTTTTGATCACCAGGTAAAAATATTAAAATTAAATACCCTTATCATTTTTAAAAAGTAATCCAATATGTATAGTGTCAATAAAAATTCCATAGCAAATTTCAACATTTCTAACTTAATCTTGAATTCCACTCAAAAAGAAATAAATTCAGCAAGCCAAGAAGATTTGCTCAAAATTAGGCTAAAAATTATTTACCAAAAATAGGTATAAATTGGTATTCTCATTTTGCAATATTTGTCAAACAAATAAAAAAAGTCAGATTTCATAAAAAATTTAAACCTATAAGTATAAAATAACAACTACTCTTTCATTTTTCATATTAATTTAATCAAGACTCAACAAGTGAATTATTTTCATATGAGACAAATTTAATACAAAAAGAATTCATTTCTACTATTTACTACTCAAGATATCATAACATATCATTTGTACAATTATCCACAATTGAATTTCAAGTTGCAAAAAGTAAAAATCTCACAAAATGAGACTCTCAAATATCACTCCTCCACACCTAAATCCTAAATTGTCCCTAACGTAGGCTATAGGATCAAAATACATAAAAAAATAGAAATAAATCAGAATTACTTCCCTTAAATAGCAGCTTCTCTGAAGTGGTAGACCAGACTACTTGAATAAATTCTGCATGTGATCCTTGCTGCAATCTATCCTTGTATATAATTCCTTCCATGGTTGTGGGAGACCAATTTTTTTCTTCAGTAAATTTCAGAAATTGTATAAGCATAGCTCTTAATTCCTCAAATCAACCAGCAGACAAATTAAATCCAAAGTTCACACAACAATTCGTAGCAGTAATTTCAACACTAATTATCAATTAAAGCAATAAATCAATATAACTCAATATCAAAGCTGAAATTCAATTAAACCAGAGAATTTAGGATATCAGTACCACCCACATAATTAGTCACATTAATTTAAAATCAGGTACAAGCATTTTCAATCATAACCCATTGCATCAATTTTCAATATTAGTATTGAATTTTTGTAAAACCCAAGCTGAAAAAAATTTCATTTAAATATCAATTTCCAATTATTATAAATTTCAACAATTAATCCTCAAATTTCATCAAAATCCAATCATCTATAAATCTCAAAATCAATACTTAATCCATAATTTTTTCAAATTTCATTCCCGTAATTGACTCAATGACCCATTATCACAGATTATTAATTTCAGCTATCAATTCTCAATTATCTTCAACACCCCGTTCAATGGTCATTTAAAATTCATTCAATCTTTCAAGAAAATTACAAAAAACATACCCAAGGGAAGAGATTCCAAAAACCCAGATCCTTAAAGCATGGGTTTGTCAAAAAATGGAAAGAAAATACCAGAGCATAAGCCGCTGCTACTCACCCACTTTGAAAAATCGAGTTCTTGACTGCTAGAGAGGGAAGATCGAATGGCATGGAGCTGAGTACATAGTTTGTTCATAGGTGCTCTGTTCCTTTTGGGTTTTTGGTGTGTTAGATGGTTTGGGTGTTTGTAGATTGAAAAAGAGGGGTGGTTTGTTGAGTAAAATTGTTCCTTTGATAAAAAAAAACAAGGCCAACGAGTGATGAAGAAATAACGGTCAGCGTAGGTAAGATGTGGCTAGTCTTTCCTTGCACTGGTTTTGGAAGAGTTCACAGTGCAGAAGCACGTGACTGTGGTTACGTCTGGTTGATGGAGAGTACTGGTTGGTGCGACAACGATGAGAAGTGGGCGGCGGGAAGGAGAGGTAGGCAGGTTTGATCCGCGTGGGTGATTGGTGTCATGACCTGAGAAAAGAGAGAAGGAAATTGTGAGAGAGATGGAAAGAGATAGTAAAAGAAAAGGATAAATAATAAAATAAAATAAAATAAAAGAAACTAACATAAAATAAATAAAAGAAAAACTAAAACATAAGAAGTAAAAATTAAAACATAACATATTTTACTATCTAGGTACCATCGGTATGAACAATTTTCCTAAAACTTTAAAGTTTTTTTTACCAGTACCTTATATACCATTAAAACAAATTTACTAGAGATTGAAGAAGAGATTTAAAAATTTAAACTAAGTAAGAAAAAATTTTAAGCGTGCGCATCAGCTTCATATTTTGGTAAAATAAAAATGAATAAAAATGAGAAAAATAAGTTGCCTTCTATTGAAGGCATCTCTTTATTGTCTTTGGCTATACATGACCACTAATACTTCAATCTGCATCTAAAAATTTCAGAAATTTTAATTTATAGGTTGTATCTTGTAGTGAAGAATTTTAACAAAAACTTTCTCTCCGCTTTTTCCAAATCTTCATAATGAATTTCATAGTCAACTATGACCTGTTTTAAGTCAAAATCTAATTGCACAAAAGAATTAATAGCATTTGAAAATACACATTACCTGGATTATTTATACTAAATTCAACAAATTTATCATCAAATTTCATAGTAAATATCTCTTTATACACATCAATTTTAGTCCTAGATATCTTAAGAAATGGTATGTCTAATAAAATTGGAATTGAATTAGAAGAATTATCTTTATCCATATCAATTACATAAGCAGAAAAAACTAATTCATTAACTTGAATTAAAATATTTTCTAAAACACTCTCAGGATACACACTTGACTTATTATCAAGTTGTAAAATAATACTTGTTTCTTTCAGTGGTCCAAGTTTCAGAGGTGCATAAATTGAATGGGACATAACATTTATTGAAGCTCCTAAATCTAACATTGCTCTATCAATCTATAAGTTGCTAATTTTGTAAGGGATAGTAAATATACTTAGGTCTTGACACTTTGGAGGCAGCTTCTTTTAGAGAACAACAAAAATATTTTCTCTCATGTGAATTTTTTCATCTCCCATCAATTTTTTTTGTTGCTACATAATTTCTTAAGGAATTTTGATTAACGTGACACTTGTTTTATAGCATCAATAAGAGAAATATTCACTTCAATTTTCCTAAAGACATCTAAAATTTATTTTTCTTGTTGTTCTTTTTTCAAATTTACCAATCTACTAGGAAATGGAGGAGGAACGACCATGGATGATTTTGGTAGAATGTTACCTGAATTTACTACATCAAATTTCTAAAATTTCTTTACTGGTTCTTTCAATTCTTTTCCACTCCTCAATGTAATTGCATTGACATTTTGCTTTTGATTCACTTCGGGTTGTGAAGGTAAGCGCCCAGAAATATGATTCTCCAATCTTCCAACGGAAGTGGCTAGTTGGCTCATTTAATTTCCAAAGTTTTGGATGCTTGTTTTGGTATCTTGTTGAAATTGTTGAACATTAATTAATAGCTAAAGCTGATACAATTTGTTCCAAATACATAATTGACTTTTGAGATGGTTGAGGTGAAGAATTGGTGTTTTTGGCTGAAATCCAGATTGATGAAAGTTATTTGATGTCTGTGCATAGCTAAAATTTGGGTGATCTCTCAATCTGGGATTATAAATGGGGGGATATGGATCATATTTCTATTGATGTTGCTGCCCTTGGAATCCTCCTATAGCCTTGCGTGTTCTTCCTCTTGGAGGGTTGGACACATATCAATTAGATGACCATTATGTGAACAAACTCCATAAGTGTTCACTTATTACTGATTTCCTATTGCCATTTTCTGCATAAGAGAAACAAGATTGTCAAGTCTTTGTTCAATAGCATTAACAATCACCTTATTGATTTTCTTAGTTGTTGGTTCTTTTCTAGTGCCAAATTGTTGTGTTGGTAGCAACTTTGGAGATTAAATCCGTAGCTTAGGGAAGAGTCTTATCAACCAAAGGTTCTCCACTTGCAACAGCTTGAATCAAACCTTCATAAAAATATTGAGTTAATAAATTATTAAAGATTTGATGGGGAGGATAGCTTGCACAAAGTTGATTAACACATTCCCAATATTCATAAAGAGTTTCCCCATTATATTGACGAATTTCACAAATTTCTTTTCTAATTACTGTGGCTCTAAAGGTAGGGAAATTTTTTTCAAGAAATTGTCACTGTAATTCATCCCATGTTGTAATCGATCCTGAAAGAAGGTAATGCAACTAGTCCTTTGCTCTTTCGGTCAAAGAAAATGGAAAGACTCTCAATTTAATTTCTTCCTCTACCTCTCCTTGTAGTTTCATGCTAGAACATACCACATTGAACTCCTTAAGGTGCTTATGAGGATCTTCTCCTGAAAGACTACGAAAGTTAGGTAGTAAGTGAATCAAACCAAATTTTAATTCAAAACTTACCTCAAGATTTGGAAGCTCAATGCATTGGGGCTGTTGGTGCACATTTGGGTTGACCATTCGCCTTAATGTTTGTTTATCACAAACCATAATTTCTCCTTCAGATTCACTGGATATGAAGTTTGAATCTGATTTTAGTTTAGATGAAGAGGATGATGATTTTTGCTTGGTGTTCTTCCTCAGTCTACGAGTTATCTTCTCAATTTCAAAATAAAAAAATAGGTCACTTGTGAGAGAAGATTGTGGCATAAACACAAAAACTCATATTTAAATAATATTGCCAATCCTCGGTAACGGTGCCAAAATTTTGATAGCTGTTAAAACTAGTTAAAAATAAATTTCTATTCTTGAAAATAAAATTTGTAAATAGTGAGAGCAAGGTCAAATCCATAGGGATTGTGTAATTATAAAATCTGAATTTTTAAGAACAAGAAATAAAAATTGGGAAAAATTTAGATTTAGTAAAAACAAAATGGAAAATAATAGAATCAAATTAATTAAATAAAAATCTAGCCAAGGTGTACTTGAAATTGGTTTAAATATTTTGATCATTTAATAAAAAGATGATTTTTCAAATTAAATAATTTGGTTATGAATATTAACAAGCTCTAATATTCTACCTTTCCTTAATTGTATACAAATAAACCTTATTTATCAACCAACCTTAAACAAGCTCTGAAGATTTAAAGCTATCAATTCTATTCAATAAAATATAAGCTTGTTTATCTAAAATAGATTGAATATTTTCTTCAACACTTATTAATGATTTAATTCACTAAGAGTATTAATTTACCACTCTATTGGATCAATTAAATATATAGGAATTTAAAGATCCAAATAGCAGGAATAATGAAGTGAATAAATTAATTAAACATAAAATACTCAAATACTTAAAATGGAAAATAGATGAAGGACTAAATTATCACGATTTATTTAAAACCAATCTTTGACAACTTTAACTAGAAAAATAAAATTAGCTACACATGGTGGAAATAAAAATAGAAATAAAAATAGAAATACATAAAACTAAAGATGAAAAACTAAGATTAAAGATTGATAAAATGATTCATCTCTCCTACTTAATTCTACTTCTATTTATAGGGAAAAAAGTCATAAGCTTACTAAACTTCTAAAAATAACTAAATAAGAATTAATTGTATATGATAATGTAATTAAAATCGAGATCATACTGATCTAGAAAGATAATTAAAAAAATATCTCTAAGAAAAATCGAAATTAATTTTGACAAATTCTTGTCTCTTTTCATTTCTCCTTACGGTGTGGGTACGTTAGAATTCTTTTTCCTTTAATAAACTGTAGACAGTCAGGTCAATTACTTCAATCACAATTTTTGCCTCTTTTATCTCATTCAAATCTTTTAGTTTAGCTTAATTCTTCCTCATTTGATAATATCGTTCATAAAAATAAAATAGGAGACTAATTAATGCATTATAAATTATTTTTACCTTAAATATTGAGAAATTAAATATTAAATATATATCTATTTTAGCACTTATCACCTAGAAACATTTATTGATTTAAATGTTGTTTAAACATGTTGTAGACATGGTATAAGTATGAAAGTATTGATAGGAGTGATTAATACTGGTTAATCTTTAAGGATTTTCTATGAAATGCATGAATGCATGAATGCTCTGGTATTAGGTTGTTGAAAATGCATGATTCATGCCTATGAACAAAGGTGTCACAACCGTGAATGTCGAGGCTGATGAACTTGCATGAACTCAAAATTTCACAGTTTGTTGTCACAATGGGAAAGTCATAATGACATAGTCTCACGACCATGAATAGGTAATTCATGACTATGAATGCTCAATTTCTTTTACATGATGGTTCACAGGTAAGATAACTATGAAAGTATACCTTTACAGTCGTGAATAAATAGTCCACGCCTGTGAAGCAGGGTGAATTTATTATATGTGCATTTTAGTTTATGATCTTAATTGATGGTTGTTTGTTAAATGCTTATTATGTGATGTATGTTTACATGGAAAATAACATGTGACATATATGATATGACATTTATGTATTAGTATGAGAATGCATAAATGGGAAAATAAATGCTCATAATAGCATGTGATAAAATGAATCAAAAGATGAAGGTTATGGTTAAATGCCCAGTTTTCTAATATACGACTTGATATAGTATAGATGATATACCATTGAGGGGGTTATGTTACCATAGAATATTTGTTCTATGAGACCTTGGTAGTTGAAGCTCAGGTTAGAGTGCCCTTGGTCTTTGGTTTCGTGTGATTTTTAGGATAAGGTGACTAAGGCTTAGGTTAGAGTGTCATTATTCTTGTTTCTACTCAGTTAATGGGGATGAAGCTTAGGTTAGAGTGCCATTGACTTGAAGGGCTCAAATGAACATTTTTATAGTTAGTGGTAGAGTGACTGAAGCTTGGGTTTGAAAGCACCTGTTCTATAACCTGCATCCAGATAGTCTGGCTTAGAGTTTTGGACAAAGTTAAAAAGGGAAAATATGGTTTGATATAATATGTGATAATGAAATGCTAATATCAGGTAAATGATATGGTATTAGGTATATGAGATTTGTATTTGTATATACGTGGATTATTATGTGATGTCTATGGTACTTATAGGTATGTTGTTTTTGCATCAACGTATGTAAGATATAAAATGTATGATTCTAAGGATCATGAGATATGTTACAAAGCATGGTGTAACATTATATAAACTGCAGAATTTTTATGCATATATGCACCACTAAACCTAATTTGCTTAACGTATGGGTTTCTTACTCACAGGTTTTGGAGCCTAGTTAGTAGTTGTGTCAACGTGAAGTGAAGCAAGCCCATATAGAGATCAGACAGTGCAACCCAAACTTTGGTTAGTTTTCATTCATAGCACATTTTGTACTCTTTTTGTCATATCATGAGTTTGGAGCTTTTTATACATGTTTTTTTATATTAAGAACATGTAATGTGATTTTACTATATGTATTTTATGATACAAGGCTAATAAAGTCGTAAACAGATTGTATGTTATTATAACAATCAGTGGATCTGATTATTTTTATTATGATGGATTTTATGCTTTATTTTCATAATAATGTATAAAACAAGTTTTAAAATAAGAAAAGTTTTTAATTTAAATAGTTTTTTCACAAAACATCCTATAGCATTCATCGGTACAGTTGGGGGTTTTCTCGGCCATATCAGTGGGTGTTATAAGTGTAGCTTAAAGATTTAGAGACCAATCGGTCTTGAGTTGGATTCTTTATCAACTTTCAGGGGAGCAACTTAGTTTTTTTATCTCTATTTTTGTTGTAACATGTTTAGTATATCATTTGATATTGACATGGCCATTATCAGTACTAGGCTAACTTCCATTATGTGTTTAGTAAGCTAGCCCGATTTATATGAACTTCCTTTTACTATTTATGAAATATGTTTTCTTTTCCAATTTCAATTGACCTTATTTAGTTTTAGATTGAATGATTGACTAACCACCTTTTGTTTAATTTGGAATGAATATATTAAGGTTACATTATTAGAAACACCATCTTTAATTTAATCTAAAAATTTGATTAGGCATTAGTTACACCATTAGTTTGGAAAATTGGTGAATTAAGGTGAGAGCCTTTGAAAACTTACTTCATGGGGCATAATTGAATTAGAAAAGGGATTGCAAATTGGGAAGGCGAGCTAAATACCTGCTCAGTCTCATTAGATCTTAATTCATGAGATTTATATGCTATCTTGTTTATTTAATTTGACTTTCATTACTTCAATCAATTCATCAAACTTGGTTAGAGTGTTTAGGATTTAATTTTCTTGTTCATTAAATTAATTAATAATTTAAGTCAAACAATTCCTTGATAGATCAACCTCGAAAGTGAGCTTGCCAATATTACAATTAGTTCGTGCACTTATGAGTACACTTTAAGTTGCATAAATTTTTTGGTGCCATTGTTGGAGAATTGTTGATTGAATTCTTGGTTAATATAGGTTGCTTGAGTGGTTTTAATTATTTTAGATTATTCAGTTTGTTAATATTTATTTTATTTTAGTTTTGTATTATAGTGACAATGACTTGGTTTCACAGACAATTGAGCTTACAAAGTAAGTGAGGATTTTGGCCAAACAATATAAATGCACCAACAAATTAGGTAAGCATTCATAGGATTTATGGACATGGAACTAATACTTGCTTTTCTATTGATCTTTTTTCAAGAAATGTGATGGAACAAGCTCATGTTATGAATTATTTTCAATCTAGGTATTAGAATAATCCTTACTTCAATTATTATAACATTGGCTAGGAAATCACCCTAATTTTTCATCAAAAACATTGAGCAAAATCCTCCTCTATTTTTCCAAAATCAAAACCATTATCAATACCAATATTTATAATCTCACTTCCAGAGAACTCAACCTTCATACTCGATTCACCACCAACTAGCACTTCTTAATGCATTTAAAAATCCTTCCTTAGAAGAATTTTATAGTAGATTCTCAAGAGAACACTGAAAGAACTAACAAAATGGTAGACTTTATTGGAGCATATCTAAGAAGGTTGGAGACTCAAATTGGATAGATAGCTAAGGAGGTTTAAGAGAATATAAAAGGAAAGTTGTCAAGACAAATAGAGCAAGTGAAATCAATTACTGATTTAGAAATTAATTTTGGTAGTTCATCTCTTGCAGGTATATTTGAGGAAAAAATGGAGTTACAAGGACTATTGAAAGAGAAGGAATAGAAAGATAACTAGAAAGCATTTGTTAGTGGTGAAAATAAAAGAAAAAGGAGGCTTATTTGAAACCTGAACTTCATAAGGTCACTGAACCATATAGGCCCCCAATTCCATTTCCTAGTAGACTTAGGGAGCATAAACATGATAAAAAATTTTAAATATTTTTATTATACTTTCTACGGTTGATATTAATCAGCCTCTTTTAGATGGTGTTTGGAAAATATCTACATATGAAAAGTTTTTCAAGGACATGCTTTCCAACAAAAGAAAATATGGGAACAATGAGAAAATAATTGTACCAAAGACAACCAGTGCACTTATTGGGCAGCATTTATCTTAAAAGCTGAAAGATTTTAGGAGTTTCATTGCAGATATCTCATTGGGAGATAAAAAGAAGGCAAAAGCTATGTTAGACTTGGGCGCTAGCATTAATTTGATGTTATACTCAATTTGTACTTAGCTTGGTTTGGGTAAGTTAAAGCCAACCAATATGCACCTTTAGTTTGCAGATAGCTGAGTTAAACATCCCCAAGTATAATAGAAGATTTGTTGGTACAAATTGGTAAGTTAATAATTTCAGTTGACTTTGTGATACTTGAATTTGGATAGTTCTTCCATAAGGAATAAAGAGCAGCAATTCTCCTCCATTTATGGCTACCACTGAGACAATTATTGATGTTCGTAATGAGAGATTAACCATGACAGTCTTGAGGGAGATGGTTGAGTTTAAAGTTTTTTGATCCTTTACCTACCCCTTTTAGTCAATTTTTTAAGGAATGTACATATAGTATTCAAAAGTTAGGAATTTGGCTAAAGTAATGAACTCTATATTTATGCGGTGATGATATGATTATATTAGCTTGTTCTGCGAATTGTGAGTTGAAACTAGTATTAATTTTATTCCGAACTTGATAAGTTGATATGAAAGTTTTTGGTTAGCCTTTGTGGTAAAATTTTGTAATTACAATGAAGGTGTGTCTAGGGAATATAAAATGTTGCCCAAACAATCACCAATAAGGAGGGTGAATTAATGGAAAATTAAAAATTTTGTTAAGATAAAGCAAAGAATATTTAAAAGAGATAGAAAAAAAAGAAAAAACACATAATTTTATAGTGATTCGAGTTAAAAAGATCCCTATATCGACTCCCCAATTCTTAATTGGGATTTCATTAACTCACTTTTGAGTTATAATGAAGTTTTCCTAGCTAACTCTCAACTAGGTATTTTTCTCTCTTGGCTCACACTAAATCCAAGTCCCTTATCATTTTAATGACTCATGCAAAAACCATTTCCTTATATTTTCAATGGCTAACACACAACCTTTACAATAAATTGAAGTGTTTAAGGCTGAACTTGAACTAAATAGCTCACAATTAATACAATAAAGATTGAGAAATAAGTTTTGTTGCCCAAGACAATAACCAAAAAGGGGTTGAATTGGTTGACAAATAAAATTTTGCTTCAAGTAAACAACTAAAGATAAGTGAAGAGATAGAGACATAAAATCTATAGAGGTTCAGGTGTTAATAAAACTTACTTCTCTCCCTAATCACAATTGGGTATTTCACTAACACTAAATGTGACACCTTTATAACAATCATTCTATATGTACGTTACATGGATTAATATGATGATAGCTGATATGTGTCAAAAAAAATTTTTCTTAATTTAATTTAATGACCATAATATTATTAACACTTATTAATTATTTTCATTTTTCTAAAAATTTTGGTAGCATAACGGCTATAAATTAACTATCACACCTGCAATTCAAACAATTTACAGTCCATTTTTTAGCACAACAATACAAATATAATATAATATTTTCATTCAACCACAAATTGACCTTCCATTTTTTATACATAATAATTCACAAATGTTCTTTATCATAATATGTGCAATATCTTATTTCTATAACTCCATATCTAAACATATATATATACTCGTGTCATTCTTGATACTAACCTACTATTATTTATTCTTCCTTCAGCTGTTAAAATTTGTATGTTTGCTCATGTCTTTCCTACTGCTATCTGCATACAGTCAAATAACTACATGCTAAACATTAATATGATCAGTAGTGATTACTAATCTAAAAATTTCTATTAACCTATATTTTCATGCATTAATATTTTTAATACACTATTTAAATTTTCTCTTTAATATATTATTCTTTTTATTAATACTTTATTTTTATTTATCCTTAATCACTATTTAATATCTTAATTAATTTTAAAAAATTTTCTCAATTAATTTTTTTTTCAGTTTACTCATTAGCTTTCAATTTAGTCCATTTTGACTTTATTTCTTTAATTAATCATTCCTTTATTTCTTCTTTATTGTTTTAATTATTTATTTAATTAGTTACAAATTTCACTTTAGTTTCTAAATTTCCATTTATTTACAATCTTGCCATTGCTTTACATTTATTTACACTTTTGCCACTAATATTTTTATTTTTCATTTATTTTCTTTTTAACTATATAATTTAATATTTTTCTTCCACTTAAATTTCATTTTTCAATTTTACTATTTTTCACATTTTTCACATTTATCATTATTATTATTATACCATTTTTACCATCTTTATCACTTTTATCAGTTTTATCATATTTATCATTTATCTCATTTTTCTCACATTTCTCACATTTTTCATATTTATTATATTTTTTATTTTTATCATTTTTTTCGTATTTTTCACTTTTATTATTTTTCTCACATTTTTCACTTATTTCATTTTTATCATTTTTTTCATTTAAATCATTTTTATCATATTCTTTACTTTTACTACTTTTATTCACATTTGCTACTTTTATCATTATGTTCACATTAGTCACTTTTTTCATTTCATTCACATTTGCTACTTTTATTATTTTATTCACATTTATCATTTTGATCATTTTTATTTTATTTTTATTTTTTTATCATTTAATTCACATTTGCTACTTTTATCACTTTATTCACATTTGCTATTTTTATCACTTTATTCACATTTGTCACTTTTATTATTTTATTCACATTTGCTACTTTTATCATATTTTTCACTTGCATCTTTTCTTATCATGTATTTCACTTAAATAATTTGTACTCTTTTTATTCACATTTGCCCTTAGTTTCAATCCAATAGAAAATCTTCGAATCGGATACATGAGACATGGACCCCAAGAGTCAACTACACTGAAGAGTAATTCCGAAGGACCACCCGAGCATTGCACTGTACACTGAATCACTATCGCTGAAGTAGACCATCATTGGCTTACATAAACGAGTCGCCATGACCCGCACCGCGGTAATGATGTCCCTATGGCTAGCCAATTATATCCTGTGATAGATTTAACCATCAGAAAAATAACTAAAGACATTATTTTATTACTTTAATTCAATTTTCATTAAATTCATAAATTTCATTATTTTTACATTATTAATCACTTAATATTTTATTCATCCATAACAATTTTATCACTACCATAATTTTTCCATACTTTCCATTCTAATATATCTATAATTCATTATGAACATTCAATTAAGTCATTAAGTATCACTAAATACACTTTATTCATTATTTTCATTTCATGTATAATATAATCAATAATTAGAAAAATATTCAATACATATTTTAAAAATTCTCAATAAATTTATATACACTCAATATCATATTTTATTGCATTTCATAACTAAATTTTTATTTATTAGCAAGAAAAATATTAATTTTTTCTTCCTCATATTTCGGCCTATAATTAATTTTCATCATTAAATTTTTTCTTTCATTTTCTAATTATTCATTTCACTAATTTATACATTAATTATTCCATATATCATAATATTACAATAAAATGTAATTATACCTTAATTTAAAATTTTCACATAATAAGGTCATATTTTTCAATTTCCACTAATTAATTTTTTTAATTGAAATTAACCATTCTAATTCATTTTTTATAATTCTTTAATCATGTTTTAAGCATCAATTATCAATTACAAGCAAAACACACAAAATTTCTAATTTCCATAACCCTAAATCATGCTTAATCAATGGAAGTAGATAGATTTTGAAATCAATAACCTTATTTCTTTTCTTTAGCCTTCCTAGCCTTCCTTTTCCTTACCTTTTTCCTTTGAAGTTCCTTCTCTTCCTTGATTCCTACCATGATCGAAATTATACAAAAATAATATCACCATTATTTTTGCTTCCATAATTCAATCTAACTTCACGAAAACAATCTACATACCTTAAACTTCATATTGGAACCCTTAAATAAATTTAAAGCTCTCAAATTCTCGTACCTTAATTTTATACCCTCACTTTAATCCTTTAATTTCTTGCACCTATAACTCTTCAATTAAAGATTAGAGATCTCAACTAGCTAATAGAGGGGCTGAAATAATATTAGGGTGCTTAATATTGGTGTAAGAATAAGAGAAAAGAAGAGAATTTTTGGTGGAGAAGAATGAGAAACCCATTTGGCCAAGGGGGAAGCATGAGAGGAAGAAGAAGGTGTTGAATTCTTTAGAAAATTATGATATTTTGAGCATATGTAGGTGGCTGGAATGAGTTGGGCTTTGGCCAAGACAAGAGATCCAACCCCATTAGGGCCATTTGTGAATATAAGGCACATTTAGCAATTCTAAATTATTTCTAGCACTTCCAAAGCTCAATTTCACCCAAATTTAATTCTAATTCATAAAATATTTATATATATCTACACAAATTTTTTTAACTTAATCGGAGTCCATTTTCTATCCAGTTCACTCAAATCGGACTGATAATTCAATTTTCGGTATTACCGTAAAATTCTTCTTTCACTATCAAATAATCCTAAATATTATTTAGATTCTATCCATGTCTTAAAATAAATTTTTAGATGTGTTTGCTATTTTTCATAGCCCGATCAAAGTATGATGACTACTTTATTAATTAAATTGGGTCCCTTTTTTATTAGTTTTGAATTTTGAGGACTTATTTGACCTCTATTTCATTCCAAAATTTTCCCTCAGACTAGTCATAACCTATATTTTCCGATGATCAAATAAAATATTTTTCACCAGTGGGTGTATTTTTGATCCCCGGGTATGCAGATCAATTTTAAAAACTATTGTTTACAACTAACCCAGTATTTGGGCCATTACACTAAAAGTGTTATAATAGAGTTTTCCTAGCTCACTCCTTGTAACATCCTTGACCTTCCCCACATGCGTATCCACATGCATTTCATTTCAACATATGCATATTCTCTATAATCCAATTGAGCACGTGCATTTCATACGTATTTTCGTAGGAACAAATCCATGACACGCACTAGCTACATATCCTAGTACATTGCAATTGTATCGAGTCACACATGTGTATTTATAATCTAAATGAGGATAAAAAGTATTAAAAATAAATGAAATAAGGTGACCAAATTAAAGTATGCAAAATGACTAGATTAAGATTAAATTGCATATTGTGTTGAATTGTGTAATAATAATAAGAATAATTAGAAAAAATAATAATAAAATAAAATAAAAAAATAAAAAATAAAAGTCAGAAAAAAAAGAAAAAAAAGGAAAAGTGCACGGGTGAAACAAAGGAAATGGTGGTGCCTTTTAACTTATTAGGCAACCACCATATTCATTTCCTTTCCTCATCTTTTTCTTCTTCTTTGCTTCATTCCTTCCATTTCTTTTCAAGTTTTAGCCACCATTTCTTCCCTCTTTCACTCCAAAAATTTCAGCAAAAAGATTAGCCAAAAGTGATTATAGGTGAGTAAATATTTATTTTTGTGTTAAGCTTGATTATGGTGTTTAGGGTTCATTAATAGGCAGTATATTGTGCCATGTTTTTGATGATCTAAGAAATCGAATCTGAAAAAGCTTAAAACACAAAAGTTGTTCTTTTATGTCTTAGATTTATGGATATGTAAATAGTTTTGCATGATAGGGTGTATCGAATGAGATATACTCTTTGTACTGAAACTGGTCCAGATGTGAACCCTAATTAAGTTAGCTACTGTGTTTGTTAGTTTGGAATATGATAAAGACAATATTACAAGTACCTCAAAACATAAAAGTTGTAGATATTTGTGTTATATATATGTATACCAAATGTCAGGATCATAGGTCTTGTAAATGTGGAGTTATGGTGAATGGAACCATGACTGTTCCATGGTTTGAACTGCCTACTCAGTGACCTGGGCAGATCCAGAAACTTGTTTGGCTAATTTGAGCTCATTAGAGCTCGATTCTGTACATTATCAAAACATGAAAGTTATAGGTATATTTCGTAGCTAAAGGTTGGTACTAATTTCAGCTTAATATGTTATGTATAGACTACGTTTTGGCCTTTAGAAGTTATACTGGTCCGGAAGCAAATTCTATTATGGACCAGTAAAATGTTTGTTATAATTTGAAGAACTTAGAGACATAATTGATAAAAGTTGTAAACATAAAAAATGTTTCATATGAATCCAATAGGTTTCTATAAAGTTTCATTAAAATAGGACTTATAGATTATAAGTTATGATGAACCAAAGTGAGTACCTTGAAACTGCCTAAAGGCAGAAAACAAGGTAGAAAACAAAACACACTTTGAAATTCCACCAAAAATTGTACAATGATCCAATTGGTCTGAAATTTTAGTATGTTATATAATTATATATTAGGTTTAATTATGAATAAGAATCAGTTTAATTAGTCAAGTATAGAAAAATATATAGGCTAAACAGTCCCATAAGGTCACACTGCCTCATAGGAAAAATCTTAACTATTGATATGAACAATGCATATTAATTTGTTTAAGCCATATTAAGTCTCCCTAATAATGACTTAATCAATTATGTTTTCATATTAGGCTCGCAACATATTGGAGACCCACAAGGAGCAGATAGACAATAAGTTAGGGGTTGAAATCTAAGGAGAAAGGTGAGTCTAATTGTCGATTGAATTCTTTACTGCATATGAATATTTCTTGCTATGTGATTCATATGATTGTCATGATTTTCCCCTGATAATATGATGATGGATAATTTGTGACATTGTGGTACACATAAGTGGTATACTTGTGATATATTTGAGGTATATGTTTGACATATGTGATATATATACAGGGTATATGTATAGTATATGCGAGGTATATGCGTGGCATATGAGGCATATATGCGGTATATGTATGTTATATGTGACAAGATACAATGGTTGATGAATGCTTAAGTACAAGTGCATATGCATATGGACTAAAAAGGCATTGTGACTAGTTAATCGATATTGTAAAGCAAAAGAAGAGGCCTATGGCCCGACAAATGTGCAAATGAAACAAATGATCAAGCTAGCTAGAAAATGCAAATGTTCACATGGAAACCCGGGGCAATGTCTGTTTAACGTGATCACAACAAAATGAAATAAGCAAAGCATTTGCATACATAAAGAGTAATGATTATATGTTTCAACTTTATTGATACTTATATGATACTGATGAATGGAATGGAATACATGGTATATATTGGATTTGTGATTTATTACTATGAGTTGTTTGGTACTTTAGAGCTCATTGGATGATTATTCTTATTGAGCCGCAACTCATCAATTTGCATAATTTTTCAGGTAAAGAAAAGTGATAGCTCATTTTGAGTAGTGTATAGAAGACATGAAGCACAGGTCACTGGTCGAGCCTCATCATTCTCTCTCCTTACATACCACTCGAGCATGAAAATATGTCATCTGCATTTTGTATTTACATGGTTGAATATGTATAGTCAGTTTGGAATGAGTTTTAAAAATGTATAAACGAAAGCAACTCGTAAATATTTATGTGTAAAGTTTATGTTTTAATATATGTGATATATCGTATTGTGGTGAAAGCCTCAATGTTGACTTACAAATTCATTGAATGATATTACGGGATATGAGACTTGCAAAGTCATTAAATGATATTAAAGTATATGAGACTTGCAGAGCCATTGAATGAGATTACAGGATATGAAAAAAAAATTACTACCATTGTTAATAGGATATTTTGTCTTTCCAGCATGCTATATGTGATTATTTGATACAGGAATATGTTGAACTCAAATGTATAAGATGTGGTGTTACACTCCTAGCTATGGTATTTTACTCTCTTGGCTAACACCTAGCTAAATAATAACCTTTGTGTTTTTTATGGCTTACACAAAAAACCTTTGAAGTGTTTAACTCACTATCCAAATCACGCAAATCTAATAATGAGTATTTGATTATAAGAATGAAAGCACTCACTAACCAAAAGAGCTCAACAAGTTGAGTAATAATAGTTTTCACAACAAAGATTGCAAAATGAAGTTTGAATAAATGCACTAATGGATTTACAAAGATTAGATGCCTGATTATTTGTTGTCTAACCCCTGGAAGTTCATAAATGAGTAGTATTTATAATTCCTCTGAGAAATAAAATTGTTTTGGTTGAATTCAATGCAAAACTAACTATTCAACCAATTTTTTATTCATGTCTGTCAACTTTAATATGTGGTTCACAGGTGTGTTTGTTCTTGGTGAAGTCATGATTGAGGTGGTGAAGCTGACTGTGAATACTTATGTTCATAAATTGCATAATCCTTTACGGACATAACTGTTTATGCTTCGCGGGTAGGCCAAAAGCTTCACAGCCATGAACAATTGAACATTAAGGTTTAAAGGGCACATAAATTCATGGGCATGACTTTGTCTTCCATAGGCGTGGAAATGCATTTTTATGGGGTGGCTGTTTGCATTAATGGGAGTCACCTTCTGTGTCACGGGCATAAATGACTTCTCAATATCATTCTTTGAACTTCAATTCGCTTGAATCAACTCGCTTTTGTGGTATAAGGAACATTTAACATGTCTAAGCACTTAGAACACAAACTAGGATTCCCAATTGTCTAATTATTTATTATCATAAAAAATTATAGGAATACCCCTTAAGGTTCAACAAATTTGCAAGAGTTTAGACACTTAAGAGTAGTTTTTCTACATTCAATGGCCATTTGGAGGGCTATTTATAAGGTTTACCCACCAATTAGTTGTTACAAACATTATCCATAACTCTCTCTAACATTCTAAAAGAAAGCATTAAATGTTCCATAACTCTCCCTAACATTCTAAAAGAGAGCATTAAATGTTGTCTATATAAGGAAAATTGTGGTTGTAAGATGGTTATCACAGTCGCAATTTTTAATTATCTCGTAGTTTATGACACATGGCAGACTCAAATTCATTTTCAATTCTAATAGCTATATCAAATGAAAAATTGTGGGGCATGCTCTTTGAATCACAATCGCACTTTGCCTTTCACTTCCAATTTTGCAGTCCCTAACTTTGCCTCAAATCGTTCTAGAATTCATAGAGTTGTAGCCTTAAGAAATTCACAGTTGTGCTTCTTTCCTTGCAGTTCCAGAACACCTTTTTGGGGGGAGAATCGTGTATTAAAAAGAAAAATGCAATTTTTTTTTATCATAAAGATGTGGTGCCACACTTAAGATAACAAAACAAATGTGAAATGCATGGAAAAAACATGAAATGTGGAATGATTGATGAAAGGAAAAATGAATGGAAAGGATGGTTTAAAAGATGGGTGAAATGTCATCTCCTCTTTGATCATTGCCTTCTTGCTCTTCTTCCTCTTCCTCTTGAGATTCCTCCCCTTCAATATTGACTTTCTATTTTTCTTAGCTCACAAAATTTTCAATGCAAACTTGCATACCCAAGTGAGCTTGAATTTCTCTCATATCCATATAAAGTTGCCTCATCATTCTAACGAATTTGGCTTCATAGATTAAGGTAGAAGAGCTTTGTGAAGAGATTGGAATTTTTTCCTCTTGAAGGATATGTTGATCTCCAATGGAAAGTCTTACTTTTTTATGACTTTGTTGAGTGGTGGAGGCTTACATGCTTGGTTCCCCATTGCATAGGCATGTTCATGATCTCTTATTTTTTGATGGATTTTACACTTAAAAGATATTGGATATCCATCAGGTTGTCCCCATATTCTTGAATTCTTGTATAGTTTTCCAAATTATGAGGAGTGAGGAGGTTCAAGTGTTTTTCAATCTTGGTGATATAGAAGGTGATCAAGATAAGTCTTCTTCTTGTAGTCACAATGTGATGAATATGATCAATAAAATGCATGGTTGACTCCATTGGCATGCCATGAACCAAATCATATATAAAGAACAAGTATTTTTTCATTACCTTCTCATTACCATCACCACGAGCATACATAGGGAAAATGACAATGTGGTGAAAAACCCAATGAAGAAGAGTCCTTATATGTTTGGCATTTGAATTCTTGTTAAGAGTGGTCTCAACAAAAATTTATTTCCAAAACTCTTGAAAGGTTTGAGCCATCTCTCTATAGTTAAAAAGTCCTTGAGTTTTAAAATTAAATACCTTTGCTACCTTATCTTTTATTAATTGATGCCTTCGTCAAAAAATGATAAACTTTATTCCATATTAGCCAGGCTCTTAATGAGGGTTCTTATAAATAGTGAAGGTAAAAAGGAACTCTAAAGACAAGTCATCATACTTATGTTCACGAGGCAACACAAAATTTGTCCACCCAACTTTCTCAATATTACTTCAAAGTCTTTATCAATTCCCAACTTTTTGAAATGAGTGACAAAAGGAAGCTTGCTAGCCATAATCTCTTTCTCCTTTAGAATTTCATATCTAGCATTCTCATTTTCAGAAAAAGTGGCTACAGTGTCTTCTATACTAATTGAAGGTTGAGATAAGGTTGGAGGAGATTTTACCTTCGAGGCATGTGTAGAAAATTTAGGGACTATAGGTGTATATAAGTGGAGATGAAGGTTGAAATGTAAAGAGAGAGAGAGAGAGAGAGAGCTTCTAGATAATGTAAGAAAAGATGCAAAAATGAGTAGAAGTGTGTGAGTAGTTCAGAAAAAAGTTTTTATAGTATTGAAAGGATGCATGCAATAGTAAAAAGAGTTTGAATGGGTGATTCTTGAGAAAAAAAATTATTAGAGAGGTGCCATAAAGGCAATCACCTTATGCACTTGATCTACCCATTTATTATTGATAAAAGGAATTTTCATTATATTGGTAATCATTCATACTAGGTCAAACAGTTGATCTCATAAGCTATAGACTTGAGATGTTTAGAGTTAACATGTGGATACTTACGAGAGTAGCCAAGTACATTGGATGACCTAGCCATGAGACAATCACACAGATATCTTGTAACGCCCACAAATTTGTCTAAATTAAAATAAGTATGTGGTATACATAGAAAACACATGATAGACATAAAAATTTAAATAAATTGAATAAATGACTAAATTATAAATTAAAATAAATTAAATTTATTGATATGATAAATTTGATTAAATTATACCACATAATTAAATTGTATTTTTGGTATAAAAAAATTAAAGATATTAGATAAGGAAATAATAATAATAATAATAATAATAATAATAATAATAATAATAATAATAATAATAATAATAATAATAATAATAAAATTAAAGAAAAAAAGAAAAGAAAAGTGAACAGTAAAAACGGGTCAGCAGAGAATGAAGAAAAAAAAAAGAGCAAAAAAACATGATTTAAGAGGAAGTGGGCTGAAGTCTTTTTTTGGTCATTCTTCCAACTCTATCTCTCTTCTCCTTCTTCTTCTTCATCATCCCCTTTTCTTCCTTCATATCTCAGATCAAATTACTCATCCTTTTCTGCAAGATTTGCATCAAAAATCAGTCCAATTAAATCTGATCTTGGTAAGAAATATTTTCTCCATGATTATTGTGTTATTAGAACCCTTTAGGTTATATTTTTACAAGATATTGCACTCTATTTTTTATTTTCTTGTGACTCGAATTTGGGGATGTATTAAACATAAAAGTTGTTCATCTATGTCTTGTGTATCTCTCTACCAAATTTTATTGAATGATTTTGAGTATATGAAGAGATATGGTTGTTGGAGTGAAACTGGTTCAGGAAGACATATCAACCAAATAACCTACAGGTTTTGTAAAACTTGATCATCTTAATGGCTTAATATGAGGTTTTGTAAAACCTGAAAGTTGTAGATATATATGTTGTTGAGGTCTCTGCCAAATTTCCTATAAATTGCTTCTGTGTAGGTTGAGTTATTCTGAAATAACCTATAACTGTTCCTTGATTGAGCTGGTTTCATATATCTGTACAGCTCCAGTACTTTCGTCCTTATATTTCACCTATTTTTAGATGCATTAGCCAAAGTGTAAAATATGTAAGTTTGACTCCTATGTCATATCTAAATTACTGTCATAATATCACCTTAAAATGTTATGTATTTTGTGAGTTATGATCTAAACAATTGAACTGGTCGGGTTGATAATCTATGTTGAACCTTATATATAAGCCACTATTTGAGAACCTTAGAGTCCGAATCTGGAAATGAGTTAAACATAACAAACGTTCTAAATTAACTTATATAACTATATAAAACTTTTCATAATAAGGTAAGCTACAAAATGAAAGATATGAAGTTTTAAATGTAGTACCTTGAAACTGCCTAAAGGCAGAGAACAGAGCAATATTTAAAAATATACCCAAATTCGTGTAATAGTTCCAAAATTCTGAAATTTTAGTATGTTTTAGTTTAGATGTTATATTTAATCAGGATCAATAATCATATAAATTGGATAAGTGTATAAAAAGTTATTCATCCAACAGTCCAGAAAGGTCATATTCTAGCTTATAAGAAATTGTAGTTATTTATTTAAACTATATTAAGAATAATTATTTTATCAATGTATTAATTATTTATATTTTCGAATTAGGGTCTCAACAAGAAGAAAACCAAGAAAAGTAGACAAGCTCCAAATTTTAGATTTTGGAAAAAAAGCTCCATTGAGGTTTGTACATATATGCATTTTAGTTTGCCTTGTTGCATGCTTGTGTGTTACTTGAATAAGTAGTATATTTGAATAATGTATTACAATGTCTAAATATGAAATGAATTGAGTGCTTAATTAATGAAATTTTATGTTAATGCATGTATAGACATATGGATGAATAATTGATTGATAAAATGTAGAAAATTTTGGTTTATAATATGTAACATAATATATTTTTTAATATAGATTAGTTTATGATTGATTAAAAAATGGGATAATTATTAATGGTAATTATTGAATAATGAGGACAATAAAGAGTGAAGTTAGAAAGTTATGTATGACATATGTATTTCATATGAAAAATTTCATATGAAAAGAGAGGTTATATGGCATACTTGTACTCATAAGGTTATTATAAATTTTAGTTTTGTATTAAAAGATTTGTTGGCTTTGATTGTATAGAGAACTAATTAAAGTATGTCAATATTACTTAAATAGTTATATTTAATGGAATATCATATGATTATATGATTTTAAAATTTTATAATCATATTTTCATTATAAATGTAATAGGAATATTGATTCCAGCAAATTTATATATATAAAGAAAATAAATAAGTAATAACATTAATTGCCCAGTTCTCAACCTGTGGACTAATTAGGGATAGATGGTGCACCATTGCGGGGGCATTACGGTACCGATATTGATATGGTTTAGGAACAGAGTGGTATTAGCTCTGAGAGCACCCCTGTCCTAATTGTACACAAATGATGTGATTATACTCTGTTATGAGGCTTAAGCTCCGCGAGCGCTCTTGATTTGAGATTATAGTGAGTAGGGTGCTTAAGCTCTGCGAGCGGCCTTACTACACGCCCTATATCCGGACAGTCCCAGAATGAGATTTGAGTTATTTATATTAAAATATTATATATAAAATAATTAAAAGATATAGATGTACTTGTTGAAAGATAAAATATGTGAAATAACATGGATTATAAATATTTAGCATGAATTATAAATATTTATTAAGGTAATCTAAATTTATAATCGAGTGTTATATATATATTATCAATGAATTTGGTACTATTGTATAATCATATGGTTGTCCCTCTATAATGTATGTTAGAATATTGTGTATTGTATTATAAATTATCTACCATGCATTTTGGTAATTGTATGTTAAAATATTTATACTTATATGGATTGAGATTTGAGTTAATTAAACAATCATAAGTTTAGAGAAATCAATTAAATTAAAATGAGTTATGGAAACATGAGAGGAGATAGAATGCTTAATATTTTATATATTACATATGATTGAATATATATATATAGTTCATGTCCTGATACAAATATAATGATAATATAATAGAACATAAATTTTATTTTATTATAATATTTTCTAAATTTTATGCAATAATTTATTTAAATTATATCATGATTATTATGACCCATGTTTGTGTGACTGCATGGGAAAACTTAAATGCTTATATGTACCACTAAGTTAGAAATGGCTTAGCGTGGGTTTTTACCGCGCAGGAACTGGAGCTTGCAAGTAGTAAACTATGAAGTTGATAGATAAAGTACAAGCCCTTACTAGAGGAGACGCGTCAGAACTGGTTGAGAGTCGAATGCATATTATTTTTGCATTTTCTTTATTATCATGCATATGGGTTTATTGGACATGTCTTATATATAGTTAAAAACATATTTTGTACTTTGGTATTATATTTATATAGTTAGATGTAAGGTAAAAACCATTAATTTTGATAGTTAAAATGAAGTATAATATTTATGTAACTTGATAATGTATTTGATAATTGAATCCATATGTATATTTGAATATAAAAAAAAATATCAATTTAGTTATTAAGTAAAAAAAATTTTAAATTCAGACTAGTTTCATTCAGATTGTCTGTGTCATTCCACTTATGTAATGAGATTATTCCTATTATATAGGCGGGATGTCACATATCTATTCAATATCAGTGATAGTCTCATCATAACAATTGTGCAAGTATTCTTAGACTTGAGATACTCAAGGTTATATTGGATACCAAATCCTACACTTTGACTCTATTCCTTGTTACCTTTTAGAGGTAACTCATAGGGTGGTAATTGGGTATAGTATGAGGTATTTGAATGTAGTTGAGTAGTCAAAACATTCACCACACTTAATAAAAGGAGAGTATACATATGGCCTCTTATAGAGATCATTACTCAAAAATCTTTGGCCGAGGTGGACATGTCTTGAAGAAGGTCTTCAAAGATATATCTAATAGAGTAATGGTTCTCATAGACAAGAACTAATATCATTTGGACTAGACAAAGAAAAACAATTCGACAAAGGCCCATGAGGACGTGAAGAAGAAGGCCAAAAAGACTGCTTCAAAGGGGATTTACATCATTGTGGCAAGAATGACCATTGGAAAAGAAACTGCAAGTACTATATGGAGTCTTTGAAGAAGGAGAAGGAAAAGATATTGGATGCACATTCTACTTTAGGTATTTATATTATTGAGGTTAGTATTGTTTCTAGTAATAATACATAGGTATTTTATACCAGTTGTGGCTCACACATATGTACTGATATGTAAGGTCTAAGGACCAGTAGACAACTCAAGAAAGGAGAGTCACACCTGTGTTTTGGCAATAGAGCAAGAGTTGCTGCATTAGCTGTAGGAACTTATGTATTGAAATCCCCTAGTGGACTTGTTTTAGAATTAGACAATTGCTATTATGTTCCAGTTTTAACTAAGAATATTATTTTTGATTCTTATTTAAATAGAAAAAATTTTTATTTGACTATTAATGATAATGGTTGCTCTATATGATTGAATGATATTTTTTTAATGGAACTAGCACATTATGTAATGGAATTTATATTATTGACATGTTTAATTCAATCCTCAATATTAATAATAAAAGACAAAAGTTGGATAGCCTAAAACCATCATATTTATGGCATTGTCCCTTGGCCATATAAATGAGAGGTGCACGACTAAGTTATACACGAATGGTGACTTAGGGTCATCTGATTATTAATCATATAAAACATGCGAATCTTGTTTAATAGGAAAGATGACAAAATCATCTTTTAGCAGAAAAGGTGAACGTGTTAATGGGCTATTGGACCTTATACATACAGATGTATATGGCCCAATGTCAGTGCATGCCATAGGTGGTTTTATCTACTTCATTACCTTTTTTAATGATTATTCATGATTTGGGTACTTGTATCCAATGAGATACAAATATGAAGCCTTTGAAAAGTTAAAAAAATTCAGAAATGAAGTAGAGAAACAACTTGGAAAAAATATTAAAATACTTAGATCAGATCAAGGTGGGGAATACCTAAGTCAAAAGTTTTAATGTTATTTAAGAGATAATGAGATTTTATCTCAATAGACTCCACCTTACATGCCACAACACAATGGTATGGCTAAAAGGAGAAGCCAAACTTTGTTAGATATGGTGAGGTCTATGATGAGCATTGTAGAACTACCGAAGTCTTTTTGTGTTATGCACTGGAGACTATTTTTATATACTAGATAGAGTCCCTTTTTATATACTAGATAAAATCCCTTTTAAGTCAGTTGATTTTATTCTATATGCGATATGGATAACAAGAAACATGTTCTTTCACACATGAATGTGTGAGGTTGTCCTCCTTTTATGAAGTGGACAATATCAGGCAAGCTAAAAGCTAAATTTGATAGGTATCTATTTGTGGGATATCCAAAAGAGTCATTTGAATATCAATTCTACCATCATTTTGAACAAAAGTTATTTGTTTTGATGCATGTTGTCTTTTTAGAGAAAAAGTTTTTTCTAAAAGAAGATAGTGAGAGCAAAATTGAACTTGATGAAGTTCAAGATGCTCAAACAGACATTGATCAATCGATTGAATCCAAATACGTTACTCATATAGATGAAGTAACAACTACTCATTCTAAAACACAAGAACTTTGTAGATCAAGTAGGATACACACTATTATAAAGAGAGATGAATTTATCATAAGTGAACAGAATGAAGTATTGCTTATAGAGGATGATGAGCCTACTTGTAACACCTACTAAGTAGGCCTAGTCATTAGGATGGTTTAGAGAAACCAGAAGTTTGTTTAAGGACTTTGTTAGGGAAAAAAGTTAAGAAAAGATGAGAAATGTGATGAGCTCTATGTTCACACCCGTGAATGAGGTTTGAGGTCTTTTATGCTCGTGATTGATTGGTCACGCCCGTGAATACTATCAGGTATAAAACATGATCAATTGTTCTTTTCTCTCTCACATGCCCTATACCCAAAAGAGAACCCTAGATTTTGAAGTTCCTTTACATTAATGACCATATGCCTTTATTTTTCCTTTGATTCCAAGATCAAAACACCTAAACCTTAATCAAAGATCAAAGTTTATCAATTTCTTGAGAGAGAAAGCAAAAAAAAAAGTTATTTTCTTATAGAGGCAGACCTAAAGGAAGTGAAAAGCATAAAACATCTTTCATCCTAGTCATGTTTCCTTCAATCCTGGTAAGGAATCATGTTTCCCTTTCATCTTTGCAAGTTTTCATAGCCTTTTACATGTATATCTCATTTTTGGTATAGACCCATTTCCAAATAGGTTAGGATTTTGTTCAAGCTTGAGTTTTTATAGGCAAATGTCCTTTTTTTAAGCTTGATTAAGATTATAGTATGCATCAGAAAAGGGTTAAGTGAGTGTAAGGTTATATAAAAGAGTTTAAAGTTAGGGTTTTATCTTTATGGATTTTAAGGTTAAGTGTATGGTTTATAGAAGTTGATAAATATGTGTTATATGTGATAGGAGTTGGAAGAGGAGATGGTAAAACCCACTAAAAGGATAAACTTAAATGAAGTTTTGTTTTTGAGGCTCCATTAGAGGTATTTACATGTATGCATTTAAATTCCAAACCTTGGCATGCTTGTATGCCTTAAATGCAAATCATTTGTTGTTATGAAAGTAAATGATGTAATTAATGCCATGAGAATTGAATGTTATATGCATAAATGCTAAGTTAGGTATGAAATGTATTGATAGTATGATATAGGACTTGCTTCAATGATGCCAAAGGTGTTTTAATGGGAATGATAAATAATGATGGTTGAAAAGGTTAGAAAAGGTATTAATGAAGATATAAATGCATGATATGGTATTGAATATGTTTGGAAAGGTAAGTTGTGATGATTATGTATTCTTTTGGGTTAATTGATGTTATAGGATGAATTGTTGGGAGTGTAAATAGGAAGAGGTTGCCATTGGACAACCATTAGAGCCCTTGTGTGTGTTTTGTATTAAATGCCTTATTTTTATGGTAGATTTGCTAGAAAACCCAAATTTTTGCCCGTGACATAGGGTTCACGGTCATGAATCCTCATCCCGGAATTGCCCATTTCAGGTAGAATATTTCATTGGTTGAGTCACCACTTGACTCACGATTGTGAATCTCGTTAGTCACGCCCGTGACTAATTCTTCACTTCTGTGAAGAAATGTGCAATTTATGGACATAGACATTCACTACTTAATTCATGGTTGGGTTCATGAGAAAAGATACCCGTGAGTAAAACTTCATAACTATGAACACATAGTTCATGCCCTGAATCATGTTTACAATGTTATATGTTATTTTCTTCTATGATTTCAATACAATGGCTATGGAGATGTTTCTATAATCGTATGATATGAATAGATAAAATATGATTTTATCACTATTCGTGCATATATGACATATGGTAAAATTTCATATGTTCCAAATGTTGATGTCATAAGGTAAAGGCTTATTACTATAAAAAAGGATATTATTAAGTAAAGCCCAGGCTCAATACTAGGACTAGAAATATGATAGGTGGCATGCCATTAATGAAGCGTACGGTACTGTAAAAATATGTTATACAATTATCTTTTAAAGACAAGATGCCTTATGTTCGGAGAGTGCCCTTGATCCTATATACATGCAAAAGATATATGTTTACTTAGTCAAGGTGGCTTAAGCTCGAATTGCACTAATGACTTGAGGAGCCTAGACAAGCACACACGATTATAGACAATAGCAGGTCACAATTGGTATCTGAATAGCCCATATAGAGAATTGTTGGGCAAAAATGTTAAAGTAATTATTGAATATAATACAATAAAAAAGGGTTCAATGAACATATGTATACAGTGATAAATAATTAAGATGTTTGATTTGTTATATGTTATAAATGTAGTGACTGATCATCTTTTTATGATTTAAAGGCATAAAGTTATATTAGTTTCATAAGGTAACGTATGATACATGATTTAATAATTTCATTGTCATGCCTTGATGCTTTTGATATGATTCCATGAACATGAAGTATGCAAATATGTCTTATGTGAATGCATGTTGAATTTTTATGCCTATATGTACCACTAAGCTTTTAGTAGCTTAACCTGTGGGTTTTTCTACATGCAAGTTGAAGCCTAGTGGATAGAGGTTGAAGTTGATCAGATAAGCCAACCCACTTCAAAGACAATAAAGTAGACCCGACATAGGTCAGTGATACAATATGTCATCATTTTGCATTGTTGTACATGAAATATTGGTTTTTGGATTGTTTTTGCTTATACATGTCTGTATTTGAAAGTAACATGTAATTTTGTTAAAGCCATGTATTTTTGTAAACATCGGGCCGTTTAAGCCAAACACAGTATTTTTATATGTATATGATGATAGTGATATATTTGGATCCAAGATGTTTTTTTATGGATGTCCACATATATGAAATGTTTTAACAGGTTTTATATGCTAAGGAATTTATGTGACAAAAGGGGTTTTAAAAAAAAGTCTTAAATTTTCATAGGTTTTCTCTAATAGGTACATGTGACACTTGCTCATTTAGTTGGATTAATCTTAATTAGACGAAAGGGTGCAACACTACTACCTATGAATAAGTTCTAAATTATTTAGAATATGATAGATGACTAAAAGACATATAGTTAGAGATGGATTCCATATATGAAAACTAAGTATGGACTTTGGTTGATCCACCTGAAGGGATAAAACCCATTGGGTACAAATGGGTCTTCAAGAAAAAGACCGACATGAAAGGTAATACAAATACCTATAAGCTAGGCTGGTAGCTAAAAGATATCATCAAAGACAATGAGTTAACTATGACAAAACCTTTTCTCCAGTTGTTATGCTTAAATTCATTATAATACTCTTAGCTATTGCTGCTCATTATGACTATGAGATTTGGCAAATGGATGTAAAAATAACTTTCCTTAATAGAAATTTGACTGAGGATGTTTGCATGACATGACTTGAGGGTTTCACATCTAGTGATGACAAAAAGATATGCAAATTGCAAAGATCCATTTATGGATTGAAGCACGCATCTATGAGTTGCAACATTCGATTTGATGAGACAATAAAAGAGTTTGGTTTGTCATAAAATATGGATGAACCTTGTGTTTACAAGGAGGTTAGTGAGATTACAATCATATTCCTAGTGTTATGTATGGATGACATATTATTTATAAGAAATGACGTCTTAGTTCTTCAATCAGTCAAATTTTGGCTTTCTAAGAATTTCTCTATGAAGGACCTTAGAGAAGCAACCTACATACTAGGAATTAAGATCTACAGAGATAAATCAAAAAGGTTGTTTGGTCTTTCTCAGTCTACATACATAGATAAGATGCTAAAGAGGTTTACTATGGAATAGTCCAATAAAGGATTTATTCATATAACTTATAGGATTACCCTTTCTAAATTCATGTTCTAAAGACACATGATGAACATGTGCTCATAAGTAGGATTCCATATGCTTCGACAATATAATCCATCATGTAAGCTATGTACTAGCCCCGGTGTATTATATGCTCTAAGTGTCATGAGTAAATATCAATCAAATCCCAGTGAAGGGCATTGGGTGGTTGTTAAGAGCATCCTTATGTACTTGAGAAGAACTAAGGAAACATTATTGGTTTACAAAAATGATGAGTTTAAGGTCAGCAGGTATATAAATACCAGCTTCCAATATGATAAGGATGACTCCAAATCCTAGTTAGGTTATATTTTCACATTAAATTATGGTGCAATCAGTTGGAAGAGTTCTAAATAGGAGATGTCTACATATTCCACAACCATAGCAAAGTACATTACAACTTTTGAGATAGTTAAGGAAGTGGTTTGGATAAGGAAATTCATCAGAGTTAGATGTGGTACCTAGAATTATTGACCCGATACCTTTTTATTGTGATAATAATAGAGCCATTGCACAAATAAAAGAGTCACAGTCTCATCAAAGATCAAAACATGTACTCAGACATTACCATCTAATTCAGGAAATCATAGGTAGACATGATGCAAAGATAGAGAGAGTTCCCACTAATCAGAATATAATTTATCCTCTCACTAAACCACTTCCCCAAAAGAAATATGATAACCATATACTCACCTATGGTATAAAGTATAAAGGCAATTGACTTTAGTGCAAGTGAGAGATTGTTAGAGAGGTGCCCTAAAGGCAATCACCTTAGGCACTCGATGTACTCATTTATTATTAATAAAAGATATTTTTATTATATTGGTGTTCATTCATATTTGAATCTGATTTCGATTTTATATTGTTTAATGAAATCTTTGGTATGTAACACAATATGAAGGAAATCATAATGAGATTATGATAGTGAGATTTCTATCATGTGCAATTGTATTTATACCTAAATGATCCCTACTCATAGAATTAACAAGATAAGACAAGATATTGTTAATCTGAATAGACTAACACATGTTATACTTCTTGACTAGGGCAAATAGTTGATCTCATAGGCTGAAGACATGAGATTTTAGAGCCAACATGTGGATGCTTGCTAGAGTAGCCAAATACATTGGATGATATGATATAGGACAATCACATGTATATCTATTCAATGTCAGTGATAATCTCATCATAGCAATTGTGTAAGTATCCTTAGACTTGAGATGCTTAAGTTTATCTTAGATACTGAATCTTATATTTTGGCTCAATTCTTTGTTACCTTTCAAAGGTTGTTAATAGGATGGTGATTGAGTATAACATGAGGTATTCGAAAGTAGATGAGTACTCAAGAAAAGATTCACCACTCCTGATAGAAGGAGAGTATATTTGTTGCCTCTTGTAGAGATCATTACTGAGAAATCCTTGGCCAAGGTGGATATGTCTTGAAAAGGTTTTCAAAGACATATCTAATAAAATAATGAATCTCATATATAAAAACTAATATCATTTGGAATAGATGTGATGTAGTAAGTCTAGTGGGAGTTGACACAGTCCATGCTCTGAACTAGATGACGTATAATATGGTAAGGTGATGAAATGCTTAGCAATTGGCTATGGAAGGGTTTATAGTCAGACCACTGACTTTTTCGTTAATTGGGTGGTTATGATGTGTTGCTAGATACTGCTAATGATTTGTTCAAAATCATGTGATGATTTGGACTGTCAACATAATTGGAAACCTAATGGGTCATATGTATAAAATGAATGAAGGAGATTTGAAATGGGCCTTCAATTGGATCCAAGGACATAAGAGAGAAAATTCGGCCGAGGACAATTCATTATCGTAGAATGGTTCTCGTGGTCGTGCCACTGGTCCTTGGTTTGTCTCGGTTGCAATAGTGGAGTTTGCGGCTGCTAATATGTATTGTTTCTTATTTCCAGGTGTGCTGGATTGTCACGGCTATGACAAGCTATTCATGATGGTGACTATTTCAACATCAAAATAAGTCATGGTCGTGAAAGGTGTTTTACAATCGCTACTTCAGTCAGTTTTCTATTTTGAATAGAAAGCTTAAAACTTAGGGTTTTAACAATCCTACTATAATATTTGTCATTAGGGCTTAGTAATTAATATAGATTAAGAGATATAAGAATATGATTAAGGGTTACTAAAAAAGAGTTAAAAAAATACAAGAAAGTGAAAAGTCACATGGTTCATGCTCGTGACAATACTTTCACGACCGTGAACCATCATGAGATAGAATTATGAGTTTAAGTAGATTTACGACCGTGAGAGTCATTGTCATGCCTGCAAACATCATTCTATATAAATTCCATCGGTTGTTCTTTCTTTCTTTCTTTCATGACCTAAAATTGAAAGGAACCTTAGAATATGAAGTCTTCTCACATCAGAGGATAATGTCTTATATTTTGCTTTGATTCCCAGCCCTAAACATCTAATCTAAAGCAAAAGATCAAGTTTAACACATTCTTGGGAGAAATGAGCTTTTAGAAAAGGTGCTCTTGAGGAGGCCAAATCATAGGATAAAAAGAGGAGACGAATCTTCCATTCTAGCTGTGTTTCCTTCAATTGAGGTAAGGAATCACATTTTCCTTTCATTCTTACAAACTTTAATAGCTTTAATCATGTTTAGTTTGATTATGGTAGAGACCCATTTCCAAATGGGTTAGGTTATGGCTTGATTTTGAGAGTTTATGGTTAAAGACCTCTCTTCAAGTTATTTAAAGGTTATAACAAGTGTTAGTAAAAAGTTTTATAAGATTAAGGTTTTTAAAAGTGTTAAGTTAGGGTTTTCATCTTTATGACTTTAAAAGCTAAGTTTAAGGGTTATAGATTTTGATATAGATAAGTTTTACGTGATAGGAGTTGAAAGAGAAGGTGGTGAAACCCACCAAAGGGATAAGCAAGCTTAAGTAAAGCTTGGTTTTTAAGACTCCATTAAATGTATGAACATATATGCATTCAAATTCCCAAATTATGGCTTGTTGTGTGTTAATTAAGTGATAATTGAATTGTATGCTTTATGTGCGAAATGCAAAGTTCAATGTTGAAATTAATGCCATAAGATATGACTAATTGTATGAGAAGTGTATATATGCCTTAAATGAGTATTTTATGATGCTTGTTGTATATAGAGAAATGAATGATGATGCCATAATGAGTGAAAGAGGTAAGTAAGAAATGATTAAATTTTTAAGGAACCATCAATGCTTATTAGGATGGTTTGTGAACATGAAAAAGGGTAAATGGAGTGATTATAAATTTAATGGTGCTTTATCATGTTTTAAATCATGTTTGAGATGAATGTTCATAGGAAAAGGTTGTCATAGGATAACCATTGGAAACATTGTATGTGACTTATAAGAAATGCTTATGTTAATGCTGTTAATTGCAGGAAAACCCAGATTCACATCCATGACTATTTGTTCATGACTGTGAATTTCATTGGATGAATAATGTCACGCTAGTGACTCTTTATTCACGCATATGAAGAAAGTGCACAAAATGAACAAAAGCTTTCATGACTTGGTTCATAGTTTGGTTCACGGGTAGGCTACCCATGACTGAAGTGTTCATAGCTGTGAACACATAGTTCACGCTTATGAAGCCTATTTTATATGATATATTTTATTTTTTTAAATGGCTTTATTGCAATGGCTATGCACATGCCTATATGATGAGATGTTTGAAGTATGCTTTTATGATTTTCAGCATAAGAATGTTACATAATGAAATTCCACATGAATGAAGTATACGTATTATATGATATGAATACTATAATAAAGATAATATGAATAAGTGAAGCCTAGACTCAATACTAAGACTTGAAGTAGGATAGATGACATGTCATTAAGGGGGTTTATGGTACTATAGTTATATGTTTACCCAGTCAATGTGGATTAAGCTTATAGAGTGCCATTGATTTGAGGAGCCTGTACTGGCACACATGATGATCAGTAATATTACATACAAAAGTTATATATTTACCAAGTCAATGTGGCTTAAGCTTGTAGAGTGCTATTGAATTGAGAAGCTTGGACTAACACATGATTATAGACACTGACAAGGTGGCTTAACTGGAATGAGCACCCCTGCTCACAACCTATATCCGAATAGTTTGTGTTCAAAGTTGTTGGGCAATGATCTTAAAATGATTAAGGAATGAAATGAAATGGTAAATGTGGTTCAGAGATACAAGTATTCAAGAATAAAATATTATTATGTTATATGTTTTTAAAGAAGTTAAATGCTCGTGTTTTTGTTGTCAAAGTTTAGTAAATTAACGCGCCTATAAGGTAAAGTATTTTACATGATTGTAAGATTGTCACTCATACCATGACGATTTATATAATAAAATTATTTTATATGATTTGATGTAGGATGCATAACTGTTTGTACAAATTTTTATGCCTATATGTACCATTAAGCTTTTAGTAGTTTAGCAAAAGGAGTTGTTTACTTGTATACATGTCTGCAAGTGTAAGGATTATATAATCTATGTCAAAGGCATGTATTTTTGTAAACCCCTGAATAAGGGTTAGTCATATTTTTATGAAAGTGTGATTTTATATGTTAAGTCAAACATTATTTTTACTTAATGTTTTATGTAAGTCATCATGGTCATGGTACAAAGAAAAAGTTTTAAATTTATTTTTAGATTTTCCACATACAGGTTGAAGAGTTTTGAAGATGAATCTCATTCATAAATGCTATGAAAAATTAAAATTTCCAAAACCCAAAACAAGGATCATGTGTGTGCCATTAAAACTAATTCATCAAAGCATAAAGATTATAAATTATACATTATAATTTCTTGATTTTTTCTTCAAATTTTCACCTTGTTGGATTGTAGCAAACCACAACAATCTATACTAAGATGTCTCTAATATTCATCCATGCAAAAAACATATGAAGAAACTATAAGAGAAATAGTTGAATACACCTTAAAGTGCTAGCAATGGTGTAAGCTCAATTTGAGAAAATACGAAAAATAACTATTATTTAAAATTTTGAATTTCTTAACATCCAAAAATAATTTTCAGAATTTTGAACTTTTCAAAAATATTTTTACCCCAAAATTAGTTTAGGTACAAAGTGCACAAGATAAGGAGAGGGATTTGGGGGGTTTTACCCTAATTGGCCTTAATTGGCTAACTAAGTTTAATTAGGCCAGCTGGCCTGTGACCTCCTCAAGTGATTTGTTTCATACCATTTTGTCGCAATCCAACCCGAAATATTTCTCTCATATTTCTGGATCTCATCTAAGACTATTTTACTCATTCTTCACATCTCCAATGGGTGTGACCCATTAGGTTCTCAGTTATGCTGGCCACTTAAATTAAGAATTAATTTAAATAAGTCAAGAGTGGTATCTAGCAACACATCATGACCCCCAATTGACCAAAAAGTTAGTAGTTTGACTATGAACCTTTCTGTAGACAATTTTTCGTGCAATTAAGCCCTTCACCATCTTATACCCCACTTGGTTTAGAGTATAGACTTGTGCCAACTCCCACTAGATTGATTACGTCACATCTAGCCCAAGTGATGTTAGTTCTTATTTCTGAGACTCATTACTCTATTAGATATATCATTGAAAACTATCTTCATGATATTTCCACTCCAGTTAGAGATTTCCAAATAATAACCCCTGCAAGTGGCCATGGTATACACTCCTTCTATTAGAAGTGTAAATCCTTTGTTGGTTACCTAATTATCTTTGAATACCTCAAGTTGTACCCAATCACCATCCTATGAGCAACCTTCCAAAGGTAATAAGGAATAGTGTCAAAGTACATAATTAGTATCTAAGATATCCTTGAGTACCTTAAGTCTAAGGATACTTGTACCATTGCCATAATAAGACTATCCTGAACATTTGAATAGATTATCCATATGATTGTCTCATAGCAGGTCATCCAATGTACTTAGCTACATTTAACAAGCATCCACATGTTAACTCTAAACATTTCATGTTTACATATTATGAGATCTATTGATTGATCTTATCAAGGAGTATAATATGTGTTAGTCTGTCCGGATTAATAATGTCCTGTCTCATTAATCCTATGACTAGGGATAATTTAAATACTAATATAATTACACATGATAAGAATCTCAATATCATGATCTCATCATGATTTTCTTCATGCTATGTTATATATCAAGGACTTCATTAATTGATTTAAGATCACTATCAATTTATATATCAAATGAATATCAAATTAATGAAAATGCCTTTTATTAATCAAATAAATTTGTACAATAAGTGCTAAAGGTGATTGCCTTTATAACACTTCTCTAACAATCTCCCATTTGCACTAAAGACAATCGTGTTTATAATTAATTCCATAGGCGAGTACATGAGAATCATATTTCTTCTAGGGAAGTGGCTTAGTCAAGGGATCAATAATATTTTGATTGGTGGGCACTCTTTCTATCTTTATATCATCCCTACTAATGATTTCTCTAATCAAATGGTATCTTCTGAGTACATGTTTGGATCTCTGATGAGACTGTGGCTCCTTTGCTTGTGAAATGGCTCCATTATTATCATAATACAGTTGTATTGGATCAACAATGCTAGGAACTACTCCAAGTTCCATGATGAATTTCTTTATCCAAATTACTTTCTTTGCTGCTTTGGAAGCTGCAATGTACTCTGCTTTGATTGTGGAATTAGTAGTCGTTTCCTATTTGGAACTCTTCCAACTGATTGCTCCACCATTTAGTGTGAATATATAACTTGATTGGGATTTTGATTCATCATTGTCAAATTGGAAGTTGGCATCAGTATACCCATTCTTAAAAATGCTTCCATCTCCATATATCAAGAATATATCCTTAGTCTTTCTCAAGTAATTAAGGATATTCTTGACAACCATCCAATAACCCTTACTAAGGTCCAATTGGTATCTGTTCGTGACACTCAGAGCATATGATACATTGGTTCTTGTACATAATATAACATACATGATTGATCCTATAATTGCAACATATGGAATCAAACTCATATGTATCTTCTCATCTTATGTCTTTGGACACATATACTTTTAGAAAGTAATCCCATGGGTCATGGGAATATATCATCTCTTGGATTGCTCCATGCTAAACGTCTTTAGCATCTTGTCTATTTATGTAGATTGTCAAAGACTAAACAATTTTTTTAGATCTACCTCTATAAATTCTTATCCCCAAAATATAGACTGCTTCTCCACGGTCTTTCATAGAGAAATTCTTAGATAACCGAGTTTTGTCTAATTGTAAGGCTAAGACATTATTTCTCATTAATAGTATGTCATCTACATACAACAGAAGAAATATGATTGCACTCCCACTAACCTTCTTGTATACACAAGGTTCATCTAGATTTTGTAAGAAATCAAATTGTTTGATTGTCTCATCATACCGAATATTCTAACTCTTGGAAGTTTGCTTTAATCCATAAATGAATCTCTGAAACTTGCATACGTTTTTGCCATGTTTTGATATAAAGCCTTTTGATTATGTCATATACACATCATCCGTTAGATTTCCATTAAGGAAATCCACATCCATTTGTCATATCTCATAATCATAATGAGCAATAATGGCTAGGAGTATCCTTATGGATTTAAGCATAGCTAATGGGCTTAAAGTTTCATCACAGTTAATTCCTTGTCTTTGATGATAACCTTTAGCTACAAGTCTAACTTTATAGGTAACCACATTACCATCCATGTCATTTTTTTTTTTTCTTGAAAACCCACTTGCACCCTATAGGCTTTATCCTTTCAAGTGTGTTGCCCAAAACAATAAACAAGAAAGGGGGTTGAATTGGTTGGTAATTAAAAATTTTGCTTGAGACAATTTAACCAAAGAATAATTTATGAGAGAGAGAAATTTGACACATAAGATTCATAGAGATTTGGGTATTAACCTCCCTAATCTCAATTGGGAATTTCACTAATACACAGTATTACAAATGGAGTTTTTCCTAGGTCACTCCCAACTATGGTGTTTCTCTCTTAGTTAACACCTAACACAAAAAAACCTTTGTATTTTAATGGCTAACACAATAACCAAATCCTTGTATTTCTACGGCTCACACAATAACCCTTACAAATGTTTCACTCACAACCCAACTCACTCAAACTCACTTTTTAGTAATTGATTACAAGAATGAAATACTCACCAATCATAAATCTCAACAATTATGAGCAATTATGGTTCTTACAATAAGAATGGTGATACAAATTAAATGCACAAAGCTATACAAGATTAGAAATTTGAATGCACATTTTTCATTTGTTTTCTCTTATTTTATAACCTTTGAAAGTAGTAAATATGTTGTCTTTATACTTCCCATAACAAAAATAGTCTTTTGGGATGCATTTAATGCAAAAATTCCGATTCAATAACTTTCCCATTTGCGCCTGATAATTTTCTCTTTCCATACAGGCATGACTGTTCTTCATGCCGTGAATGAAGTAATGAAGCTAGTCGTGAATGGTTATGTCCAGAAATGAGAAGTCTTTCATGAGTGTGACATATTTCTTCATGAGCATGACTTAATCAAGCTTCATGGGTGGTCTAATGCTTCATTTCCATTAATGTTTGAACAAACAGTCTCTGGTGCTAACTATTTCATAGGCATTACCCATGAGTCACAGGCATTAAATGTGCTTTTCACAGTTGTGGCAGTTCTTCACCACGAGTGTGATAATGTTATCTAGCGTGAATATTTTCTTCACAAGCATGAATGTTTGATGATTTTCATTCTTTTGAACTTCAAACAACTTCAATCAACTTTCTTCATAGTCTTAGGAATATGTAACCTGTTTAAAACACTTAGAACATAAAATGTGGTTAAATTTCTTATTGCCTAATTATTTGTGATCATCAAAATGATGGAAATACCCTTCAAGGTTCAACAAAGTAGGTCAACCAAAGTCCATACTTGGTTTTCATACATGAAATCCATTTTTTACTTCATGGCTTGAATCCATTTGTCATATTTTGAACTATTCAGAACTTCTTCATAGGTTGTAGGCTTATTATTTTCTATGAGCAATACGTCATTTTTTCACTAATGAGAAATCCATATCTCTCTAGAACAATACGTATCCTACTTGACCTATGAAGCTTTTATGCTTCAAATGGTTGAGCTATTATATCATTTGTATGAATAATAGGCTTGGGTTCACGCAGTTGATCAACATCTAATTGAGCATCTTGAACTTTCTCAAGTTCAATTGTGCTCCCATTATCTACTTTTAGAAGAAATTCTCTCTCTAAAATAATAGCATGTTAAGAAACAAACTCCTTTTATTCCAAGGGGTGGTAGAATTGATATCCATATCATGCTTTTTGATATCCCACAAACAGACATCAGTTAGACTTAGCTTCCAACTTATCTGACATTGTTCACTTCATATAAGCATGACAATCCCAAACTTTTATATAAGAAAGTGTGGGCTTCTTGTTCCACATCTTATATGGAGTAATATCAACTGACTTTGAAGGGATTCCATTTAATATATAAATGACAGTCTCTAGTGCATAACCCCAAAACAATTTAGGGAGTTTTGCAAAGCACATCATAAACCTTACCATGTCTAATAGGGTTCGATTTCTCCTTTCAGCCACACCATTATGTTGTGGCATGTCAGATGGAATCCATCGAGATAATATCCCATTATCCCTAAGATAATCTAGAAACTCTTGGCTTAAGTATTCACCTCCTCGATCTAATCAAAGTGTTTAATGCTTTTGCCAAGTTGTTTCTCTACTTCATTTCTGAATTCTTTGAACTTTTCAAAGGCTTCATATTTGTATCTCATGAGATGCACGTACCCATATCATGAGTAGTTATCGATATAAGTAATGAAGTAGATGAAACCACTTTTAGCGTGTGTGGACACTGGACTATATTCTACTAGGTTTTATCCAGAATAATAAAATATTGATAATTAATCCTAGCAAAGTCATTTTGTCCAATAAATTCTCAAAAATCTATAAAAAAGTGTTGAGCATTTACTATTATGGTACCGAGTGATACTATGTTTTAGGTTAATCGAAAAGAACTTACTTATGATCGTAATCTAGATGTTTCCTTGCTAGGCAACTCCTGAATGATATCCTTCAAGCTTGATGCGATAGAGAAACCATTTGAGAAAGTGGAAGGATACTCATTGTCCATACAAATACAATTTGTTCAATTTGAACAAAGAATATATTGCACTTACATACATGTTGTTTGCCTCTAAATCTTATAAGCTGACCAAATCACAACTTGAATCTGCCTTCCAACTTGTCTATACCACAAAGAAACAAGTTTGAGAAGTAATATCAACATATTGTAAAAAGAAGTCATTACAATCAAAATTGTGAAATTGTAAAACTTGAGTTGTCCTTAAACGAATCAAATATTTTGCACCTAATGAGGCCCTCTTCAAAATAAAAGTAATCAAATGTCATGATTTTCATCAAAAAAATGTTTGATTCAAAATTATAATTTGATACAAGAGAAAATATTAATGCATGATTTTGAACTCAATGTACTAATAATAACATATAATGCTTTCTTTTCCATTTCTTTGGGAACTTAGGTGTTTGTTAAGGCTACAAATATGAACTTAAGTGTAATTATATTTACAATTTCCTTTTAGGCTTTGTGTAATCTATAGTTCACCAAGGAAGTAATTATTATACTTGAATATTCCTAAACATAAATATATAATGAGTGCAATAATGTAGAGCTGACATACAACTTATTCTTGTTCTAAAACAATTAGTTGTACTGAAATTTGGCCCTAACCAGCCAATAAATTTGTCATATTCGCTAATTTAGATCTAAGTCACGCGAGTTGTTAAATCGACTCATCGGTTTGACTGAAGTTTAAATTTGGATTTTTATTGAAAAATAATGAAAATAATGGCAATTAAGTATGAAAAATATCTAATAAAGTGTTCAAAATATTTTATGATGTTAAATTTCAGTAAAGGACTAAATTGCAAATTTTGAAAAGTTTAGGGGTCAATTTGCAATTTACTGAAAATTGGATGATTAATTGGGATAATCATCAATTAAATACATGAATTGAGACATAAATTGCATGTGGAGGCCAACCACACCAAGTGGAAAATTTTAAGAAGCCAAGTAACATACATGCATTTAGCATTAATATAAACTTCTAGATTGAGCTTAGGTGTCCCCCCATCTTAATGACTTTTGTCATCTTCTTCTTGATTGTTTCTTCTTATTTCTTATCCATTTTCAATGAAGAAAATTCTATTCTCTACACCAGTCCACGTTTTTTCCTTGATCAGCCATAACCAAAGTTTGATTCTAGTGAAAAGAAGTGAGAAAAGAGAGAAAAAGTAAGGAAAATTTCATCTTCATGCTCAAGAAAGCTTAAGAGAGTAAGGAAAAAGAGAGAGATTAGGTTTATGAAATTTTAATGATCTGTTTATGAACTTTAGGAACTCAAGTTGACAAGGAGCTAGATCAAAGGAGCAAAGGAAAGAAGAAAGAGAAGTAAATAGAAAGAAAATGAGAGGAAAAGAGAGGTTTGTGCATAACCTAAGGCAATAGCCTATTTTAATTTTTTTATTTGCATAATTTAATTATTTGGCATACTGATGATTCTGAATTTATATTATTTTGTGATGAAAATCTTGGAGATGCATGTTTCCTAGACTTAGGATTTAATTTGGTAAAAATTGAATGTGATTAGTTGGTATGTTCATTGCTGGAAATGGATGAGCAGTGTACACTTAAACTGTTATAACTTAATTTATGGAACTCAATTTTGCATGTTCTTTATTGGTTTTGAAAGATAAGACATATGGCTATAACTTTTCTTTATACCATAAAACCTGAATATGTCTGTAATTGTCTAGAAAAATTCATAAAATTCGGACATAGAATCTGTCCTGAAATTCTGGGCAGAATTGTTAGTAATGAGCAGTAAGTATTTAAACTGTTATAACTTGAGTTTGGGAGCTTGTATTTGTGTTTTATTTATTCGGTTTGAAAGCTAAGGCATAGGACTATAATTTTTATTTAGACCATAACATCTGAATATGTTTGTAATTTTCCAGAAAAAATTTATAAACTTCAGACTTAGAATCTGTCCAGAAAATTCTAGGCAGAATTGTTAGTGACCAGTTAGTGTTCATTTTATCATATCTTTTGATAAAAAAACTCAGAATTAAGTTATTCAAGTTTCATATTAAAACTAAGATCTAGATATAAAATTATTAAGAATATCATGTAACTAAATTCAGAACGTAACAGGACCAAAATTAAGGTCCAAAATAGAGAACATAATCTGCCAATGACAGGGCAGCATATGAGTTGAGAAATTAAATGAGTAAAATGATGAGAACCTTGTTATATTATGTAAATGTTATTTTAATTGAGTGATTATGTGATTATTTTGCGATATTAAATGCATGAAAAGTGTGAATATAATTTTTATGAATTTTAATGAGATTGTATAAGCCATAGAACACCTAACTAGAACCAACTTAGGATAGTTTGACATGACAAATAGGGTGGGAGTATGATGAAAATGATTAAATCCATTAATGATATGATTATCTACGCCAATTTTGGCATTATTATCTATGCCGGGATGACATTATTATCTACATTGGGATGACATTATTATCTACGCCGGGTATGACACGGTTATCAATGCCGAATTTGGCATTGTTATCTACGCCGAGTTTGGCATTGTTATCTACGCCAAGTTTGGCACTTATATGCCCACATCATATTGCCCGGGTGGCACTCCTAAGTGCCTAGATGGTAACTCCGTTATCCTAGTCAGTGGTTCGCATGTGTCCTGGGCATAAATAAAAACATAAATAAAGAAGTTATGGAACATAAAAGAATTATTGAAAATAAAACTGGAATTATGAATTTTAACATGGATAATAAAAATATTTAGTGTTATGGGCAATAACAAGCTATGGATGATAATGATTTGATAAAGTAAAATAAACATAAGATATAAAAGATTAAAATTTATAAAATGTAAGTTTCATGAAAAAAAAATGATTGAGTATGCTTTGTGACATGCATTAATAGATGGTTGAGTGTCTTAGGCATAAATAAAAAGGTTATAGTAAATAAAGAAGTTATGGAAAATAAAAATGGAATTAGGAATTGTAACATGGTTAATTATGATGGATTATGTAATGATATGTTAATAAAATAAATAAGTATGAGATAATATAATATAATTTGATGTCTATACATGCTAGAATACCATGAGTTACATGAGAATGTGATTAAGCATGAGTTGATAGATGATAATGCATGATTGCATAAAATAGTTTATTGCCTTATTTCTATGCACCACTAAGCCGATAGCTTAGCGTGGGAGTTCTCTCATGCAAATTTAGTGAAGAATAAATAGAAGATAGTAGATAAAGCCAACGGTGACCTAATCCAGTAAAGCAGCCTGTTTCACATATCTTAGGTCACACAACTTTTGTATATAATCTTATAAATTTTATTTTGTAGTATTTGCAAAATAAACAGTATATTTTGTAAGAACATGTTATGATATAAAAATGTAATTTATCTTTTATGTCATGATTTCTTTTTATACTACAAAGAAAATAAATAGTAAATAAAGGAAAAAAATACGAGTACTTTTCATTTATATCGATGAAGTCAGTGTAGCACACCCTCATTCGGCACAAGCTGCTAGAGTGAGGGGGTGTTACACGATTGGTAGGCAAATTAGTTATATTTGGGTAATCAATCCAAGTCACCAAAAGTAAAAGCATATTCGTAAGGTCAGTAACAAACTGCTGCAATTATGCCAAAATACAATTTCATTACATAAAAAGCAAACCATGGTTTTATCAAGAACTTATAATAACATTTCTTATCAAGAATTCCAACAACGTTCACTACAGAAAATGAGACACAAAGGGTGGACAGAATGACACTAAAACATCAGTTGCTATCATTTAATTTTAATGCTTATTTAGTTGTTTGCTTGTAGTTTTCTGGAATTTTTTTAAGCCACCATATGCATCACAACAAGCTCTTTTCGAGACTTATAAGATTGTAGAAAAGCTATTAAAATGCCCTTTAACTTTCAAATTTTTGCCACACCATGAGATTAAAAATGCCCATTTAAAATTTCAATTGCTAACTTTGGCTTCCATTCACAACATTAACACTATTTGATTTCTCCTACTGACATAGTAATCACTAGTAGCAAATATAAATTGAAGGATTTAATAGAATACAAGTTAAAAGAGCTTTAAAGCTCAGTACCTAAAATAGAAAAGTTCATGGACATCTACTATTAATCAGATCCCAAATACTTGCCATAAATCCAAGAAAGGATCTCAAATTTATGAATAGAACAACAAAAAAGAACACCACAAGGGAAAAAGGAGAAAAAGTAATGGACCAACATACTCGAGGGAGAAGATCGGCAACAAACCAGCAATAGACCACGCAATTGGAGTGAGGAGGCAGTGAACGATAGAGACAATGTGTAGAGGAAAGAGATGACCAACAACAGTGGGAGAAGACCAGCAGCAAACCACGCGATCGGAGCAAGGAGACAGTGAATGGCAAGGAAGAGAGAGGGTGAGGGTGCGGGTGCAGCAAGGAAGAGAGAGGGAGAGGGTGCGGGTGCAGGTGCAGGTGCGACAAGTAAGAGAAAGAGAGAGGGAGAGGGATTGGGTGCGAAAAGTAAGAGAAAGAGAGAGGGAGAGGGATTGGGTGTTGTGGATAGGTTCATAAAAATATCCAAGTTACACATATTCAAACAATTGAAAACAACGTCGTTTTCATAGGATAAAAAATGTGCTGCAGATTTAGTGACGACATTTTTTTCCATCGCTAAAACTGTAGCAAAATAAAAAATTTAGTGATGGAATATTTTTTCGTCGCCAAAAGCTTTTCCATTAACTTATAAAACCATAGCGACAGACTGTCTCGTCGCTAAAAAATAGCAATGGAAAATCCATCGCTAAATTTTATTTTTTTCAAATTTATTTAGCTACGGACATTACAGTAGCTAATTTTCATAATAGCGATAGATTTAATCTATCATTAAGTTTTTCTCGCAATTCTGTCTCTATACTATCGCAAATAATGGCGCCATGTCTTCACGCAATAATTAGCTACGATGACTATCTGAAGCAAATTGTTGTCTTTATTCTGTCGTTAATTTTGCTACTACATTTTAAAATTTTTTATCATTTTTACTCGCTAATTTGTCACTATTCCGTAGCTATTTGCTTTGAATAATATTATGTAGCTATTATGTTATTTTCTTGTAGTGTAGCTAATTCCTTAATGACATGTTATCTATCTTGACTATAATTCTAGGCTAAACATTATGGGTGCAAAATAACTGGATTTCATTTTTACACAAATTATCAATATATATATATATATATATATATATATATATATATATATATATATATATATATATATATATATATATATATATATATTGTTGCCCAGATATTAGACCAAGAAGAGGGGTTGAATTGGAGTTTCAAAAATTAAACTTTAAAGTGCGAAAATAAAATTGTTAATTTTAGAAGGGATAGAGAAAATCAAACACAAAGATTTATAGAGGTTCGGGTATTAACAAACCCTACTCCTCTCCCCAATCGCAATTGGGAGTTTCACTAACACACTAAGTGTTATAATGGAGTTTTACAAACTCACTCCCAACTATGGTGTTTCTCACAATGGCTCACACCTAACCCAGAAATCTCTTGTGTTTTAATGGCTCACACAATAACCAATTCCTTTGTGTTTTACAGGCTCACACAAACAACCTACACTTTGTGTTTTACAGGCTCACACAAACAACCTTTTAATTTGTGTTTTGGAGGTTCACACAACTAACCCTTACAAGTGTTATTCTCTTAACCCAGAACTACCCAATGCTTACTTGAGTAAAGATTACAAAGATAACTACTTATAAATCTTTATTGCTCAAGTATGAGGAGCAATAAGATTTTTACAGAGAATGAATTAATTCTCAAAGTATATAAGTACAAGATAGCTTGTGATTTGAAGTATATGCTAATCTTTTGTTTTTCTTGTCATTCTCTTGTTTCTTAATGCATAAATGACTTCCATTTATACTCCCATGGCTGAATATAGCCATTGGGGTGCATTAAATAAGAAACTAGCCGTTATACCAACCAAAAAATCGCGCCTGACATTTTTCTCTTTCATTGTTCATGGGCGTGAATATGCTTGTCACGGGGGTGACAGTTCTTTCCAAGCCGTGACTAAAGTGGTGACCTTGGTCTTGAAGCTCTCTGGTATGTTTTGACATATAGAGTCACGGGCGTGACATTCTTCCCAGCCGTGAACCATGTGGTGACTCTGGTCGTGAAGCTCTCTGAATGAAATTGAATGAAGCCTTCACGGGGGTGACACATTCATTCACGGGGGTGAACATCTTCCCAGCCATGACCCAAGTGGTGACTCTGGTCGTGAAGCTCTTTGGAATGAAATTTGCATGAAGCTTCACGGGGGTGACTGAAATGCTTACTTCACGGTTTGATTTTCCTTCATGGTCGTGAACTTCAAATGTTGGTTTCTTGGTAACGGCTAGTTGGCTTCACGGGAGTGACTCCTAGAGTCACGTCAGTGAACATGCTACCTCTTGCTTTTTGATTCTCAAGTATTATTCTTCCAATTCTCCATTCTTGCTATTTTAATTCATGTCCTGTATAATATACTTACAAAAACAAGTATGTTAAATACAATATTGCTATATTATTTATTATCATCAAAATGACAGAAATACCCCTCAAGGTTAACACTTACTTTTCAGATCATATTTTTCATATTTTTCATATCCTATTCATTCAAGCATTTATTTCAAACATCAGTAAAGTAAAAATTCCCATTTATACCACTTTTATTACCTAATAACTTTTGAACCATTCATCATCCATAAAGTAAATCAATTTCACATTTTCATCATAACATGGAGTATCATGTCTCTTTTCTTAAGTTCAAGTCATTCCAACCCAAACACTTATCATAAACAATCTACAATTTGACCTTAAGTCATGCTATCCATATAACAAGTCTCTCACAAGACCATAACATAGTAACACTCATATTTTAAGCATTATAGCATATTCAATATTATCCAAAAATAATGCTAAATACAAGCTTTAAGTGTCATTGTGTATATACTTTTCTCTTGAAGTCTTTCTCTCTCTATAGCTTTGGTTCAAGCTCCTTCTCTTTCTTGGAGGTTACCTCTAGCCTCACTTGGTGTTCTTAATACATCAAAAAGACATTTTTATTTTTTTTTTTTGTTACTTTTAATCTCATAGTCATTCTATTTTTGGGTCTAAACCTTAAATCTCATTATTATTCTCTTTTAGGGTTTAAACCCTAAAGTTCCTTGTACTCAATCTTATTAATGGTTTCTCCATTTAAGCTTACTTTAAAACCCTTCAAGATTTCATTTTTATCCACTCATAGATGTTGTTGTTGGGTTTTCTTTAGCTAAAAACCCTAACTTGTCTAAAAGAACCCAAAAGTTGAAGGAAAGGGAAATTTCCTTTTGATTTCTAGATTTTAGAAAATGAAATGGAGAAGAAGGGAAGATTTCTGACTTACTGAAACCTTCTCTAAAAAATATGGGCATTTCTCTTTAGTTCCAACTCTACCTCTTTCTTTTCTCTTCAAATCTATTCTTCCTTATCTCTAATCTCCTTTTTATCTTCTTTTCTCTCAGTTCTCTATCATAAAAAAAATAAATCCTTGAATCCAATTGGGTTTTGCTTGGTATTACATAATAAAATGAAAAAGAAGGAGAAAGGAAGGAGAGGGCAGCATGTAAGGAGAGAGTGAGGGAAAAGCTATAGATTTTCTGCATAGAGAACCCTATTTCATTTTTTTATACGCTGAGATGGACGATTAGGATTAAGCCACATCTCGTCCTTTAATCACAACCACATGTCAATTAACCAATAAGAACAAAATCCAAGGTTAAACATTCATTATTTTACTCTACACTTGCAAATTTCCCATTATGTCCTCCATTCATTTTCTTCCAATATTGTTCTTAATAAAAAAATTTCTTTTAATTAATTTAATTTTCCCCCTTTTTATAAACTAAATACTCAAAATAACATCTCCACCTATTATTTCTATTTTTCTTTCAATCCGTATTTAGAATCTGATTAGCATAGTTGCACTCGGTTAGGTGCGCTGCGATTTGGGGCCTAAATTAGTGGAAACTACGTTTCTCTTTCCCTTAAAAAATTTTTTCCTTGAAATTTACCTACTTGGTTCGTCTATAATAATTGGTGGTACTAAACTCTCATTGCTCCTTTACTTTCCCATGTGGTCCCTTCAATATAACGATTATGCCACAAAACTTCAACTAATGGTACTTTTTTATTTTTTTTAATTCTTTGTCTTTGCGAGCCAAAGTATTGTGCTAATAATGATTCGTGTACTCAAGGCTTGTTACAGACTTCCCTAAAACTATAATGTGCATTGTGGGTCCTAGTTTGGCATAATAGAAACTGACTCTCCATGAAGTCAAACAATCTCATTCATATATAACTTTGTTAACTTGTTCAGTGGGAATCCCTTCTAATTGGACTAAAGTGAATGAATTTAATGAGTCTATTCACAATTACCCATACTACATCATGTTTCTTCTATATTATTGATTGATTGGTAACGAAATTCATAGAGATCCTTTCCCATTTTCATTCCAAAATTGAGACAAGCTATGACAAACCAAATGGAACTTGATATACTAATTTTACTTGTCATATTAGGCACTTAGTGATATATTTTATAATATCTTTCTTCATCTCTAGCCACTAATATTTTGATTTCAAATCTTGGTATATATATTTGCTTTTTGAATGCATTATTTACTTAGTGTTGTGTGCCTTTTTCAAAATATTATGTCTTAATATCCTAACATTTGGCACACAAAATATGCATTTTTAATATAGACTTGCATCTGCCTCCACTATATACTCAAGTCTCCCCCCTTTAGGGACTAACTCGGTTATTTTAACCAATTAAATATCTTGTTTTTTTTTTGGGATTCCTTAATCTCTTGAGTTAGAATGGGTCAAATATGTAATTCAACTATAGTCTTTATGCTTAGAGTATCAACCATTAAACTTATCTTACAAAGCTAATAGTTTAAGATGTAGTTGTAATTGTTAATATACTTTAACCATTGCCTTTATCTCAGGTTCAACTCATTTTATGAGGGAAGATACTTTAGACTTTTATTATTTGTATAGATTAGCATTTTTTTCCATATAGATAATGATGTCATATCTTCAGTGCAAATACAATAGTTGTTAGCTCCAAATTGTAAGTTGGGTAGTTCAGTTCATAAGGTTTCAACTGTCTGTAAGCTTATGTCACTACCTTTTTTTTTTTATGAATCAATACACATCCCAAACTATTGTAGGAGGCATCACTTTATGCCACATAGTCTTTATTTGGGACTGGTCAGGTCAACACGAGTGCCTCAGTCAACATGGCCTTAATCTTATCAAAACTGACCTGACACCTATTAGTCCATCCAACTTCATTTCTTTTCTGAACAACTTAGTCAATAAAGATGCTTGTCATGTTTTTTTCTTGTCTTTGGAATAAACTAGTGTGTCATATATGATCATCACCACAAACTAATTTAAGTGTGGTTTGACAATCTTGATAAAATATTTTATTTAATGATTCCTAGAGCTACACTTTTAGCTCTTTCAAATCAGTATAAGTCATTCTGTAAGGCATGATAGAAATTGAAGTTGTACCTCGGGATAAACCTTTATCTATGGTATCCCTAACAAGATATCTAGAATATGTCTAGATATTTCACTCATTGTAAGTATGTCTTTTAGTTCAAGAATTACCATTTCTGGTTTCAATTTCTTTCCTTCCACAATAAAAATAACAATGGTCGGTTGAAGGAATCTTTCACCTTGAACGACAACATCCTTCTATCTAGGGATTCTAAGATAACTTTTTTAAAATGACAGGTAATTATCATCTTATGGTGTGAAAACCAATCAATTCTTAGGATTGCATCCTACTCATAAAATAACAGCTTAATTAAATAAGATGGGAACTTTTTACCTTGTACTATTGTTTATCAAAATCCATACTCGATTATTTATAACACTATGTCCTAAGGAGTTCGTAACCAAGATGTTGCACTCTAGCTCCTATATGATCAAACTATTCTAGCTTAATGTGTTGGTACATACATACGTACATACATACATACATATATATATATATATATATATATATATATATATATATTAAAATTGTCCATTAGCTGATCAAGCTCTCTTTCCATAAGGAGGTATTACACTAACTAGAGGTTTCCTAATATCTTTGTATAACACCGCCTTATATAGTTGAAATATTTCCAACTACATATAGGAATGTCACATAACTAGATACTTATGATTAAAACATTTAATACTTTAAAACATGTTTATGGTGGATATTAAAACCAACTACCCTTTTTTTTTGCTTATGAAAATTTTTCTTGATTAAAATATTTTTGAGTCATTGTAAATATATTGATCTCAAACATAGTTGTATAGACATTAGTTCCTCACTTTACATTGCATCTATTATATTTTGACAATATGAGAATCAAAACTTAATTCCTCACAAATTCAACTAGCTTGTAAATTTTTTCCCTTCATATATACAAATAACTATTATATTTAATAAAGACATTGCCAATGAAATAGTGTAGTTTTGGTAAGTAATTTTTAATCCTTTTTCTTTTTAAGTCCTTCTTTGCCATAAGTTTTTTTTTATGCAATTCTCTTGATATTAATATTTAATCAAACATAATTCTATTGGCAACAAGTTAATGCAAATTTATTTTATTACATATTAATATATACTATGTTTATATTTTATATTATTAATTATTATTTTTATATATAATCTTTCATAAGTAGGAGTAGCAACGGGGTAGATGTCACCATCCCTAATGTAACTCAAAGTCTACTCACAAGTGCACGAACTAATTGTAATACCGGCAAGTTCACTTAAGGAATTGTTCGACTTAAATTCTTCATTAATTTTAGACTACCAATAAAAAAAAAATTTTAATCCTAAACCCTCTAACCAAGTTTGATGAATTGATTGAAGTAATGAAAGTGAAACTAAATATACAAGATAGCATTTAAATCTAATGAACTAAGATCCAATGAAACTGAGCATGTATTTAGCTCATATTCCCAATTTGCAATTCATTCCCTAATTCAATTAAGCCCTATGAAGTAAGTTTTCAATGACTCTCGTCTTAATTTACCAATTATCCAAACTAATGGTGTAACTAATGCCCAATCCAATTTTTAGGTTAAATTAAAGATAACATTTCTAATAATGTAACCTTAATATGTTCATTTGAAATTAAATAAAATGTGGTTAGTCAATCATTAAATCTGAAATTAAATAAGCACAATTGAAATTTGAAAAAAAAAATCATACTTCATAAATAGTAACAGGAAGTTCATACAAATTTGATTATCTCACTAAATACCCAATAGAAATTAGCCTAACATTGATATTACAATGGTCATGTTAATATCAAATGATATACTAATCATGTTCAACAATGAAAAGAATAAAAGAACTAAATTGCTCCTCTGAAAGTTGATAAAGAATTTAACTCAAGACCAGTTGGTCCCTGAATCTTCAAGCTACACTCTAAACCAATTTTCAAGTATCAAAGTAACTCCCTTAAATGATGAAAAGTTTGCTGGAACAAAGTGATGAAGGTGACTTATGAGTTCTCTTTAGCCATTAGTCTCAAAAGTTGTAGAACGTCTCCCTTGAAGTGTTTCAGAAAAAATCTCCCTCAATTCTAAAAACAAACTACCTTTATTCTACTCAAAGTTCTAGTTGCATTATAATTCTAAAGATACAATATTTTCCTTCTAAAGATAAAATATTTTCCTTCTAAATATGTCAATTGTGCTTATTTAATTTCAGATTTAATGATTCAAAAACTTGAGTAGGAGTGGAAGGGATCCTCATGTTTGCAACAAGCCCTTATGCGTGTGACAAAGGCTCTAATGTGCATAATGAGTAGTTGCAAGAACACTCCTCACATATGTGACATTGCCTTCATGCGCGTAACACTTGTTCAATGCTGCAACTTGTCTTTCAACTCATGCAAACATGAAATTAAAACCATTAAGTACCTAAAACATGAAAAAATCTATAATTAAATATTAAAAAATCAATAAAAGTTGGACCAATTAAGAATGCTTTAAATTCCTCCACACTTAAATACTATTTGTCCCTAAGTAATACCCAATCTAAAAACAAGATGCAAACATAATAGCACAAAATAAAATATGAACACAACTAGACTAACTGATATGCTCGGAATTTGATTTTGATGATCTCAATGTCTCACTAGTGAACCTTACATGCTTAAATCAAAATCATATCAACTCATCAAGTTCAGAATAAAATTAATACTAGTTTCAAGTTGCATTTTGTAGAACAAGCCAATATAATCATATCATCACCTTATAAACATGGAGTTTAGTACTTTAGCCAAGTTCCTAACTTTTGAATACAAACAAAATTTAATAAGTTTTTTTTTCTTTTTTTTTTCATGGGATTGCAATTCTTCCCTAAGTTATAATGCATTACACACATTTAGGGTGCTTTGCATACTCATACCCTTAGCTACCAGCAAACCAAGAATAGAAAAGTATATACGATGAGTGCATTTTATGTTTCATCTCACTGTTTTTGTAAATCCTTATATTCTTTATTTATTTTCCTAAGTGAGCGTATTTTATGTTCCATCTCACTAGGCACTTATTAAACATAATATCAAGTAATTGATATTTATCCATTAAAAATTCAACTAACTAAAAACTATATCTCAAGGCAATGTTATTCTCATATCAGAATGTTCTCAAAAGCAACATGTCATTAATATTAAAATCATAAATAACTAAATCAATTGAACGTAATCCTAAAATAAGCATGTAATAGCACTCATTCAATGACTGCTATAGAGAAAAACAATACAAACTCCTAACGTATATGAAGATTTTCATGGTGTTTTATTTTATAATCATATTTTATTTAAGGAAAAAGAAAAGAAAATAAAATAAATTAAACACAATTCACCACCACCATAAAACTAAGAACAAAACATATTCACTCACAAAGGAAAAATTTCCCTCCCCCATACTTAAATATGATATAGTCCTTAATATAAAAAAATAAAAATAAAACTGAATAATGAAGCTTAGAAGGAAAAAGGAATACTCTCTTTGTTCAATTCCTTGAAAACCTTTGCTTATGTAGGTATATTCCTGACAACATCCAAAAAGGCATATTAATATCAATCTTATAAAGCATAGTAAAAATATCAAAAAATTACTTATCCTATTTATGCTCCCTAAGTCTACTAAGGAATGGAATTAGAGGCCTATATGGCTCAATAGCCTTATGGAGTTCAAGTTCAAAATAAGCCTTTCTTTTTTCTTCTCTATAATGCTATTAATAATTGCTTTCTGATTTTCTTTCTGCTCCTCCTCTTTTGGTAATCCTTGTAGAATTTTTTTCTTCATTGGATTTACCTATAAGAGAGGAACTACCACAATTAATTTCAAAATCAGACTTAGCATTAAGAATCTTACCACTCTTGAGACCTATGATTGATTGAGCTTACTCCATTTGGTTTGACAATTTTTCCTTTATATTCTCTTCAACTGGCTTAACTATCTGTCTAATTTGAGTCTCCAACCTTTTTAGAGATGCTTCAATAGAGTCTACCTTTTTGTTAATTCTTTTAGTGTTCTCTTAAGTAGCTACTATGAAATTCTGAAGGGTTTCTTCTAAGCAAGACTTTTAAATGCATTAAGAAATCGTAGTTGGTGGTGAATTGTGTATGAAGGTTGAGTTCTTTAGAATTGAAGTTCTAAATGTTGCTACTGATAATGGTTTTGATTTTGGAAAAATTGAGGAGAATTTTGCTCAGTGTTTTCCTACAAAAAATTGGAGTGATTCGCCCAACCAAAATTATGACAAGTAAGGTTTGTTTTGATATCTAGACTAGAAATAGTCCATACCATAGACTTGTTCCATCTTGTTTCTTGAAAAATGATCAATTGAAAAGCAAACATTAGTTCAATGTCTATAACACCACCAATTTCTCTTACCTCAATTGCTGGTACATTTATGTTGTTGACCCAAATCCTCATTTGCTTTGTAAGTTCAACTATCTATGAAACCAAGTCATTGTCAGTATAATGCAAAAATAAAATAAATTTTAACTAACAAAACACTTTACAAAAATTAAAAAAAAACACATTAGCAACCTAAAATAACTAAGAATTCAATCAACAATTTTTCGGCAATGGTGCCAAAAATTTGATATAACTCAAAGTGTACTCACAAGTATACGAGCCAATTGTAATACCAGTAAATTCACTTCCAAGGTTGATCTCTCAAGGAATTATTTAGCTTAAATTCTTAATTAGTTTTAGACTACCAATAAATAAGAAAATTAAATCCTAAACACTTTAGCCAAGTTTGTTGAATTGTGAAACTAAATAAATAAGAAAGTATATAAATCTCATAAACTAAGATCCAATGAAACTAAATAGGAATTTAGCTCGTCTTTCCAATTTTCAATCCATTTTGTAATTCAATTAAACCTCATGAAGTAAGTTTTCAATGGCTCTTGCACAATTCACCAACTATCCAAACTAATAGCGTAACTAATGCCTAATCCAATTTTTAGGTTAAATTAAAGATAGTATTTCTAATAATGTAACCTTAATATGTTCATTCCAAATTAAACAAAAAGTGTCAGTCAATCATTCAATCTGAAATTAAATAATCACAATTGAAATTGGAAAAAATCATACTTCATTAATAGTAAAGGGAAGTTCATAAAAATTTGGTTAGCTCACTAAATATCCAATAGAAGTTAGCCTAACATTGATATTGCATTGGTCATATTAATATCAAATGTTATAGTAATAATGTTACAACAACGAAAGGAATAAAAGAACTAAGTTTCTCCCTTGAAAGTTGATGAAGAATTTAACTCAAGACCAGTTGGTCTACGAATCTTCAAGCTACACTCCAAACCAATTTCCAAGTATTAAAGTAGCTCCCTTTAATAGTAAAAATTTTGCTAGAACAAAGTGATAAAGGTGGCCTACTAGTTATCTTCAGCCACCAGTCTCAAAAGTTGCAAAATGTCCCCCTTAAAGTGTTTCAGAAAAAACCTTGCTCAATTATAAAAAGAAACTACATTTATAGTACTCAAAGTTCTAGTTGCAATCTAATTCTAAAAATCAGTATTTTTACTCTAAATATGTCAATAAAAAAGCTCCAGACTTAATTGTCCATAATGTGAGCCCTACTATAGAAGGTAGACTTTCGTCACATATTGGACTTTGCAGGATCGTTGATTGTCATGTGCACATTGATGCTTCACACACGCTATATGTTCTTCAATATAACAATCATCATGCACATATTGATTATTCACACACGTGATAGAAAATAGTTATACGTTGATGTGCTCGTGCTAAATTTGTTTGCTTGCAACATGAGGCTTAGCTTCAAAAACTTTGCTCTCACATTAAAGCCTTGTTGCCCAGATATTAAGCCAAGAAGGGGGGGTTGAATTGGAGTTTCAAAAAATTAAACTTTAAAGTGCGAAAATAAAAAATTAATTTTAGGAGGGATAGAGAAATTTGACATAAGGATTTTATAGAGGTTCGGGTGTTAACAAACCCTACTCCTCTCCCCAATCGCAATTGGGAGTTTCACTAACACACTAAGTGTTACAATGGAGTTTTACAAGCTCACTTCCAACTATGGTGTTTCTCACAATGGCTCACACCTAACCCAGAAATCCCTTGTGTTTTAATGGATTACATAATAACCTTTACTTTGTATTTTTACAGGCTCACACAAACAACCTTTTAATTTGTGTTTTAAAGGCTCACACAAATAACCCTTACAAGTGTTCTACTCTTAACCCAGAACTACCCAAAGCTCACTTGAGTAATGATTACAGAGAGAAACACTCACAAATCTTAATTGTTCAATAAATGAAGAGCAAAAAGATTTTTACAGAGAATAGATTTTGGTTCTCAAAGTATTGAATGTACAAATAGATTGTAATAAGATTTTGATTCAGAGTATTTGCTATCCTCTTGTCCTGAATGCATAAATGACTTCCATTTATACTCCCTTGGCTAATTATAGCCGTAAGGGTGCATTTAATATGAAACTAGCCGTTGTACCAACCAAATAATCGCGTCTGACATTTTTCTCTTTCATCATTCATAGGCATGACTATGTTTGTCACGGGCGTGACATTTCTTCCCAAGCCGTGACTGAAGTGGTGACCTTGGTCGTGAAGCTCTCTGGAATGTTTTGAAACATTGGGTCACGAGCGTGACATATATATTCATGGGCTTGACAAACTTCACAGCCGTGATCCAAGTGGTGACTTTGGTCTTGAAGCTCGCTGGATGAAAATGCCATGAACATTCACGGGCGTGACATTTTGATTCACGGGCGTGACTTAAATGTCTATTTCACGGTTTGTTCTTCCTTCATGGTCTTGAATTTCAAATGTTGGTTTTAGTAACGGTTAGCTCTTTCACGGGCGTGACACATAGAGTCACGGGCGTGAACATGCTACTTCCTTAATTTTGTCTTTCAAGGATTATTCTTCCAATCTCCATTCTTGCTATTTTATTCCATGTCCTATTTAATAGACTTAGAAAACAAGTATGTTAAATACAATATTGCTATTTTATTTGTTATCATCAAAATGACAGAAATACCCCTCAAGGTTTAACAAGCCTCATGCTAGCAACAAGAGTGGAAGGGATCCTCATGCTTGCAACAAGCCTCACATGCATGATAAGGCCCTCACACATGTGACAAGACCCTCACATGCATGATGAGTAGTTGCAATAACACTTTTCATGCACGTGACATGGCCCTCGCACACCTAACACTTGTTCCATGCTGTAACTTGTCTTTCAACTCCTGCAAACAAAAAATTAAACCACTAAGTATCTAAAACATGATAAAAACCTTATAATTAAATATTAAAAATATCAATAAAAAGTAGAGCAATGAAGAATACATCAGTCCTTGCCCTCAAAAGTTTTTAACCGTCCCCAACCTTGCCCCGATCTCCAATGGAAAAAAATTAATAATTCTCATCTCTACACCATACTTGAATGAGGATCCCCAACCTATGCCTGATGTCCTAAATTCAATATACCAATTTTCAAAATGAGCATAGAACAAGTTAGATAAAAAAAACCAAAAAACTAATAGGCAATTATATGCCTATTTATTACAAAACAAATAAAAAGTGCAAAATACAAACAAAATACAACCATACAAATTCTTGAGCAAAACAAAAAGGGATAAAAGAAAAACAAATGATCTAATGAAAAATCCAAAGCCAACACAAACAAAGTATCTATCAAGTGTCTATTATTAATTTGTGATGACTCATGCATTCAATATTAAATAGCCTATTCAATATCTTGAAAGCTTAAATGAAATTTCTAACTCTTTTTTTAATTTGAATGCCTTCACCATTTTTGTCCACACCATCATATATGGTGGCATAACCATATGAATGTTGTGATTCTCCTTCCACAAAATCAAATAACACATTCAAAAATAAAAAATAATATATATAAGAATTAAAAGATAGAAATAAAAGAGGTAAGAGTATTACTTATATTTTTAACAGTTCAAAGCCAATTTTGTGCAGACATTAGTGCCTTTAATGTTTTCTTTTGAAGCCTACTATGATGTGGGCTAACAATCTTACCATTAGTACTAAAAGCTAACTCAGAAGCAATTGTGGAGACATGAATAGCTAATATATCTCTAGCAATTACTCGAAGAATAGGATATTTAACTTCATGTTCTTTCCACCACAACAAGATATTAAAATCTTCTAATCTTTGTAAGACCTTTTCCTCTAGATAATTGCCTAATTTTGTCTTGATATGGGAAGTTCTAGACCTTTTCTTTTTCATTGCAAACATATCATAGTCTATTATCCTTACCTTTGTTAGAATAAGAATTATCCATGGTTGTAAAATCACTTCTAACAACTCTAGAATTTCAGTCAGATTCATAACAACTCATCAATTCACAACAAGGTTGTCGTATACTCTGCATTTAAACTGAATAATTTTCTTCATAAACTTTGGAAAATTAGTATTCAAGCAAAGTCATCTTATATCTTGGATATAGAATAGTAAAAACCCCCATTACCTCATGAATAACTCCTCAATATTTCTCAAATTTGGACAACATAGTGGCTGCCATTTAAGAAGTAGTTTCGTTTTTAGAAACAAGCCATTCTAACAACTCTAACTTAATCTCACAAATATTAAGGAAATACATATTAGCAATTATATATTTGGTTCCAGAAAATAATTCAGTCATAGTATAAAAAAACTTACAATCTCTCTGACATTTCCCCTGCAAATTTCCAATCATCGTCATTTGACAAAGTTTTATAATTAGACTCATGTTGTTTTATACAACTAAACACATCTTTATACAAAAATGGCAGTTTGAAGCATAAAAAATATGGAATTCCACCTAGTTGGATAGTCAAGGCCTAACTTTTTTGTGATTGGAATTTTCAATTGTCGTGTTGCTTCCTCAAAATTTTCAAGTCCTTTAGGAGTAACAATCCAAAAAACCACACTATCATGATTATTCTCAATCTCGCTCTTTTAATAATATCTAGAGAATCTTTCACAATTAATTTTAACATATGCATACAACATCACATATGGAGCAAAAAGCCAAAATTTGACTAAATCCATCAAAGCATCTTCTGTAGAGCAATTGTCTATAGTAATTGTAGACAATTTTTTATTAATACTCTAATCCATCAACAATCAATCAAAGTATCACAAAGTACATCACATATGTGTAGAGATGGTACATACATGAACCTAGAAAAATCAATATTTTATTATCTAATATTTTAGGTTTTAAATGACACAAACTAGAAATTGAAATACTATGTATATGAAGCAACTAGTAACAAAATTATCTTAAAACTCGGCTCTGCATTCTCCAATTGAAGTTAAAGAAATGGGCAGTAATAGTTATGGATCCTCTTTTATGATTACTTTATGTCCCCATATATGTTGTTATAACCACTCTACTGTCATTTTCTTTTAAAATCTGTATTTTCTTCCCTCTTTCATAATCAAAAATTTTCAATATGTCATTCTTTATAGTATTTCTTATAAGAAACTTGAACAAAGGTTGAAGAGCCATAAAGGAGGTGTATCTTGTCAAATGCATAAGAACTTAATTCCTTTTTTTAGAGGTTGTTTACTAAAATCATTTGCCTTATATCAATAATGTTGTGTATTGGACAATGTTTGTCCCATTTTTAGAAACTCCACCAAATAACTTATTACAATATTTGCATTCAACCTTGTCAACTCCATTCAATTTTTTCTTTCTCAAAATGTATCAACACTACACTTTTTGGCTTTTTACTTGTCATATCTTCTAAATTGGCTTTCTCTGAAGTTGCATAACAATCACATCTTTTTTTTTCTCAAAATGTAAGAAAACATCTTCACCTTGTGTGCCTTGTGAAGAATTTTCTAATTTTGTAGGTGGGCTTGAACTATCCTCCATGTTTGTATCTATGAAATAACACAAGATAATGATGGAGATATTAGATGTATTTTGGCAGAGAAAACTAATTGATCATTGTATACAACAACTATAAAAAAAAAAAAAAAACCTTGAATACATAAAATTTAAGAACAACCACTTTGCAATAAATGAATAAATACATATAATATCTTTAATTTGTTAAGTGGGTTGATAACTCTAAGTCACATGATGCCCAGACCATCTCCCACATTTTACTCTAACCATTTGTCTATTTTCAGGTTTTACTGTCAATCATGTAAATGAAAGTTACAGTTATACTTTACAGAGCCTTAATAGTCAATTTTCATAACTCGGTTCAAAAACAAAACAAAATAAAGTCATTTTCATAAATGCTTTATAACTCTCTCCCCCTATTTATGAGATCTAACATTTTTTTCTTTTATGATCTCCAACTTTAGAGTTTGGATTAAAACATATTACGGATTAATTTGAACAAAACAAATTATAGTGAAGACAAAAGATTTAAATCTCACCGTGTCAAAATTTTAGAAACAAATTAATTTTGGAAGCAGTAACAAAGCGATCGATTTCAAAGAAACATGACTACCACAAATGTTGACATAAAGTTTGTCATATCCGTTAATTTAGACCTCAAGTCACGCGAGTTGTTAAATCGACTCGTCGGTTTGACCGAAATTTAAGTTTGGATTTTATCGAAAAATAATTAAAAATGGCCAATAATTATGAAAAATATATTAATAAAGTGTTTAAAGTATTTAAAGATGTTAAATTACAGTAAGGGACTAAATTGTAAATTTTGAAAAGTTTAGGGGTCTATTTGCAATTTACCAAAAATTAGAGGATTAATGAGGATAATTACCAATTAAATGCATGATTGGGAAATTAAACACATGGAAGGGGCTGGCCACACCAAGTGGCATGCAACAATTAGCTAAGTGATGTGCATGAATTACACATTAATGAAAACATCTAGATTATGGCTTAGGTGTCTCCATTAATTAATTAATTTTGTCACTATGCTCTTAATTGCTTATCCTTTCTTCATTATCACTCTTAATCTAGAATTTTTCATCTTTTAATTGTCTCCCACGTTTCCCTTTGAAACACCATACACCATAGGAGATGAACACATTAATTAGCCAAAATATCTAGATATTTATGGGCTTAGGTGTCCCATTATTGATTAAATTTGTCTTCTTCCTCTTAATTGTCTCTCCTTCCTCCTTATCACTTAACATCTAGAATTCTCTAATCTCCTCAAACCAGCCCACGTGTTCCCTGCATCTCCCTCCATGGCCAAAGCTTGATGCTAAGAAGAAAAAGAGAGAAAGAGAGAGAGAGAATGTCATGGAAAAGTAGAGGTTTATGCATAACTAAGTCAATAGCCTATGTGTTGTTTTCAATTGCATGATTTGAGCATTTGACATGTTAATAATTGTAAATTAATGATATCTTGTGATGAAAATCTTGGGGATGCATGTTTGTTAGACTTAGGATTAATTTTGGTAAAAATTGAATGTGATTAGTTTGTTTGTTCTTTGCTGGAATTGATGAGGAGTAAGTACTTAAATTGTTATAACATGAGTTATGAAGTTTGAATTTGTGTGTACTTTGTTTTCTTTGAAAGATAGGACGTAGGGCTATAACTTTTATTTAGACCATAACATCTGAATTTGTCTATAATGGTCCATAAAAATTCATAAAGTTTGGACTTAGAATTTGTCCAGAAAATTCTGGTCATAATTATTAGTGACCAATCGGTGTTCATTTTATCATATCTTTTGATACAGAACTCAAAATTAAGTGATTAAAGTTGCATATTAAATCTAAGATCCAGGCCTAAAATTTTTAAGCATACCAAATTCAAATTTTAACAGGACCAAAATTAAGGTCCAAAATAGAGAATGGAATCTGCCAATGACAGGGCAACATATGAGTTATGGAATTAAAAGAGTAAAATGATGTGAACCTTGTTATATTATGCAAAAATTATTTTTATTGAGTAATTGTGTGATTAATTGAACCTTTACATGTATGAAATGGGTGAATTTAATAACTATGAATTTTAATGACATTGAGTAAGCCCTAGAACACCTAACTACAACCAAACTTAGGATAGTTTGGTATGCCAAACAGGGGGAGAGTATGATTAAATCCATTAATGGTATGATTAACAATGTCGGGTATGGAACTATTATCAAAGCCGGGTATGACACTATTATGAAGTCGGTAATGGCAATTATATATGCAAATCATATTGCCTAGGTGGCACTCCTAACTACCTAGATGGCAACTCTGTTATCGTAGTCAGGGGTTCATAGGTGTTGTGGGAAATAAAAGACTATGGATAATAATGATTTGATAAAGTAAAATAAATATGAGATATAAAAGAATAAAATTTATGAAATGTATGTTTGCATGAAAAGATGATTGGGTGTTATGGGCAATAAAAGGCTATGGATAATAATGATTTGATAAAGTAAAATAAATATAAGATATAAAAGAATAAAATTTATGAAATGTATGTTTGCATGAAAAGATGATTGGGTGTTATAGGTAATAAAAGGCTATGGATAATAATGATTTGATAAAGTAAAATAAATATAAGATATAAAAGAATAAAATTTATGAAATGTATGTTTGCATGAAAAGATGATTGGGCGTTGTGGGCATAAAAAGGTTAAGGAAAATAAAAGGAATAATGACTTGTAACATGGTTAATTATGATGTGTTATATAATGATGTTTTAATAAAGTAAACAAGTATGAGATAAAAGAATATAATGTGATGTATGTACATGTTAGAATACCGTGATATGTATATTTGCATGAGAAGATGATTGAGCATGAGTTGATATATGATAATGCATGTTGCATAAAATAGTTTATTACCTTATTTATATGCACCACTAAGCCTAGAGCTTAGCGTGAGAGTTTCTCTCGCGCAGGTATAGGAAAGAATAAGTAGACAATAGAAGACAAAGGTAGCGGTGGGCTAATCCAGTAGAGCAACTTGTATCAAATACTGTGGGTCATACAACTATTGTGTTTATGTTTTGAATTTTATTTTATAGTACTTGTAAAGTAAGCACACATTTTGTAAATAATACTTTATTTTATAAAATGTATTGTGTTTTCTTACGTTAATTTCTTTTACACTACAAAGTAAATAAATTGTAAATATATATATATATATATATATATATATACACACACGAGTGATTTTCATTTATACATAATTTAAAAATGATATTTCAACCGATGAAGTTAGCATAACACTCCCTCATCCAGATATGAGCTGCTGGGGTGAGGGGGTGTTACAGTTTTTGATATCAGATCCTAGTTTGGGCTGTTTTGGGATGATAAAATGGTTTTCAAAAATAATTATAACCTGTATGTACGCACAAATGAGTATAAAAGTTGTTGTTACTAATTAGGGCCGTTAATTTACAAGATAGATAGAGTATGGCTTCAGGGTCACGACATGTTGTGGCCAAAGGAGGCGAAAGTAATGAGCCTACAAGGACAGAGGCTTCATAGTGATCCAGTCATCATCGAGCTACTACATCAAAATCTGGTGCTAGTTCATCGTGAGAGCAGTCTGTGGCTGGTACAGGACATACAAGAGCTTATGAGGAACATGATAGATTTGCTACAAAAAGCACCACCACCGGGTCGAGAGAGTTTAGAACCACAATCTCTAGAATTTGAGATTATTGTGGCTAACCCATTAGGGCACAATGTGAGGGTTAGCAAGGTGTTTAAGGGTTGCCCAGTTGAAATTCAAGGTAGGCAATTCCTAGCAGACTTGATAGAGCTACCATTCCACGAGTTCGATGTGATCTTAGGAATGGATTGGCTAGGTTGTTATGGAGTGACAGTGGATTGTGGGAGGAGACAAATGATCATCAGAATTCCAAAACAAGATGAGCTAGTGCTGATGGGTTAGAATAGAAGACATCCAGACAATGTGATATCAGTGTTGAAAGCTCAAAAACTCATTAGTAAGGGGTGCGAAGCATACTTAGCATATGTGATTGATATAGAAAAAGCAAGTCCGAAGTTGGTGGATATTCCTATTGTTAGTGAGTTTCTTGATATGTTTCCAGAGGAGTTGCCAGGGTTACCGCCAGATAGAGAAATTGAGTTTGCTATTGATTTGATACGTGACACCACTCCTATTTTCATTACACCAGATAAGATGGCACCAGCGGAGTTGAAAGAGTTGAAGGTACAGTTGCAGTAATTATTAGATAAGGGTTTTATACAACCCAGTGTATCACCGTGAAGTGCTCCAGTATTATTTGTGAAGAAGAAAGATGGCACTCTCTGTCTTTGCATCGACTACAGGCAACTTAATAGGGTGACTATTAAGAATAAGTACCTCCTGCCTAGGATTGATGACTTATTTGATCAGTTGAAGAGTGCAACCATATTTTCAAAGATAGATCTTCAATAAGGGTATCATCAACTGAAGATCAAACAGTTTGATGTACCTAAGATGACATTCAGAACTCATTATGGTCATTATGAGTTCCTAGTTATGCCCTTCGGATTGATGAATGCACCAACAGCTTTTATGGACATGATGAACCAAGTGTTCAGGCCATATCTTGATCAATTTGTAGTGGTGCTTATTGATGACATTCTTGTCTACTCTAGAGATAGAGTAGAACATGATCAACATCTCAGAATAGTGCTGCAAACCTTGAGGGAGAAGCAGTTGTATGCAAAGCTATCTAAGTGTGAGTTTTGTCTTGAAGCAATAAGTTTTCTGGGTCATGTAGTTTTAGCAGAAGGTATTCGGGTTGACCCTAGTAAAATTAAGGCTATTCTTAATTAGAAACCACCATAAAATGTGATGGAAGTGAGAAGTTTACTCGGATTAGCTGGATATTATAGGAGGTTCGTCAAGGGATTTTCATCCTTAGCGACTCCTTTGACATGACTGCTACGAAAAGAGGTTTGTTTTGAGTGGACAGATAGGTGTCAAGTAAGCTTTGATCGACTGAAGGCAATATTGACTGAAGCACCAGTTTTGACTCAGCCTACTCCAGGAAAAGACTTTGTTGTGTACAATGATGCTAGTCATAATGGTTTGGGCTGTGTTCTTATATAAGAAAGAAAGGTGATTTCTTACACCTCAAGAAAACTTAAGCCTTATGAGCTTAACTATCCAGCACATGATTTGGAGTTAGCTGCGACAGTTTTTGTTCTTAAGATCTAGAGACATTATCTATATGGAGAAAGATGTTATATCTATACAGATCACAAAAAGTCTTAAGTACCTTCCCTCATAGAAAGAGTTGAATATGAGAGAACAAAGATGGTTAGAGTTGATTAAAGACTATGACTGTGTGATCAACTACCAGCCAGGCAAAGTTAATATGGTTGCAAATGCACTAAGCAGGAAGATTTTAGCTGAGATGCGAATACAATCTACTTTGATGCAGAGGATCAAAGATGCTCAGAAGCAAGATGAGAAGTTAGTAAAGATAGTGGAGGCAATGAAAAAGGGAGAAAAGCCTGAGTTTTCATTGACAAAAGATGACACAATGTACTTCGAGAATAGGATTTGTGTGGCCAGTATAGAAGAGCTAAAGACTGATATTTTAAAAGAAGCATATGAAACAGTGTATACAATGCATCTAGTAGGAAATAAGATGTATCAAGACTTGAAAACTCAATGCTGGTGGCCAGGGATGAAGAAGGACATCACAAAGTATGTTACTAAATGTCTAACCTGTCAACAAGTGAAAGCGGAGCATCAGTTACCCACAAGATTGTTGCAACCAATGCCGCTTCCAGAGTGGAAATGGAAAAGAATCACAATGGATTTTGTGTCCGGTTTACCAATGACTTAGAGAAAGCATGATGCAGTATGGGTGAAAGTGGATCGATTGTCGAAGTCGGCACACTTCTTACCAGTCATAATGGACTACTCATTAAACAAGCTAGCCAAAATTTATGTAAGTGAGATAGTGAGGTTACGTGGAGTGCCAATTTCCATCATATCTGATAGAGATCCCAGATTTACTTCACAAATCTAGAAGAGTCTACAGCAAGCTTTGGGAACTCGACTCAGTTTTAGCACGGCCTTCATCCGCAGATAGATGGACAATCAGAGCGAGTTATTTAGTTGCTAAAGGATATGATGAGAAGCTATGTGCTCGAATTTGAGGGAAGTTGGGATAGATATCTACCTCTTATAGAGTTCGCCTACAACAATAGTTATCAGACAAGCATAGGCATGGCTCCGTATGAGGCTTTGTACGGAAGAAATTGTAAAACCCCAGTTTGTTGGACTGTGCTAAATGAGAAAAAGTTGATTGGGCCTGAGATAGTTCAATAGACTGAGAAGAAAGTAAAAGTGATCAAAGAAAAGCTAAAAGCAGCATAGGATCGATAGAAATCATATGCCGATTTAAAGAGGCGAGACATTAAATATGATGTGGGTGATAAAGTATTCCTTAAAGTTCTACCTTGGAAAAAGATATTGAGGTTTGGTAAAAAGGGAAAACTAAGTCTAAGGCTCATCGGACCTTATGAGATTCTAGAAAGAATCGGACCCGTGGCTTACCGTTTAGCCCTTCCACCAGAGTTAGACCGAATTCACAATGTGTTATATGTATCTATGTTAAGAAGATATAGGCCTTATCCGACTCATGTTATACCAGTTGAGGAGATAAAAGTGCAGATAGATATGACTTCTGAAGAGGAACCCGTGGCTATATTAGCACGTGAAGAGAAGATTCTTCGCATTAAAAGAGTTCCTCTAGTTAAAGTGCTATGGAGGAATCATGCAACTGAAGAAGCCACATTGGAAAGCGAAGAAATGATGAGGACGCAATATCCTCAATTGTTCAACAAAGAATGAACAGGTAAAATTTTGAGAACGAAATTTATTTTAAGGATGTCATAACTGCTAATTTAGACCTCAAGTCACGCGAATTGTTAAATCGACTCGTTGGTTTGACCGAAATGTAAGTTTGAATTTTTATGGAAAAATAATTAAAATAATGGCCAATAATTATAAAAAATATTTAATAAAGTGTTTAAAGTATTTAAAAATATTAAATTACGATAAGCAACTAAATTGCAAATTTTGAAAAGTTTAGGGATCAATTTGCAATTTACCAAAAATTGGAGGATTATGAGGATACTAACCAATTAAATGCATGATTGGGACATTAAACACATGGAAGGGGTTGACCACACCAAGTGGCATGCGACAATTAGCCAAGTGATGTGCATGAATTACACATTAATGAAAACATCTAGATTATGGCTTAGGTGTCTTCATTAATTAATTAATTTTGTCACTTTGCTCTTAATTGTTTATCCTTTCTTCATTATCACTCTTGATCTAGAATTTTCTTTCTTTTAATTGTCTCCCATGTTTCCCTTTGAAACATCATACACCAAAGGAGATGAACACATTAATTAGCCAAAATATCTAGATATTTATGGGCTTAGGTGTCCCATTATTGATTAAATTTGTCTTCTTCCTCTTAATTGCCTCTCCTTCTTCCTTATCAGTTAACATATAGAATTCTCTAATATCCTCAAACCAGCCCACATGTTCCCTTTATCTCCCTCAATGGCCAAAGCTTCATGCAAAGAAGAAAAAGTGAGAAAGAGAGGGAGAGAGCGTCATGGAAGAGTGGATCCTCGTGCAAAAAAGAGTTTAAGGAAGATTAAAGGAGAAAAAGAGAGAAAGAAAAGCAAGGAAAGAGGTGAGTTAAACCTCCAAAATTTCAGCCATAGGAGGTAAGAGCTTGGGCAAGTGTTGATCATCATCTTGTCTTTAAATTTCTTTAAAGGATGAGGTAGTCTGGAGCATGGTTCTTGAAGAGAGAGATTTTAGGGATTAAAGATATATGATTAAAGAAATATTTTTGATGAATTTCTTATATGTTTCAGGAACTCATATTGACAATGAGCTAGCTTAAAGGAGCAAAGGAAAAGAGAAAGAGAAGTAAAGAGAAAAAAAATTAAAAAGTTGAGGTTTGTACATAACTTAAGGCAATAGCCTATGTATTTTTTTCAATTGCATGATTTGAGCATTTGACATGTTAATAATTTTAAATTAATGATATCTTGTGATGAAAATCTTGGGGATGCATATTTGATAGACTTAGGATTAATTTTGGTAAAAATTGAATGTGATTAGTTTGTGTGTTTTTTGCGGGAATTGATGAGCAGTAAGTACTTAAACTGTTATAACTGGAGTTATGGAGTTCGGATTTGTGTGTTCTTTTTTTGGTTTGAAAGATAAGATATAGGAATCTAACTTTTATTTAGACCATAATATCTGAATTTGTCTGTAATTGTCCAAAACAATTCATAAATTTCGGACTTAGAATCTGTCCAGAAAGTTTTGGGCAGAATTGTTAGTGACCAATCTGTGTTCATTTTATCATATCTTTTAGTTCCGAATTCAGAATTAACTGATTCAAGTAGCATATTAAAGTTAAGATCTAGACCTAAAATTGTTAAGAAAACCATGTAACTAAATTTAGATTTTAATAGGATTAAAATTAAAGTCCAAAATTGAAAACGGAATCTAACAGTGACAAAGCAGCATATGAGTTGTAGAATTAAAAGAGTAAAATGATGTTAACGTTGTTATATTATGCAAATACTATTTTTATTGAGTAATTGTGTGATTAATTGAACCTTTATATGATTGAAATGGATGAATTTAATAACTTTGAATTTTAATGATATTGAGTAAGCCCTAGAACACCTAACTAGAACCAGACTTAGGATAGTTTGATGTACCAAGTAGCAGAAAGTATAATTAAATCCATTAATTGGGTGATTAACAACACTAGGTATGGCACTATTATCTACACTGGGTATGACACTATTATCAATGTCGGGTATGACACTATTATGAAGCTGGTAATGGCACTTATATGAGCAAATCATATTGTCTGGGTGGCACTCCTAAGTGCCTGGATGACAACTCCGTTATCCTAGTCAGGGGTTCTTAGTTGTTGTGGCAATAAAAAGCTATGGATAATCATGATTTGATAAAGTAAAATAAATATGAGATATAAAAGAATAAAATTTATGAAATGTATGTTTGCATGAAAAGATGATTGGGTGTTATGGGTAATAAAAAGGTATGGATAATAATGATTTGATAAAGTAAAATAAATATGAGATATAAAAGAATAAAATTTATGAAATGTATGTTTGCATGAAAAGATGATTGGGTGTTGTTGGCAATAAAAGGCTATGGATAATAATGGTTTGATGAAATAAAAGAAATATGAGATATAAAAGAATAAAATTTATGAAATGTATGTTTGTATGAAAAGATGATTGGATATTGTGGGCATAAAAAGGTTAAGGAAAATAAAAAGAATAATGACTTGTAACATGATTAATTATGATGTGTATATATATATATATATATTGGAACACATTTTTTATTAAAATAAAAATTAAAAAAAATTAACAAATTATTCAAATATTCAAGTAAAAATTTTTAAGAACACCAATTTTAGTTAAAACACGACTAATTTGTTTTTTTTTCTCTTTTATTCAGAAATGATAAGAACACAGTTTTCCTCCAATTTTTAGACATATGATTTAGAACATTAGAAACTTAGGATTAATGAAAAGTATATATATATATATATATATATATATATATATATACACACACACACACACACGATTATGTTACCCCAGTTTCGCGTCGAGAATAATAATGTGTGATTATAAGTACTAATCAATAGGTTAACACATTATAAATAATTAATAATAAATATGATATTTACTAAATATATGTAGAGTGCAAAATATTTAATATAATTTTGTATCATTTAAAGTATTAATTAATAAAAAAAATTAGGTAAAAGAAAATGTCTTAATTGTTATTTTATAGCTGCCCATTAGAGAAATAACTATTCTTGGATAGTAAATTAGGATTCATATTTTTATTTCATTTTTATTTTGTTTGAATTTAGACTTCAAACAATCTAGTATATATAATATTAGGACACGCAAGCACAAATGCATTTAATATACATGTAATAGATATACATTTTATATATATATATATATATATATATATGAATTTATTGTAAAAGAACTATCTAGCTTAAATGTCATAAAACTGTTGGATTTAATTAGGAGTTGGTTGACTTTGAATTTCATCCATTCTCCGCTATGTGAAGTCATCTGTTGCAAATGAAATACATTTAGAACTGTATACATAAATGTCAAAAGGGATAGTAAAAATAGTTTCATAACGATGGTTTTTTGAAATCTGAATTTGCCAAAAAAGCATTTGGAATTTCAAAATAAATATATGTTTCAAAAGGATTTTGTAAAGATAAATTTTTTTTTTTTTTGTTGAATTTTAGGAATTTCTAATTGAGTTTCTAGAGTTTTAAATGAAACATTTTTTCAAGAAAATGTCATCATTTGCTAAGGGCATTTGCCACTTGTGAAAAAATAGGATCAGATAGAATAGGTTGCAACTGATAATTTGATTAAAAAAATGAAATACACATATATTATGTAAAAAACTTTTGAACAAATCAAAGTAAAAACTACGACTAAAATTGAAGAATTTTACTATGAAAGAAATACGAAATTACAATATCTCTCTAAATTTAAGAAGAAAACAATTACTATATTCCATATGAAATTAATGGCTCTAATTTTATCACATGAAACAAATGTTGATATACATTTATGCATTTAATACTACTAGACACAAAGTTGGTGAATATGTGGCTAACAAATTGCCATGAAAATTTGTCCAAGTCATATGAAATTAATGACTCTTATTTTATCACATGAAACAAATGTAGATGTGAATTTATTGCTAATAGATATACATTTATGAATCTAATACTAATAGATATGTATTTAATGCAACAATGTAAAAAGTTAGTGAAGATGTGACCAACAAATTGTTATGAAAATTTATCGAAGTCATATGAAATTAATGACTCTCATTTTATCACATTAAACAAGTGTAAATATGCATTTATAGCTAATAGATATGCATTTAATGCAACAATGTAATAGATATGCATGCATTTTGGAAAGAGATATAAAGGGTACGCAAAGCGGCACCATTTTGGTATTGTTAGAGTAATAGAAATGAAGGGAAGTAAGGTAATTTTAAAGAGTATTGTTCATTGAATAGTGTAAGGTAGATGAGTTTTAATGTATAACAAGTTAGTAAGCCTAGCTTCACATCGGGATTAATGACATTGAATTACAAATACTAATTAGTAGATTAACAAGTTGTATATTGCTAAAAATATGTAAAATGCAAATTATTTAGCATAAATTTGCATGATTTAAATTATTAATTAATATAAAGGAATGAGAGGTAAAGGAAGAAGAGGTAAAGGAAGAAGTATTGGTAGTTTTTTACTATTCGTTATTAGCAACATAAATTTAACAAAGCGAAAAGTACATAACATATATATGTTAATTATTGATTATCATATACAGGGAAAATTAAAATGTGAATTGGTGATTATTATATCTTAGGGTAAACTAATCACTTGATGTTCCCATATTCATGTGTAACAAAAAAATTTCTGAATCCTATTATTTTTTTAGTAAACTAGTTAACTTATTGTTATTTCTTAGCTCTTAAAGTCTTTAAAAAATAATCATTTTTTTACCATTACCAATAGATACTCATCTTTATTTTAAGTGACCTCAAAAGAATATCAAAATATTGTTTCGTTAATGGACCTCATGATTCATCCAATATTATATATACACACAAACAACAAGTTGATTTTCACATTGCATCATAATGCAAGGCAATCAATGGGATTGGTTTAGACCCCGTTGTATATGCATTTAATTGAGTGAGGGAAAAAATTGTATGAATGATCCAACCTCATTGGTTGGTTAAAAATGCATCATCTGAAGATCTAATATAACAATGTATTAGTAGTTTCAAATTTGTTGCAATCAACTTACAAACAAAAGTTACCAACAAATCTATGAACATAAAAGATATTTCTTTTCAACTATTCCATTGCAAGCTTCATCACTACATATTGATTGTTATGAACATCAATCAAAAATGCAATGCACTACTGGACTAGTTCCAGTACATGAAGTCATTAAACATTCAAAAGTAGCCAAACAATTAGCTGTACAAAAAGTCCTAAGAAAAAAGATTGTTGAGTTTAGTTAAAACATAATGGCAGTGTCCTAATCCAAATGGTTCACATGTTGAAGAATAGTCTTAACCTTCTTGAAAACTTTTATGAGCTTTCCATGCATTTTAGTTAATATAATGAAATCATCTATCAACTACTCATGTGAGGCTCTCAGAGTTTTAAGTTCAGTATTAATGGGAAAATCAGCATTGAACTTGCAAATTATAAGGTCATGGTAGTTGTAATCAACTATATCAATGGTATACAAAGTTTTGAGGTGGTCAAGTGCAATTAGAGTGACCATATTTTTAGCCTCTAAACTACCCTTCATACAAACACCAACATTATGGGAGACAAACTTAGCTCTAGAACTATCTTAATGTGGGTAATATAGGGTGCATAATTATGTGCCTTTAAGTATAGTTTGGTAATCACATGCATAATGAGACATTCTTAATTATTTTAGTATAGCGTCTAAAATAGGAAGAAGGAGAATTAGAACAATATACATCTAAAATGAACACAACGGAAATAAACTAATTAGTAAACATGCACTAAAATATGAGTAAACTCAGTATAAACTATTAAAATAGAATTTTTATTTAACTTTTAAAAAAAATGCTATGCTATTTTTTCTTGTTATTAATGAAGTAAAAAACTTATAAAATCTAAAAGAGAACAATAATAAATAAATTAGTACCTTAAAGTAGTATGGATAAGCATAAAGAAAACCAAAAGATTGAAAGACAAAATAGTAAATATAGCTTGAATAATTTTTCATAAAAGAGTTCAAAATGAGAAAATGTTGGAGATACAAAAAGTGGGCATAAGATTTTCTATTTATAGTAGTCAAATAGTAGACTTAGGGTGAAAAGGTAAATTGTGTTAAAAGTATAGTGTAGTTAAGGGTGAACATGTTTCTGACACACAAAAATCATTGCAGATTTTATGCACATTAAACTAATTACTCATGGGTATGGAACATATATACATTAGCAAATACATATAAAAAAACAATCATTAGCATAAAAAAATTATTTTACAAAAATGCAGATTTCAACATACTAAGTTGTTGACTCATCATCATATAACACACATACATCAACATACATATATAAGCAAATCTATCACAACTATCTATAAAACAATTAAAATAATATTAAATCTTGTCATATCTAATGCCTTAAATGATTATGGTTTCGTTACCAAATCTTACCTTAAATGTTGCCTTTGCAGTTAAGTGATCACCAGATCATTACTTGGATGGTAACCATTTCTAACACATTTAAAATAATATCAACTCTTGTCATATCTTGTACCTTAAATGATTAGGATTTCCTTACCAAATCTTAGATTAAATGTAAAAGATCTCACCTAAATAGCTAAGTAAAGGACAATCAAAAAATGACTTGTCAATGCTTCCTTTGCAATTAGTCATTAGATATTTAAGTGATTGTCAGATCATTACATGGATGATCAATAAGTAAGAAATCAACTGATATACATTTCTTAATTTATAGTAATAATTATATAAAAAATGATTAAGTAGAATACAACATGTGTACACCATATATACAAAATTCAAAACTAAAAATTAATCAATTAACTGACATATTTATCTTAACAAAGAGGAGCAAACACTAATACAAGCACGACTAGAATTAAAAAAAATCTAAATACAATTTCAGGGGCAAAACATCCAATTAACACAAACCTACAATTCATAGTTGTAAACCCAATTAGATTGGGTCAAGTCAATGAGCAAAGTTCGTAAATTATAAAAAAATAAAATAAAAAACTACCAGCCAAAACACAACCATATAAATTAACAAAAGATTAAATAAATTAATTATCATAGATAGCTTAAATAACCAAAGTTTTAAACAAAAAAATAAAAAATAAATATTAAAAGTTCAAGATAAAGGAAATAATAATTTCTATGAAAGATATCTGAGTATGAAAACCTATATGTCATAACAATGTTTGAAAGACAACCATAATGTAAATGATAAAAAAAAATAATGAAAAAACATGTTGAAAATCATTACAAAAAGAAGGAACTAAAAAAATGGGAAATTTGAGAGGATGGAAAAAAAAAGTTTGCTAATATAATAGAAAATAGAGAGGATAATAATGAAAAATATAAATCAAGACAAATGTAAATGCAAGAGTAGATGGAGGGAATACAAAGTTATTGAAGGTTTGAAGTGGTTAAGGATAAAAGACATATATAGGGTTCCTTTTAATATAAATTATAAGCATGTTGAATTTTTTTTTTTGTTGAGGACCAAAAAGTAAAATAAAAAAGAACCATTAATTCATACCATTGGATAAGTAACTACCATTAGCAAAAGCAATTAATTTCCTAACTCATTAAACAATTCAGCAACACTTAAAGCAATAAATGTTTATGAAATTTTTTTTTTTTGAAAAAAGAGCAACAAATACATGAAAATCTCTTTAAGTATAAAGGGAATTTTACATTCAAATCAATAATAATTAATGATACGTTAACAACCAATAAACAACTTTAAATTCAAACTTAAGAATATAAAAAGCAATAAAATGCACAAACACATCCCATATCAATAACAATCATCACAATTCAATTCAAATCATGTTATGCATAAGCAATGATTATCCAATCATATTATTGCTTTACAGAATATGCTTTAGAGACATGCATGAATGATCAATAACCAATTAATCAAAATTAAAAGCAATTAAATGCACTAACTAATTAAAACTACATAATAATTTTAGACAAATCAAAGCATAAAAAAATCTAAATTAAATATTGAGATTCAATGTAAAAAGAATATTAAAATGGAAAGAAGTCGGATTTGAAAGCTAAAGGAAGAAGAAATAAATAATAGCTTAAAATGATAACATCAATTACAGTAAAATTGGTCTAGCAATGTTTGCATAGAATTCAATTAAAATTATCATATCTCTCTTTTCAAAAAATATCATATAAAGCATGACATGTAAAGGAAATATAATTCATATGTTGTTTTTCTCAACAAATTTACTAATCAACAATTACTCAAAAATCAAAAAATAATATTAAAAGAGAGAAAAATTAAACTGAAAGTTAAAAAGTAGTAGAAGAAATAATACATTTGAGATGATATCATCAACCTAAGTAAAATAAGTATGGCAATAATGGCATTAATAGAAACAGACCAATCGAACAAAAAAAATCAAATATTGAGATTCATTGTTAATATCACAAAATGATAGGCAATGTACCTCATATTGTTGTGGTGCTAAAAGAAGCATCATACTTAGTTCAATAAGAAGAACACCAATCCAAACTGGAATTTTGAAAAGCAAGTTTAATGCATAGGCTATACCAATCACTAAAATAAAGGAATATAATTAGCAAAAAACTAAAATCTAAGGAAAATTGAAGGAAATGAAACAAATTGCTATAAGATGCATTAATATTTTTAACCAAATTTTTTTATAAAATTAATTATACATGCATAAGCACACGAATTAGTACATGCATATGGAAAAATACATTTCAATTATTAAAATGGTGCATTTTGGAAGTTTATATCAATGCATTGATTATACGCGTCCATGAACAAAAGAAGTTACCAATTATATGACTATCCAATATTGTGTAACAATCATATTATTGATAAATAAAATTACCTCACTGAAATCTACCAACATAATTGAATTATCTTAATAAGCCACATTTGTAATTATATTTAGCAATAAATTAAAAGAGAAAGGAAAGAGCACTCAAGAAACGTGCTCAAACAACTAAGAGACAAATTGTCACGTCTGCAATTTAGACATTGACCGTATACACATTTTGCAATCGTCTATTTGCAATATAGAAGTGTACCAATTAGAATCTAAGTACACACATATAAGTATGACAATTTTAATTTAAAAATGATAATATAACATTTTATAGGAATACTAAGTTAGTTTGATGATTCATTTTGATTTTGTGTGTAGCATGCAAATCGATGCAATGGACCGAGCCAAAAATACAAAATTTTTATCTGACAGTAAAAATATGATTTAAACATAAAAAATGTAACACCCACCGATACAATCAATGTCACACCGATTATATGGGTGAGTGCTACACATTTTTTTCCTTTTGAAATTCAATTAAACTTTAAACTTCATTTGTAACACATTATTAAACTTTTGTATTTAAATTCATACCATAAATCATAAAACTTTGATCCCTCCATATATATAAATAAACTTGGCATTCACTAGCCACTGTTTATAAAAAATATAACTTTATACAATAAGGTTTACATATAATTTATACAAAATATAAAGCTCAAATATCATTTCATGTTCAACAAAAATGAATATGACATGTATTATTGATTCTTCAAAATGAGCGATTCTTCTCTCCAATCAACTTCAGCTATCTTTTAGGCTCCAACCTGTGCAAGAAACCAACACACTAAGCTACTAAAAATTTAGTGGTACATATAGGCTTAAAAATTCAAGCATACAACCATACAAGTTAAATCATGACATATTATGCTTGTTCATGTTATACCATCATATCATCAATATTATTCTAATGCATGGCCATACCATCATCAACATTACACATAGAAACCATAGTTTTTCTTTGCCCAAAACTTACCATAAATTCCATTTTGTTTTTTTCTTTATCCTTTTATCTTTTTTTTTCTTTCCTTTTCCTAAAACTCTTAGTCAGACTATCCGGATGCGAGTTGTGGTACAAAAGTGCTTACGGAGCTTCAACTACTTTGTCCACTATCTATAACATCTCAAATGAGCTGTTCAAATCAAGGGCACTCTCGGAGCTTCAGCCACCTTGATTGAGTATAAACTGGATCAAAGACGCTATCGGAGTTTTAACCACTCTGTCTTTATAATCATATGGAACTTAAGGACCAAGAGGCCTCCTATAAAAATATTCTACAGTACCGTAACTTCCTCAATGGTATACCATCTATCCATTAACAATCGTAGATTAGAGAAAATAGATTTTTTAAAGTCTTAACCTTATTTTCCATTTCCTTTTAAACACATGCTAATTACCAGCCTCATATACCATTTATGCATTATCATACCAACACATAAATGTTTATCACATATTCATGCTATCAAACATTTACCATTGACACGTTGCCTCATAAATATCATCCACATGTGATTTACCATGCTCATATACCTTTTTATATAGTACATTTAAATAAATAATCAAATAGCATCATAGTTTAAAAACTGCATACAGACCATTCATAGGCGTAAACTACTTGTTTACAAGCATGAAAGACCTTCACGAGTACTCTTTTACTCGTGAACCAAATCGTGAAGCTAGGGCATAATTCTGGAATTCGATGTTCACGGCCGTGACTATGTGTTCACAGGCATGAACCCTTGCATTCATGACTTCCTTAGCCATGACGCAAGCTGTGAAAGCTTCTACCTATTTTGGCCATTTTCTAGGTTCATGTTTCACGAGCATGTATACCTTGTCATGGGTATGACATACTTTGTCACGAGCATGAAACCTATCTATGTTCATCATTCACTAGCATGACAATAGTGTCACGGGTGTGAATTTCTAGGTTTTACAAACCCAAAAACAGAGCATATCAACACAATCATGCAAGGGTCTCTAAGATTGACTAATGTCAATCACTCCAATCATCATTCAATGATATTTTATGCTAGTAACATGCCTTAATCATAAAATGGATCATTCATAACACATTTCATGCCAAAATACCTCTTCAACATCATAATCTATGTAACTCATTTCATGCCATTATAACATACTTTTCTCATGACCAAAATGCATATACATAACCAAAGTCACTTTCATGTTCTTTATCATGTTTCTCATTCATTTCATGGCATAAACCATAGAAAACACACAATATTTGGAATTAATATGCATATATGTACTACTTTGAAAATGGAGCCTAAACCCTCAAAGCTCTTCAAGCTTTCCTAGCTCTTAGAAGATCCTCACATTTGCCTCTAACTCCTAACAATAAGAAAAACCTTTCCTTAGACTTTGGAACTGAACCAAGACTCAGAAAACACCAAAACCAAGCTCTTACACACAAGCTCACAACTTCTCCTCTCACTCATCTCTCTCACTTTACCTCTCACAAAACTTGATCTTCTAAGCTTCCAAAATGGAGAAAATGGTTTCTGATGTGAAAAGGATGGAAAGGTGTCATGTTAGGTCAGTTATAAAATCATGAGAGCATATTTAAAGGGATATGGTAGGGTTGAAATCATGAATGCCTCACTTGCCCATATTGTCCAAGCCTCATGGTCATAACCCATATTTCATGGTCATGAAGAAACTCATCGCAATTGCTAACTAGAACCTGATATTCATGGCTGTGACACTCGTTGTCACGAGCATGAAACAATTGATTTCAGTAACAAGCCGTTACACTTGTTGTCACGGGCATGAAACAATTCATTTCAATAATAAGAAAACTCTTAAAGTTCCCTTTAAAATCCCAACTCTCACTAATCACCAACCTAACTTACATACCCCACTTACGGGCATTACATACTAAAATGTAGAGAACAATATTTTAAGGCCATAGGTGAAGTTATGTGGAAATATTTTAAAGTTAAGGGTTCCAATTTGCAAAAATACAGTATTTGGTGTATATTTAGAATCTGATTTATTGAATAGGAGTTAGAGATATGCGTTCATTATTGCAATGGTATTGATGTGATCGTAATTGGATTCTAAGATTTATTAACACTAATAATTTAGAAATCAGAAGGCGAATGAATTTTTATGGACTGAATTAAGAAAATAATTAAACCGTAAAAATGTGATTTTCACACCGAAGTTCATTTCACGAAATCGAAGATACCATTTTGAAGGGAAAATTAATTTATAATTTTTGGTATATTTAATTTCACAGAATTAAGTTGTTTAGAAGTCGGAGTTTGGAGAATCAAATTTTATCATGAATTAATTTGAAGAAAAATTTTAATTGGTGGGAAATTAAGTAAAGTCAAAGATAATTAGTGTGTGATTAGACAATTTGTCAACTTAATGAGTTAATTAAAGTTTTAAGGGACCAATTGGGTATGAGATTAAGAGTTAATGGGGATTAATTAAATTAAGCTAGGCTATGAAAGGAAACTTTACCTAATTTTCTAGAATTTTCTACAAAAAAAAATCAAGAAATCATGAAAACTTATCTTCTTTTTCATCCTTGGCAGACCACCATAACTCCTCTATTTCTTCTTGGTTTCTTCATCTTTGTTTCACAAATGTCTACCATCCAAGCTAAAGGCAGCATAAGGAATTAACTAGGAGTGAACAAATATTGTTGGAAGCCTAATCAAAATTTAAAGAAAGCTTAAGGGTGAGATTTCTTCACTTACTCTTCAAATATTACTTAATTTAAGTTAATTTTAATTTTTTCCTTAAGTTGATTTTAAATTTGATGATGATTTGGAATTGAATTAGGGCGAAGGTAAAATAAGGGTTTGAAGCAAAAAACAATAGTGGAATAATTGAATAAAAATAAGAAATGAGTTGAATGAAGGATGGAAAGGATAAAAGTGATGGAAATTGAGAGGAAATCATTTTTAGAAATTTTTGGTGAATTTTTTAAAAATTTTCTATTAATAGCCAAAATTATTGGAAAATAGAAATAATTAAACCTTAGCTTATTTGGATGGATTTCAAGTCATTGGAATGATTAGAAGTGAGTAAATAATTTTTGGATTTAAGGAAAATTTAAGAAACTTTAAGTGATGAATTATTTGAAATTTTTGGATTTTTGGCCTAATTATTGAGAACTTTATTGGGATTTATTGAATATAAATTTGGTAAAATTAGTAATGTAAAATTAAATATAATGGGTGACAATATTTATAGAAATTTATTTGGAATTTTTAGAGCATTTATTGAATTAATGAGAATTTTTTAGTTGAAAATGGATTTTTAGAGAAAGCATTTATGGTGATAAATGAAAATAAATTGAAAAAGATAATAATGGAAAAAAAAAGATAATGAAAAATATTATTGAAAAATTATTGGTTGCATTAAAATGCGTGTTAGGTGGCCAAAAAAGTAAATTATACATTAGAAGCATACAGTGTGATTTGATGCTGATAGGAATATTAGTAAGCACGAAAGTTGGAAAAATTATTGGTAGAATAATTTACATTGGAAGTAGTCATTGTTTTTTACACAGGAATTTACTAGAATTTGTTTATTAATAGGCATGACGTCTGAACAAGTGCCGAGACTGGACGATAGGGAAGGAAGCCAGTGGACTCTGGTAATTTGAAATGAGACAAGTTTATGCAAAATTCTTACAGTAAAAGACATAAGCATAATTAATGAATTTTTATAACTAAATTCTTTTAGTGCGTAATGCCCGGAATTGGGCTCTATAAGTTAGGTTGGTGATTACTAAAAGTTGGGGTTTTAAAGGGAGCTTTAAGAGTTTTTATGTTCCTAAAATTAGTTGTTTTATGCCCGTGACAATGGGTGTCACGGCTGTGAATATCAAATACCAGTTAGCAGTTGTGATGAGGTTTTTCAAGACCATGAAGGTTTGGTTCACTCTAGTGAAAGATAAGTCACGACCATGAAGCCTGGACAGTATAGGCCGGTGAGACAGCCACGATTTCCACCCTACTAAATCCCTTTTAAATATGCTCCTATGCTTTTATAACCTACCCAACATGCCACTTTTCCATCTCCTTCACCATCAGAAATCATTTTCCTCCATTGTGGAAGCTTTAAAGATCAAGTTTTGTGAAAGGTAAGTGAGAGAAAGGAGTGAGAGGATAAGTTATGAGCTTGTGGGTGAGAGCTCGGTTTTAATAATTTTTGAGTTTTAGTTCAGTTCTAGAGGCTAAGGAAACATTTTTCTTATTATTAGGAGCTAGAGGCAGTAAGGATCTTCTAAGAGTTAGGCAAGCTTGAAAAGATTGGAGGGTTTAGGCTCCATTTTTAAAGGTCAGTACATATATGCATATTAATTTCAAATCTTGCATGGTTGCTATGTTTTATGCCATGAAATGAATGAGAAACGTGATAAAGAACATGAAAGTGCCTTTGATTATGTATATACATTTTAGTCATAAGAAAAGTATGTTATAATGGCATGAAATGAGTTAGGAAGATTATCAAGAGGTATTTTAGCATTAAATGTGTTATGAATGATCCATTTTATGATTAAGCCATGTTACTAGCACGAACTATTATTGAATGATGATGAGAGTGATTGACATTGGTCAATCTTAGAGACCCTTGTATGAATTTGTTGATATGCTCTGTTTTTGGGTCTATAAAACCCAGAAATTCACACCCCGTGACACGGTTGTCACGCCCGTGAATGATGAACATAGGCAGGTTTTACGCTTGTGATAAGGTATGTCATGCCCATGAAATATGAACCCAAAAAATGTACATAACAGGCAGAAACTTCCACGACTTGTGTCATGGCTAAGAAAGTCGTGAATGCATGAGTTCACACCCATGAACATATAGTCATGACTGTGAACATCGAATTCCAAATTTTTGCCCTCAGGTTCATGGGTAAAAGAGTACGCGTGAAGGTCTTTCACTCCCAGGAATGGTCTGTATGTAATTTTTAAATTATGATGTTATGTGATCATTTGTTTAAACATACTATATATAAGGGTATGTGAGTATAGTAAATAACATGTGGATGATGTTTATGAGGCAATGTGTCAATGGTAAATGCTTGATAGCATGAATATGTGATAGATATTTATGTGTTGGTACGAGAATGCAAAAATGGTATATGATGCTGGTAATTTGCATATGTTTAGAAAGAAATGAAAAATAAGGTTAATGCTTTAAAAATCCATTTTCTCTAATCTATGACTGTTAGAGGGAAGATGGTATACTATTGAGGGGGTTACAGTACCGTAGAATATTTATATGAAGCCTTGGTAGTTGAAGCTCTGAGAGTGCCTTTGGTCCTCAAGTTCCCTATGATTATAAGGAAAATGTGGTTGAAGCTTTGAGAGCGCCCTTGATCTGGTTTATACTCAGTCGGGGTGGCTAAAGCTCCGATAATGCCCTTAACTTGAGTAACTCATTTGAGCTATTATAGATAGTGGGCAAAGTGGTTGAAGCTCCGCGAGCACTTATATTCCACAACCTGCATCTGGATAGTTTGACATAGAGTTTTAGGCAAAGAAAAGAAAAATAAGATAAAAGGATAAAAATAAAAGAAAAATAAAATGGAATATGTGGTATGTTTTGGGTAAAGCAAAACTATGGTAGCACCTAAATGGAATCGAAAGCAAAACTATGGTTGTTGTATGTAATGTTGATGTGAGTTATGATGATGGTATGACCATGCATTAGAATAGTATTGATGGTATAATGGTATAATATGAACATGCATAAAATGTCATGATTTAACTTGTATGGTTGTATGCTTGAATTTTTATACTTATATGTACCACTAAGCTTTCAGCAGTTTAGCATGTGGTTTTTCTACACAGGTTGTAGCCTAAGAGATAGCTGAAGTTGACTTGAGAGAAGAAGCGCATATTTTGAAGAGTCAGTGATATATGTCATATTCATTTTTGTTGTACATGACATGATTTTTGGGCTTTATATTTTGTATAAATTATATGTAAATCTTTATTGTATAAAAGTTATATTTTTGTAAATAGTGGCTAGTGAAGGCCAAGTTTATTTATATATATGAAAATGATATGGAGGGATCAAAGTTTTATGATTTATGGTATGAATTTAAATGCAAAAGTTTAATAATGTATTACAAAGAAAGTTTAAAGTTTTTAATTGGATTTCAAAGGAAAAAAATGTGTAGCACTCGCCCACATAATCAGTGTCAAGCTGATTGTGTTGGTGGGTGCTACATTATTGGTATCAGAGCTTAGGTTTAGGAGTTTCTAGACCTCAGTGGGGTAAAAGGGTTTGCCATGCATGCATGGTTCATCTCATCCGACTCTAACATAGATTGCTTCTTTGTTAACTATAGGATTAGAGTGAATAGGTTATAGAGATAGAATTGCATGACGTTGCTAAAAGCAACAGTCTTCCGAATGATGGGGCTCAAGCTCAACCCAGTGATACGAGTGTTGATGGCCTAAGTATGGCACCAGTTCCTCCACAACAGCTAATGGCCAATCTAGTGGGTCAAGCTTAAGATCCATTGATGCAGAACCTAACAGCTCTTCTAGAAGGGTTGGCTTAGATAGTACCTAAAGCAACACCACAACCAATTCCACCATTGTCGCCACCATCAGAGGCACCTAAGATAAAGATCGACAAGCTCTGAAAGTATGGGGCTACAGATTTTCTTGGTAATGGAAAGGATGACCCTGCTACTGCCGAATATTGGTTGGAAAATACCGAAAGGGTTTTTGATGAGTTAAAATGTGTCGAAGAGCACATAGCTAAATATGTTGTATCTCTTCTATAGGAAAATGGTTATGACTGGTGGAAGACAATTATGCTTAAACCAGAGATTCCTTAGTCATTGACATGGGAGTTCTTTGTGGCAGAGTTCAAGGAATAGTATGTCCCCAGAGTTTACATCGACGAGAAAAATAGAGCATTTTTGAACCTCAAGCAAGGACGAATGACTGTCTCTGATTACCAAAGAGACTTTATTTTCCTAAGTAAGTATGCTTCTAAGTAGATCACAAATGAGGTTGACAAGTGTTGCCGATTCAAAGATGGCCTTACTGCAGAGATCAAAGATTTTGTGATAGCTTTATAGCACATGAGTTTCTCCAAGTTAGTATCCTCAGCCATTAGTGTGGAAAAGAGAAAGAGAAAAATAAACGAGGAAGCTCCAAAGAAGCCAACAACTTCAGTGGCTCAGACTTTAGGAGATAGAGGACATTTCTCCTCAGGGCATTCACAAAGCAGAGGATCAGGACAAAGACATTCCTAGTCTAGTTTGTTCAGGAGGGGACCACCCTTTAGGAATACATTTGTTACCGCCAATACACAATCGACTAGGGATAATGCACTTTTGTGTGAGACTTGTCATAAATTCCATAGATAAGAGTTTAGCAAATTTACAGGGTCTTGTCATAGATGTGGGACCTAAGGTCACTACAAGAAAGATTGTCCTTTGCATTCTCGGGACGTTCCTACACAAACTAGAGGATCATTGTCGACTCAAGTCTAGGGTCAAGGACAAGCTAGGTGCGGAGCTAGCAAGGTTATATTTGAGATGGTGAATAAGCCAGGATCGAGTAGAACGCTAGCAAGAGTTTATCACATGATGACCATAAAAGGACCAGAGCCTATAGATGCTACTGACGGTACATTTTCTTTTTGTAGTAACATATTTTCCCCAATTGTTCATCTTAAGCAACCAAGCAAATTTCGAGGAAAATATTATTCAAGGGGGGAAGAGATGTAATGCTCGGAATTGGGGTATATAAGTTAGGTTGGTGATTAGTGAAAATTGGGGTTGTAAAGAGAGCTTTAAAAGTTTTTATGTTGCTAAAATCAGTTGTTTCACTCCTATGACAATGGGTGTCACGGCTGTGAATATTGAGTTCCACTTTACAATTGTGAAGAGTTTCTTCACGACCGTGATGGTTTGGTTCATGCCCATGAAAGATAAATCACGGTCGTGAAGCATGGACAATATGGGCAGGTGAGATAGCCATGATTGCCACCCTACCAAATCCCTTTTAAATCTGCTTCCATAGCCTGGACTGTATGGGCAGGAAGATCAAGTTTTGTGAGGGATAAGTGAGATAGAGGTGTGAGAGGGGAAGTTGTGAGCTTGTGGGTGAAGTTAGGTTTTAATGTTTTCTGAGTTTTGGTTTGATTCCAGAAGCTAAGGAAACATTTTTCTTGTTATTAAGAGCTAGAGGCAGAGGTGAGGATCTTTTAAGAGTTAGGCAAGCTTGAAGAGCTTAGGGTTTAGGCTCCATTTTCAAATTTTAGTACATATATGCATATTAATTCCAAATCTTCTATGTTTGCTATGTTTTATGGCATGAAATGAATGAGAAACATGATAAAGAACATGAAAATGCCTTTGATTATGTATATGCATTTTAGTCATGAGAAAAGTATGTTATAATGGCATGAAATGAGTTAGGGAGATTATGATGTTTAAGAGGTATTTTGGCATGAAATGTGTTATGAATGCTTCATTTTATGATTAAGGCATGTTACTAGCATGAAATATTGTTGAATAATAATAGGAGTGATTGACATTGATCAATTTTAGAGACCCTCGCATGATTGTATTGATATGTTTTATTTTTAGGTTTATAAAACCCAAAAATTCACGCCCGTGACACGGTTGTCACACCCATGAATGATGAACACAAACAAGTTTCATGCCTGTGATAAGGTATGCCACACCCTTGAAATATGAACCCAGAAAATGCCCATAATAGGCAAAAGCTTTCACGACTAAGGAAGTCATGATTGCATGGGTTCACACTCATGAACACATAGTCACAGTCGTGAACATTGAATTCCATATTTTTTCACTCAGCTTCACGGATTGGTTCATGGGTAAAAGAGTACCTATGAAGGTCTTTCATGTTCGTGAACAAGTCCGTAAATAGTTTTTATGCAATTTTTAAATTATGATGCTATATGATGATTTTTTTAAACATACTATATAAAAGGGTATGTGAGTATGATAAATCACATGTGGATGATTTTTATGAGGCAACATGTCAATGGTAAATGCTTGATAGCATGAATATGTGACAATAACTAATATGTGATAGACATTTATGTGTAGGTATGAGAATGTATAAATGGTATATGATGTTGGTAATTAGCATGTGTTTAAAAGAAAATGAAAAATAAGGTTAAGACTTTAAAAAGTCCATTTCTCTAATCTACGACTATTAATAGGTAGATGATATGCCAGTGAGGGGGTTACGGTAGCGTATAATATTTTATACGAGACCTTGGTAGCTAAAGATCCGAGAGCACCCTTAGTCCTCAGGTTCCCTATGATTATAAGGACAATGTGGTTGAATCTCTAAGAGCGCCTTTGACTTGAGGAGTTTATTTGAGCTATTATAGATAATAGGCAAAGTGGTTGAAGCTCCGCAAGTGCCTACAAACTGTATTCAGATAGTTCAAATTAGAGTTTTGGGTGAAGGAAAGAAAAATAAGATAAAAGGATTAAAAAAAAAGAAAAAAATGGAATCTATGGTATGTTTTGGGTAAAGCAAAACTATGGTAGTAAGTAAATGGAATCGAAAGCAAAACATGTTGATGTGAGTTATGATGATGGTATGACCTTGCATTAGAATAGTATTGATGATATAATGGTATAACATGAACATGCATAAAATGCCATAATTTAACTTGTATGGTTGTATGCTTGAATTTTTACGTCTATATGTACCACTAAGCTTTCAGCAGCTTAGCATGTGGATTTCCTGCACCCAAGTTGTAGCCTAAAGGATAAATGAAGTTGACTCAGAGAAAAAGTGTTTATTTTGAAGAGTCACTGATACATGTCATATTCATTTTTGTAGTACATAACATGATTTTTGGGCTTTATAGTTTGTATAAATTATATGTAAACTTTTATTGTATAAAAGTTATATTTTTGTAAACAGTGGCTAGTGAAGGCCAAGTTTATTTATATATATGAAAGTGATCCGGAGGGATCAAAGTTTTATGATTTATGGTATGAATTTAATTGCAAAAGTTTAATAATATTTTACAAAGAAAGTTTAAAGTTTTTTATCAGATTTCAAAGGGAAAAAACGCGTAGCACTCACCCACATAATCGGTGTCACACCGATTGTGTAGGCGGGTACTACATAGTGAATATGCGAAATGTTGAAATACATTATAAATGATAATGTTAAATTGAGAATTTTTAAAAACCTTTTAATAAATGAAATGAGTGATAAACACTGCATAAAAAGAAAAAGAATAGACAAAAGTTCAAAATTTATGGTTTGGGCTCATGTATTAGCTTTGACAATGGACTAGAGATTTATTGGTATGTTTATAGGATATAAACTCCATGACCTATGGTTATCTTGGTCATGAGGGGAATTGTATGGCTCATGTAGTTATCTTGAACTATACATATTATTTATTTACCGATTATGTGGTTATCTTGGATCGAGATTGATTTTGTGGTGATCTTGGATCATATGATATTATTTGGAGTCCTATGGTTATCTTTGATTTTGGTCTTATGGTTATCTTGGACTATGAGATTTTCATCTTTTGATAGTACCCCTTATATCCTTAGAGGTAAGTCTAGAGTATTTAGTACATAGGAAGAAGGAAATATTATTGTATAGTAGAATGAAATTATACTAAGGTGATGATTAATTGTTGGTACTAAATGATATCAATTTTGGACATTATTTTGAAGAGAGTGAAATTTTATGTGAAATGTTAATAAAAAAAAATAAAAGTTATGCTAATAAGTAAAAAAAATAGAAATTTATAAATATTTTACATAGTATAATTAATTCACTTAATACTTAAAAATTTTGTAAGAAATTGTTGATTAAATCAGTGCTTAGGTAAATTTTTTTTATTATCTTTAATTTTGAGTGGTAAATGATATTGTTATGGTTATAAAAAAAAGGACATTAAACCTATTAAATTTTTGAATGACTATTATTGTAAAGTTTTGCACCACTGAGTTGATAAACTCAGCAGAGAGCATTTTCTGTCATGCATGTATTAGAGTAAAAAACAACAGTGGAATTTAGAATTATTAAGTGATTGATCCAAAGGTCTCACCAAAAGAGAAGTAATTGTACTTATAGAAGACGTCATGCAAGTACTGGACAATATTATTGTATTTTAAAATAATTTAAAGTTTTGGTTTGGAACTTATTGTAAATAGTTTTAAAACATTGTGATTTTATAAATAAGTTTTATGCATATATGTTTGTTTGCTTTCATATTTTTGTGTATAAATTAGTTTAATTTGGTCAATAAGTCTTGCATAGGCACCATAAATAGTGAATTATTGTCATAACATCTCTATACCTGACAAGATTACTGTTAGGTAGAATGGGAGTTACATTTGTTTATATCATAGCAAGATTTAGATTGTCTTAGGATAGAGAAGGGTAGAGTTAGTATGCATGTGCATATGTGTCTACATTAGCATGACATGAAAGGTTCTTATAAGTAGTTGCTCTAAGAGGTGAACCGTTGTTCTTGACATTAAATGTGATAGAACTTGAATTATGACAGATTCCTTAGAGGATAAAAGGAAGAATTTGAAACTGCTATTCTAAATATTTATAGTTACATATTAATGAAGTTTTTCATGAAATAGAAAATGGTATTTTTCCAGAATGAATGATGGTGGAAATAGTGATCCTAAATCGGATTTTGACCTTCTAAATGAAGATTGGACTGACCTTGTGATAGATAGGTTTTTACAATGTTATGTTGTGGAACCTTCACAATGTAACCCTAATGGATTAAAAGAGAATTACTATATATATTCATAGATAACAGAGAATGAAATGAAATATCAGATTAAGTTACTGGGCTCTAAATACGCTAAAATTTGAATTTTGCTTTTAAAGCATGATGTTATCTAAGATTAAAGATATATTAAAAACAAAAATAATGAATGGTAAGTGAAGGTGATAACTTAATAAAGGAGCATGATTGTTCTAAACTATATTCAGAAAGGATTATACAATAAGATTTTTTAAGGTATGATATAAACTTTTAGAGAAACAATATGGAATAGACGGGAAGTGGAAATGGGAAGCTGACAAAAGTACTTATAATGAAAAGTTATTTGAAAATAAAATGAATACTACTTTGATAATGAAGAGAATAAATCATGGTTGAGTTAAGAAAACTAATGGTAATATTTATAGGTTAACGACTCTTGCCTATTCAAAATAGGGATTCATCAGACCTAGTGTGTCATCTTGGATGCACAAGTACTGTTGTAAAGAATAATGGTATTTTATGGAGATTATCTTCATTATAGGTAACTAAATAAGGTGATGGTGGATGATAGTCAACAACTATTCAAGATAGATGATTTGCATAAGCCAATGAAAATGCAGAGTTATTCCCTAAATAGATCTTAGATATATGTATCATTTATGGGGAAATAAATTAATGCTATGTTCCCAAGATAACCTTTGGATTGTTACAACCGTTACAATTTCCTAATAATGATTATTCGAATATCTAAATGCAATTGTAGTGCTCACGGACATGATGAATTGAATCTTCATATTATACCTAAAATTATTTGTGATAACTTTTATTAAGAGTATTTTAATATATTTAGATATTAAGAGAAATAGGAATAATTTTTTAGGGTTGTGTTTTAAAATCTCATGAAGGAAGAAGTTGAATGTGCAATTGACAAAATGTGAGTTTTGGCTAAAAGAAGTTAGCTTCCTAACTCATATTATGTGAATTGAAAGAATAAGAATATATCATAGTAAAATAAAAGTTATTTTTGAATGGAAACTAACTCATAATATAATGAAGAAAAGGAATTTCTCTTAAACTAGTCAATTGGTGCAAATGAATGGTGACGAGATTCACATCGATAACTATTCTTCATGACATAGTTATTTTAGGGAAAAGTGAAATTAGAAAGATTAAATAGATGTTTGATTGGTAGGGATCAATTGGAACCAAATATTCAGAGGTTCTTCAACTTTGATATAGTCCACTCTATAGAAGATTTTAAGGTACACAAAATGTGCCTTTTTGGATGAATTAGGTTATGTACAGATGCAAGAGGGCAAAGTAATTATTTATGCCTCCCGATAATTGAAGCTACTTGAATGGAAATATTTGACACATGAACTAGAATTAACATCAAATGTAATCATTTTGAACATCTAACAACACCATATATATGGAGAGAGAGAGAGAGAGAGAGAGAGAGAGAGAGAGAGAGATGTTATGACCATACAAGTAGATTAGGAGAAATGTATGCACGAACGTGTGTACCATCAATAGCACTGATGCAGTCCTATATGTAAAAAATGTAAATATTTTGTTAAGTGAAAATTGCAATAAATTTAACTAAAAATTAAAATATATGTTATATTACCTTAAAGTGAGGCATATATCTTGAATCATTTAATATTTCAGAAGGAATATGTTTGAAATCAAAATCTACAGGCTTGATTAAATCCATTGACAATAAACATACGACGTGTAACACTTTTTTAAAAATTTGACTAACTGTTTCACCATAATGTTGAAATCTTTCTCGAGCATTCCTATTTGATGCATTGACAACAAAAATATATAAAAAAAAATTCCAACTTTTTCTATCACAGACATTCTTCTTGATGATGTTAACCCATATTTATTTTCTAAATCTAAACTAAGTTGTATCATTATTTCTTTATCCATTCTAAACATATTGATACAATGATCTCTATGACCATGTAATAACTCCATCAACCATTTGTGTCCTGTTTGATATGAAACCATGCAAGGTTCTTTATAGATATATTTATAATAGTACTCAGTTATTGCACCAGCTGTTGCTACCACTAATTGATAAATAATATGCTCATCACAAGTATTGAATATGCCATCTTCATCATCATTCCCACCACCATCATCATGGTTTGTTGTTTGCACATAATTGTGCATATCTAAAACAATATAAAAGAACAAAAAAAATATTTTCAAAGTCATTAACACTTAAAAATACAAACCAAATACATATTCATACAAACGAAGTTGTTAGTTCTTAAAAATACAAATAATAATATTCATCCATACAAACCAAGCTACCAGTTCTTTAAAAAAAATACAATAATATTCAAAAAATACAAACAATAATATTTCACATGCTAATATTCGCTTTATGATATTTCAACCAAGCTAATTTTGCCTTTGGTTTACTGATCGAAGCAAATGTCCCTCTCTTTATCTTGTTTTCTAATAATTTAGTAGCAAACAACCAGAGATCATTGCCTTTCTCAATTTCTGGTAAGGAATTTAGAACTACATGAGCTTCAGCAATACAACACCCAGGCAAGTCAGTCATCTTGGAAGTTATGGTGCCTCTACTCTCAATTGTAGCAACTAATCTATCAATTTGTTGTGACAATTTTGTTGAATCACTTGATTGTTTTTTTAATTTTTTTTTAATTTTTCATCCTTATTAACTTGCTTACTTGACCTATCAATTCTTTTCCCTTTTCTTTCCTTCATTTGTTCATTATGGTTACCTCTCATATTTCCTTCACACTCACCACTAACTTGTTGATTTAGATTCTTAAGATATTAAGATTCCTCTTCAGAATCACCACTACCTTCTAATTGGATGGTATCATTACCAACACCACCATCAAATCCATCATTTTCATCTATTATGCTCACTAGTAGCTACAGTGTCCATAAATAATATATCCATTTTCTCTAGCAAACTGTTTGGGATCCCTTGATTTCAAAAATTTTCATAAGCTGATTTAACCTACATAATCCAAAATATAAAGAATATACCAGAAAGTGTTAATTTCGGTACATAATTGAAATAACTTTCAAACTCAAGTTGCTATAACTCAATACTAACCTTAATTTTTTCGACCCACCACTCATCAGATGCATCAACAGTATTTTTCTTCGTATCACATCCTAGTCTAGTCTCTTTACCTATCAATTCTCGAAACAACTTCCATTCCTTCTTCATTAAATCCCATTTATTTTTTAATTTAACTTTATCACAATCCAATTTAGTCTCCCTATGAAATTCATTAAGTACATACTTCCAACCTTCTCTTGATAAATGAGTTCCATGTCTAAAATCTTTTTGCACAGCTCGCACATAAATGTCACAAAACTTTTCTAATACATCATGCGGCCATTTTTCTTTAGAAGATCTAGTTTCATTTTCTTGACTCAATTGAATGGAATGTCCACTCATATTTGTTGTACTAATGATCCTAATATAATATGATCAATAAAATATATATCAAATAATTAATAATACAAAGTAATAAGAATTTTCAAATAAAATACACTAGCAAATAACTCCAACCTAAATGTTCACATGATGTCATTTATAATAGTTGCTCAACAAAGAAATATATATAAGTCTATTAATGCATTCTTGAAAGCAATATCAAAATGTTGGGTTTTACCTAAGAATTTTTGAAGAAAAAGTTGTTGCTACATAATCAGTTTCCCTAGCCTTGCTTCTTGAATCACATTTAAAGAAATACCTACTACGAATTGACTTCTAGCAAGAATAATGGGTTGTTGTTTATGTGAATTCTTTTGATCAATATGTGATGACCATTTTTGTATTAGGTTTGCTTTTATAGTTTTTCTGGATTTTCTATTAGAATAATAGTGTTGACATTCTCCAAACTTAACTAATGAGACTAACTAACTGTTGGATATTAAAAAATAGAGAAATTTGGTACCTGTGTTATTATCTGGACTTCCAAAGGTGCACTATCTGGACCTTGAATTGCAATGTGCAAAGACTGCAATTATCAAAAGAAAATTTATATCCAATCAAGTTCTAGTTCTGAAGCAAATCCCAACATTAGAGAGAATAAAAATGATCCAAATATCAAGATCCAATAAGGAGAACTTCTTTCATAACACCAGCAAGGTGAAATATATTAAAATATAAAAATTATAAACATATATATTTAACTTATATATTTGAAATCTAAGATTTGAATAAGTTAAAAAAATTTTGCATGATAGTAGTAATCCATAAAATTTGCACACTTTGAAATTTCAAAAGCAAAGGCATTGGTGAAAACCTATAAGTGTGTCCAAGAGTAATTTGTATATATGTATAAAGTTCTAAAATTTCAGGTAAAGAAACCTTAAAAGAAGCAACAACCAAAGTGTGAACAATTGAATAAAATATTTGCTTGCCTTGTTAGATACATATGCCTGCAAAGAAGCCACATTGATGTTGATAATTCTGCTTTAGTGTCAAATAAGGATGGACAGGGTGTGTCCTGCCCTGATAAATCAGTGAAACAAGATAATCACAGTGGTGAATGTCCTAAGTTGTCACAATCGCTTAATGCTAATTCCAATGCTAGAGGTGATGGTACTCATAAAATCTTAGATATGGATAAGCCTGACGTGGTTCCCAAAATCAAATGGGGTGATCTAGAGGATGATGTTTTGGTAGTCCATGAAAATAATTCTCAAGCTGATGTCAAATTTTGTGATACGGGAGATAGTAATTTAATGGCTAGGAATGGAGGAGTTTCTCCTTGCACATGCCTCCAAGAAACCAACTTGATAAAAACATCAGTAGATGTAGATAATTTTTTAACTCAAATTATTGCGCCAACTAGTAAGAAAGATGTAATTGGAATGAACTGTAAAGAGGTGGGAATTTCTTCAAAAGGTATGGAAGTAAAAATCACAAATGTCAAAATGATTGGTTCAAATGAAATTTTCAAACTGCAATGAAACCCATAGTGGACACTTTAAACCAATAGATAATTATTTAAGTTCTACTTCTAAATCAGTTGAGGCTAGGATGTTGAAACTTCAGGTGCCTATGGTTGTGCCTGAGGTAAATGATTATAATATTTCCGATTGCCAGGTACGAGCATAAAATCCTCAGTGATTCCACATGACATTGAGTCAATTCTCACTGAAAAAGGGTGAACCTGAAATTTCTGGGAAAGGTGGTGTAGTGGTGGAACTTTAGTTGCCTGTTGTATCTTCAATAAATGAATAGAAAATTTCTAAATTTCCAATTGAAAATGAGAATTCTGGTAAAGTGGTAATTCCCTCGAATGGCAAATTAGTTCTACCTAAAGAAAGTGATCCTGAAATTTACAGGGATACTGGATAGTGGTGAAACTTAAATTGCCTGATATATCAGAGGTGAACGAATCACAAATTTCTTAAGTATCAGTTACAAGTGTGGACCTATGTCCAGAAGCTGTAGTTTCCCGGAATAGCAAGTCAATTGCAAGTGACAAAGCGTGGACATGAAATTTCAGGAGACTCTACACTAGAAGCTTCTGTTGAAGACTTAGGAGATATACTTCATAAAACAATAAATAATGAAATGTCAAAAGCCCAGATTGTGAGCCCCCTTGAAGATGTTGATGCAGGTGAAAGTAAAGAAAGGTTCAAAGAATGATTGTGGTGTTTTCTGTTTGAGAATCTTAATAGGGCTGTAGATGAACTTTATCTTCTTTGCGAGCTGGAATGTGATATAGAGCAAATGAAGGAGGCCATTCTTGTTCTTGAAGAGGCTGGGTCTGATTTTAAAGAATTGACTACTCGAGTGCAGGAGTTTGAGAACATGAAAAAGTCCTTGTCTCAGTCAATTAATGGAATTCCTGTCCCTTTAAAGTCTGATTAGGACTGGAAAGAAGGGAAACAAAGGGAAAAAGGCGGCCATGCATGAATAAGATTGCAGAGCATTGATCTTCTTTTTAGACAAGGCATAATTGTTCAATCTTTTGTATTTGTTTCTTTGAACCTTTGGTAGTAGGATTCATTAAATTCTTGTGGTGATATATTCCAGTGAGCTCTTGTATTATTACCTTGCAGTAGTAGTAATGCTCTAAACCAAAATTCAGAATCTGTCATGGCACTGAAGTTTTTGATCTTGCTATTATCATAACAGAGGCAAAATTCGGATCGTGCTTCTATTGGACAAATTCTAAATTACTGGGAGTCTCCTCTAACTACCATCATTCAAATTAACTTTAAGTGGTATCTATTTGGGTAATGAGAAATGAGAAGAAAATTAATAGAGGAAGAAATTAATTCACTAATGGAAGGGAAAGGAAGATCTATAGATCTCAAATCAACACCCTCTACAACATCCTCATCCAAATCTTCATTGTTTTTCTCACTGCATGGATAACTGTTGCCAAAATATGGCTCATCTTCCCCAAGTCTCCCTGCATACCTCTCATCTCTGTTTCTATTAATATTTTCGAACTTTAAGATTTATCCCACCTTCACCTAGCTCTATTTCATCAACACCATGGGGCTTTTGTCTGGGTTATTTTTCTTTAATTTTTCTCTCTTCCCTAACAGCTTTTATGACCTCTCTTAACTCATCTTCAATATCACTAACCTCATCATCCAATATCTCATCTTTTTTGACCTCTTCTTCTAAACTAGTCTTAGATTTTGAGCTATTACTTTCACCATCTTCTACCTTTTCATCATCCACAAATGAAGCAATAGTATGGCTTCACACAACCTCACCCTTAAACACAATTTATATCATATTAACCAACGTATGGAATCTCTTATCAGACATTTGTGGATGCAGTGACAGTTTTTAGGCAATTATTTAACCAGATTTTTGGATTGATCAATTGACAAATATTAACATGTTCTTATTCATACCAAATGTCATTATGTTAGTTCATTCTTTAGTATTTAGTGACTCAAAGCATTAAAAATCAGATAAAATAATGATAGAAGAGAGGGAGAAAAAGTGAGATGGAAATAATAAAAAAATCAGAACAAGCTCTCATATCCAAAGCATAGAAAAATCAAAATAAGCAAGTTTTTTGTTTCACGAAAACCCTTTCTAAAATCACAGAAGAAATGCAAAAAATAATAATACAAGAGAGAAAGAAAGAGGGAGATGGAAATGGAAATGTTCTAACTAGAGCAAAATAAGATGACTAGCCACTGATTTTCCGATCGGCTGAGTCGCAAAGCCTGTTTGAACTTGCTTGGTTGATAAGCTTCAAACCAAGGATGTATGTTAGGGTTTGCAAAGTAAGATGAATTCAATGTCTATTACGATTTGCAAGAAAGAAGAAAGCTCTCAGCCCATTTTTATGTGATGGCAAATGGTAAATAGATTATTTCATTAAGTGTATTTTGGACTTTAAAATATCAAAATTCTGCTTCTCGTGTTTTGCTTAAACTCTGGTTTTGGAGAAGCATCAAAACACCTGCTTTTTTCAAACCTTGGTTTGGAGCCTCTTAAACTTGCCTTTTGCTATTAACCAAACACTATCAAAATTTGCTTTTTGCCCAAAACCTGCTTTTTATATTTCTAACCACAATCTCAAACGGGCACTTAGTATAATTTGTACTTCAAGATTTTTTTTTCTTATTCTTTATTCAACTATAAATGATGTCGTTTTTGTTGGGTGACTAAAGAAAAATTAAAGATATCACTAAACGGCGCCGTTTTATGGTTTAAGGCATGAGTCAAAGGCATAAAAGTAAAAGCCGGAACATTGTTATTTGAATAGTGGGCATTTGGATGAGTTTTATTCATTAGTATAGAAAATATAAAATAAATATTTTATCACATGTAGATATGCATTTATGGCTAATGGATATGCATTTATGCATTTAATGCTAATAAATAAGCAAAAAATTGGTGAACATGTGACAACAAATTGCAATAAAAATTTATCCAAATCTTATGAAATTAATTGTTCTTATTTTATCACATGAAACAAATATAGATATACATTTATGATTAATAGATATACATTTAATGCAATAATATAAAAAGTTGATAAAGATGTAACCAACAAATTGCTGAAAATTTGTTCAGGTCGTATAAAATTAATGACTCTTATTTTATCACATAAAACAAATATAGATATACATTTATGATTAATAAATATGCATTTATTGTTAATATATATGCATTTAATGAAATGATGATATAAATATGCATATATTTTGGAAAGATATATCAAGGGTAGGTAAAGCGATAGTGCTTTGGAATAATAGAAATGAAAGATAATAAGATAATTTTGGGAGCATTATTCATTGAACAATATAAGATTGATGAGTTTTAATGTATAGTAATAAATATTAAATTTGGAATGAGGATATATTGTCCCAACTTTGTTCACAAAAAATGTAATTTTGGTTTTTCATATAATTCAATTAGAATCGGATTAGTAGTAAAATAAACTGTTCTAATCGAAATGGATTCAGACCTAAACTCCACATATGCAAGTCTAATTACTATCCCTATTCATATGTTATTTTGTTAATCACCCCACTTGCTCGACTCGAGCTCAACCCATGTTCGAGCCTTTTTTTTCATATTATTAGACTGTAGGAATATTTAGAATTACTGTTAGATATCCAAAAAACAGATTTAAAATTTTTTTGATTTAATTAACTGATTTTTTTAATTTTTATAAACTGATTTTTTCAAATATATTTTTGAAAAAAATATTTATTTACTTAATTTTGCTTCTTTTTAAAAACAGTTTTTAAAATTCAATTTTTTTTTTTATTAAAAAAACGCTTCTCTCATGAATTTGGACAAAGTAAAAAACACATAAGCTCCATCGAGCTCTGGTGATCCATGACCAAATCTAGTTTTGAATTGTATCCTTTCAGGATAATACTTGCTAGACCGACCATTTTGAAACGATCCATACAAATTCTCTCCATATTTGGATAAGATTTTTTTGAATTGAGTTGGAATTGAATTTGGAGAGCGATGTCAATAATAAACTGCTGTAATGACAGCTAAAGTAGGAAAAGCAATGATTCTTTGTTCTTTGAAGTTTCAATCGCACAACTTTATCTACGGAGTCGACCAAAAGAGAAGGAAAAGGACCAGCGGTCTCCTCAACAAAGCTCGCCAATAATGGCAGCTATCCCGGCGCCGAAACACAAAGGACCCAATTCTGGTTCCAATGGAATGAATGCAAGGGTTTGGTTCTATTCTATTTTACTCTCTATTCAATACGGAGCTCAACCTTTGATCTCCAAATGTTTCACTGGGTAATTTTTCTTATTTTCAACTACCTCGATCACCTTTATTTATTGTATTAAACCTAGTTTCCTAAACCATCAGCCGGTTTTGTTGCATAAGAAAAATAAAAACGTAATTTGCTCTTTAAATATCTGCAGCTATGACCTGATACATTATAGTAGCAATGGTAATTTGATTACTGCCCCTTTTTCTTTACAGTTTATTTATATGTTTATTATTGTTATTTTTTCTCAATGTAAATTGCTGAAACTTGAGGAAAAGGAGAAAAAAGCAAGGTGAGAACTGAATTTCTGTTTCATCTATTTGTTTGGTTGAGATAGGATAAGAGAGGAACTAAGGAATATCAATTTGATTGCGTTAAAATTTATTTTTTTTCGTTCCAATTCCATATGGTTTTGGAGTGAAAATGGTTTGTTTCGATTTTCAGGGAGAACAACAGGAAACTGCAAGATAAATATCATAAGTTCAGAATGCATGACATTATGATTTCACTAGGACTGAACTTAACTGGTTTTATGAGTGTCATTATGTTTGGCTTATTCTGATTGATTGATCACCCAATGGTTGTAACGTATTAGTTATTAGTGCATGATGGTAAGAGCTATTTTGCTTGCTTTTGTTTATTCATCTCTTGTTCTGAAGTGTGCAGCTGCATTTGCTAGGCCAATGGTCTTGAGACCTAATGCTATATGATCTCAAGTCTCAGGTGTTAACTCAAAGTTAATGTCAGGGAGATCTGTCGAATAATGTGCATTTTGCATTCTTTGATCTTGAACTTAACAGGATCTATGGGCCGTTTTCTCACCTCCTGTGCACTATCAGTTTCTTGCATTTAATATTGAAATTTACTGTGTTCCATTTGTTGAAATTTAATTCCCTTTGTTGATAAAGAATAATTGGTGGGGATTTCTATCAAATGCCAGTCATTAATTCATAATGGATTTTCATGCAGACCACAAGTAATTGTGACTACATCTGTCCTGACATGTGAAATTGCTAAGGTTATTCATTTTCAATACACTTGAATTTTATTTTCCTTGTTATTTTGTTTCACCATATATAGGCAAACCTTCATGCTTTACCTGATAAATAATTATTTGCACAATTATTTATGCATCCTAGGTATTTTGTGCCTTAATTCTTATGGCAAAAGATGGTGGTTTGAAGAAATTATGCAGTGAGTGGACATTGGTTGGTTCGCTCACTGCATCAGGGCTTCCTGCAGCTATATATGCACTACAGAATAGCTTGCTGCAGATATCTTACAGGAATCTTGATTCACTCACATTTTCAATGCTGAACCAGACAAAAATATTCTTCACAGCATTATTTACTTGCATAATATTGAGGTACATCTCCCAGTAGCTAGGAACTATTCTGATTTATGTTTATGATTTATTTATTTTTCTTTTGTGCTATTGCCACATAACCACCGACATATTGATTGCAAACTGCCAATAATATTAAAAGATCCTATGGTTGTTGGTAATCCACATACAGTTAAAAATAAGTCTCAGAAAGGCTTTTTTTTTTCTGCCAAAAAAAAAAGTTCAAGCAATGAGCATCTGCTAGTAGCTTGGGTTTCTGTTGTTTGGTACTCAAAACAAATTGTGAAACTGTCTGTACAAGGTTAACAATTTGAGGTATGACTTAATCCTCAATCTACATTATGGTGAATTATTTTGGAAGTTTCTTATGCATATGAACTTTGCTTTTTATGAGATATGTACTTGTTATTGTAAGGCAACTGAGGACGCCACAAGTATTAGAAGGGCAAAGCATGTTAGAATTGATAAGTAAACTGTGTAGCAGGCAAAAAGAGGACTTCATTGGGTCTATGCAACTTTTGACTGAAACATGACACTTTTTTATTCTACTTCTCCTTTTATTTCTGTTTTCTCCTTGTCAACTAGGATGACATGATAATGTACATATGAGTAGATAAAACTGTTGCAACATGTTTAGTGATTTCTAAGTAATTTGGAAGCTTCCACTCTAAAATTCATGTCATGCATGTAGGCAAAAGCAGTCAATTCAACAAATTGGTGCTCTTCTCTTGTTGATCATGGCAGCTGTTCTTCTAAGTGTTGGTGAAGGCTCTACCAAAGGATCCAGTAACAGTGAACCTGATCAAATTTTATTTTATGGGTTTGTCCCTGTTCTGGTTGCTTCTGTTCTTTCTGGTCTTGCTTCATCTTTGTGTCAATGGGCTTCTCAGGTTTGTGAAAAACTTATTTATTATGGACCAATAATATTATTGCTGGTGAGTCCCCTGCCATTCTCTTATACTGTATGTTACAGGTTAAAAAACATTCATCTTACTTGATGACAGTAGAAATGTCTGTTGTTGGAAGCCTGTGCTTGCTGATCAGTACCACTAAATGTCCAGATGGTGAAGCTATTAGACGATATGGATTTTTTTATGGTTGGACTCCATTGACTATGGTAATGTTCTTAATGATAATTTTTCTTCTAGGTAATGAGAGAGGGTTCTCCTCAGTTTGGATTTATATTTCATAACTTAAAAGAAAAGGAAATGAAAAAAAAAAAAAAGGAAAGTGAAAGGAAATAAAAGAAAAGAAAAAAGCTCATTTGGTTTTCTTGGGTCTTCTACAGTGCTTTTCAGTTGAAGCTATTAAGTTGCTGCATGGAGAATTGTCACAACTGTCAATTTGGATTGGAAAATGAGAACAAAATATTTATATGGCAATTGAATTATCCTCTTTTTCCTTGCTTATATCTTTTAAATTTTAACTGGAACAAAAATATGCAGGATCAGGAAAGTCATCCCTTTTGGGCTGCTATCAGTATTAGGTGCCCAGCAAAAGAGTAGAGATCACTTGCTATTAGAACATACTCTATGCTAGTTATGAAGCTATTTATGCATTGACTTTTCCTTTTGATACTTCCACATAATTTTGTGGGTAAGTTATGAACTTTGAACTTGTGATTGAAAATTGTTGCATCTGGTTGATGCAAGTAAATCTCAAGTTGATACATCCTAAATCATTGTATTTGAGAAAGTTGTGATTTCATTTACAGATTTGCAAACTCATAGAGCTGGAGTGGTCACTATTTTTCCACTGGAATGGTGTATAAGCTGAGTGTTTCTGTTTTGAAGTGCTTGGATTTTTCTGATGGGAAAGTGCTCGGATGTTGACTTATTATAGGTGCAGAATTCTTTGGTTTGGAGTGGTTGATATTCAAAACTATTTAGGCATCTGATGCTTTGATGTGTTGGGATTCCAATTCCTCCCTGACCCCAGCAACAGATAGAATTTTGAAAAATGGGAATTTTAGCTGTGTAATTATATGAGACAGAAAGATAAAGATGACTGCAAGTCAAAGTTAGCCAAATTTTTAAAATTTTTCTTGTTAAGCTATACATGTTTGACAGATTTTCTTGTGCTTCTATCATACGATTCATGCATTACTCTATTTTTTCTTTCTTTTTTTTTTCCTTTTTTTTAAAATGACGTCCAATGCTTAAAATTTTACAAATTCTTTTTCATTATGTTTCAGATTCCAGTTGTAGCTAATGCTTGTGGAGGAATTCTTGTTGGCCTGGTAACAAGCCATGCTGGTGGTGTTAGAAAGGTAAATGTGGCTGTAAAAATGATAACTTCTAGTTCTATATTAATTAATAAACATAATACTTAATTTTGTCTGCTTTTTCAAGTTTACCACAGCCTTTTTTCATATCAGTTATGGTTATGAGTTTTAAAATGAGGTCTGGCCAATATAGTGAGAGAATGTGATGATATACACAAGATATCTATGTAGTAACTAGTAAAAGTAATTGAAAAAAAATTTGAAGTATTTCTTCGTTTTTCCTTTTTTGCTTTTCCCAATGGTTAAACTCCATATGTAGGTATTTATGTTGCTATACTCATACATCAAATCTGCTAACAATTATTTCCAATTTTAAAACTCGTGGCTAGGCTGCTAATGATAAAATTAGAGGAATCTAAAGCAAGCAAATAGTGTAATTTCTAATTGTTATGATAAAATTTGATTAGATTGCTGCAGCCAATTTTAGGGATTGACTTGGTCTCTCGCTTATGTTTTTTGGTTAATTTGCCCTTTTTAAGATAAGCAAATGTTAATCAGATAACTTTTTGCCATTCTTTTCCTTTTAATATAATTTTTTCAGGGAAAAGAAAGTAGAAGCACCATTGTTTATCATTAAAATGAATAAGCTTACACAGTTTTGATCTCAACTATTTTTTCTACGGTATGCAGGGATTTGTCATTGTTTCTGCACTTCTTGTAACAGCCATGCTGCAGTTTATTTTCGAAGGGAAACCACCTTCATTGTATTGTCTGCTTGCTCTACCGCTTGTTGTTGGCAGCATTTCAATGTACCAAAAATATCCATATCGAGTAAAGACGAAGGAATCATGATCATCATCCTTCACAGTGAATTGAGAATTATTAACCTGTCCCAGTTATTGAAGTTCTAAAGGAGGAAATTTAGGTTATTTTTATTTCTATTTTTTTTTAATTGTATTCACATCACCAGATTAGGGAGCAAAGAAGGCATACCATGCTTTTACTGACTTTATGAACTGGAATATTATATTCATGAAGTCTTGAATTGACTATTGATTATGAGGAAATGGAAGAAAATAGGATAGACTGTTTGTTTATGGGCCTTTCGGAAGCCAACATAATTGGGCTATGACCATCTGGGCAAAAATCAGAGTCATGTAGGGCTTCTTGAGCAACATGTGTTTAGGCAATTACAATCTCGCCTAACAAAGGAGACAGAAAATGGCGAGAGGAGGTGAAGAATGAAAAGAGTGATGTGTGCTACTGGAACTTGAATATCGAGGGGAGGGGCAGCATCCGATACCCATTGCGCATCACCTTCAAAGATTGTGGTGTCTATAACTAGCACTTGCCAGTCAAATAGCCTCTCGTTTTACTTCATCTAGTAAGGGTGGCTATATGCTATGTTTTAATGGATTTATTCTATGTGAATTCAAATTAGTTTAATTTACTAACGAGATTACTTTTAAAAAAAATAAAAGAGAATCCAATGAAATTAATGATTTTTTAAAAAAATTAGACAATTCAAACTAATGATATAATTTGAACTAATCAAATCAAATATTTTGATTTAGTTTTGACTTTATCTTTTTGGATTGGGCTTGTTGAGTCATTCATTGGACATGCTGAATGATCCCTCCAATTACGGCTGAACTTTCAGTATAACTAAGATTTGTTTTTTATTTTGCATTGGGTTGGAGAAAAATATTTTTTGAAACAAAATTATTTTTATTTTTTTGAGTTTAGAAAATTAATTTTGAAAATAAACAGATAAATATATTTTTTTTTTCTAAAAATAGGTTTGAGAAAATCCGTTAATACAAAATTAAAAAATTTATCAATTAAATTAAAAATATTTAAATTTATTTTTTTGACACCCAACAACAATCTCAAATACTTCCTAAATATAATATACATACTACATGATTTTTATTAATTATTCAAATAAAATATGGAATTTTAATTGTGTATTTTATGTTAATTAAATAAGATAAAGGGATAAAAATAAAAATAAAAATAGATATTAAAATAAAAATAAAGATAAAATTTCATTATTTAATTTAATTTAATTTATATTTGTAATATTATATACATTAAAAGACGTAAAAATTACAAGTTTTTTTGAATGCAAATTAAATACTCATTACTTAGAAATTACAATTTCTTTTAAATAGTTTTAGTTAGATAAATAATTAGATTAGATTAGTAGGTGATGTAGTATTTTATTAAAATTAAAAATTAAAAATTTTACAAAATCTTTTCTTAAACAACAAAATATATGATTGGTTAAAACTTTTTTTTTTCTTAATTTCTAAAGTCAAATGGTTATATGAATGAAAATTATCTATGGTGGCTAGGAAATTATTCAACCAAATGATACCTTCCACAACTACAAGGGTCTGATAAAAATTGTAACACTTCCTCATCTTATCCAACCAATACTTCATCTTGGAAACCTACTTATAAAGCATTGACAACTAAAATATATATTTTTTTTCAAATCACATCTCAAAACATAGAAACTAAACATCAGTGTATAATATAACAGAAGGAATAACAATTTAATACTTATATATATATATAAAAAGTAACATTTTATAAAAGTATCTTTCAGAATCTTTACAAAAGTTGTGATTCATTGGGCATATAAAATATGAAAACAATGATAACAAAAATACAAAATGTGAAGACCCACAATGATTACTTTGCCACATGACTGGTATCAAAGGTGTAATGCTCGTAATTATGGCATATAAGTTATGTTTTTGATTAGTGAGAGTTGGAGGTTAAGTGAAGTTTTGAAAGTTTAAGAGTTGCTGAAATCAGTTGTTTTACGACTATGACACCCATCCTGTTGAGGTTTTTCACGACCGTGAATGTGTGTTGATTCATAGGATGAATCACGGTTTGGTTCATGAGCAAACTACCCATGAAGAGGTTTTTTACTGTCATGAAGCTACTTAACTTGTGACATTTATATGCTTGCATATGAATCAAGATTGATTCATTTTGAGGCGGAATACCTCTGTTGTATGTTATAACATGGTATGATAATATATGTTATGGTTGTGATTTATGAGAAATCATGGTTTAGGAATAATATGATACGTATTGTGAAATTGTAAGCCTTATTCTCTAACTAGGACTAAAACTAAAATAGATGACTTGCTATTGAAAGGGAGATTGATATCGGGTGACCTAGATTGGTCATATTTGAGATACTTTGAAGGCCCAAGGGTAAGCAATGAGAGTTTTTTTAGTTGGGTTATGTTGAGACACTTTGAAGGCTTAAGGGTAAGCAATGAGAGCTTTCTCAGTTGGATTATGTATGAGATATTTTGAAGGCTTGGGATTAAGCCAGGTGAGCTTCCTTCAATAGCTATTTTGTGCTATCATTTTCCTCAAACAGGTGTTCTGGAAAGATTGGTTTATGAATGAGATATTTTGAAGGCTCGGGATTAAGCCAGGTGGGCTTCCCTTAGTAGCTGTTCTGTGCTCTTATTTTCCTCAGACGTGTTCTAGAAAGCTCAAGCAGATGTCCTGAGGGCTCTAGTGAGAGCTGTAGATTATCCATATCCATTTTAGTCTAGTTATGAGTATAATAGGCAACATAATAGTAAGTAATTACTTTTAAGTGTGGTATACACTTGTATGATACTGGTTGGTTGTTCGATATACCATGTTCGATGTGTGCATTATATAAAAGATTTTTATAGTATGTCATATAGCATGTGAGCTAATGCATGTGTAGACTTCGAGGTAAGTCGTTGTAGTAGTTTTATGAGTATATCATGAATATTATATATATGACATGTGTGTATGTTTTGCATATTGTTATGTACCACTAAGCACTAGCTGCTTAGCGTATGGGCTCTTCATGCGCAGTTTCAGAGCTCAGAAGTTGATTGCTAGAGAAGGACTCCCAAGGATCAGAGTCAAGGATACACAAGTGGGTGGGTGATACAACTGTTGTACTTTTACTTTTGATTGAGTTTTGTAGGTTGGATAGTTATATTTTTACATGCTTGTATTTCATAGACATGTAGTTTTATAACTACTTGTTTTGTAAAAAACTTTGGGCTAGCGATGCCCGTTTGGTTAATGTATTTAATTTTATCTTATCAAGCCTTTTAATGATGTTTTATTTTTTTTTAAGTCATCATGGCCATGGTGTATGAAAATTTTAAATGATCTCATTTTAACTCATGTGCATCGTAACATCATTTGGTATAATTAGATTTATTCTTAATTATATTGAAGGGTATTGCATTTAGTGGTATCAGAGATTAGGTTTAGACAGTTTTGATCCTATGTGGGTAGGGTTTATCACGTGTACAAGTGTTATCTTATATGAGTTTGATATGGGCTATTCTTTATCGATGTGTAGGCTAAAGAGTAGGTATCGAGATCAAAACCTATGATGCAGTCAAGAGTAATAGTCCTCTGTACATAGAGGCTTAGAATCAGCCGAGCCAAGCTAGCATATAAGGGTTGGTTGGTGCACCTCCTCTACAGCAGTCAATGGCCGATTAAGCAGATCAGGATCTGGATCCTCTGATGCAGAATCTTACTGTTCTGCTGCAGCGGTTGGTATAGGCTATGCTGTCGCCACCTCCTTCATCACCACTGCCACCTCCACCACTTCCTCAGTCGCCACTAAGGCATAGGGTTCAAATTGATAGGCTGAGAAAGTATGGAGCTACGGACTTTACAAGCAATAATGAGGATGATCCAACAACTACTGAGTTCTAGTTAAAGAAGACTGAGAAGGTCTTCGAGGAGTTGGATTGTGTCGAGGAGCACAAGGTTAGGTATGGTGTTTCACTTCTCCAGAAGCATGCCTATGATTGGTGGAAATTGATTCTGCAGAGGTCGTAAATCCTAGAGTGGCTTACTTGGTATTTCTTTTAAGCTGAGTTCAAGAAACAGTATGTGTCATGGCATATTCAGATAAGAAGAAACGAGAGTTTTTGAACTTGCAATAGGCAAACATGACAGTGACCGTTTACAAGAGAGAGTTTACCCAGTTGAGCAGGTATGTGAATGGTATCATTGGGAATGAAGCAGACAAGTGTCGCCGGTTTGAGGATGGTCTGAGAGATAAGATCAGGTTCCATATGATCTCACAGTAGTATGAAAACATCGCAAAGTTGGTATCTTTTTCTATTACAAAAGAGAAGAGGGTAAACCTGAAGAAAGTAGAGTAGTCATCTAAAGAGACTTTAGAGGGTCAGCTTTCAGTGTGGCACAAACATCGATCAAGAAGACTTGTACTAGTTCTGGAGCCTTTCAGTCTAGAGGATAGGGACAAGGTTAGGGTCAGTCGGAGTACACCAAATAGGTACCATCATCAGAAGTTATTTCTATAGATGTCAGTAGTCAGGCTTAGGCATAGAGAGAGACAATATCCAAGTGTGTAGCATGTGGGAGGATCCATAGAGGAGAGTACTAAGGATGCTTAGGATTTTATCACAGGTGTGGGTCTCAAGACCACTACCAGAGAGATTGTCTATTACAGATAGCTAAGGCATTAGCTCAGACTCAGAGTTTAGTGTTGACTCAGGGCAGGGGGTAGGGATAGACCCATGGAGGTAAAGGTGGATCTAGATAGGTCGTAGCTGAGTCATTGAATAGGCTAGGAGCTAGTAGAGTACCAGCGAGGGCCTATGCTACGAAGGCCAAAGAGGATCCAAGTGCTTCGAATGTGGTTGTTGGTCCATTTTTTTATCTTTGACTCAGTCTTAATTGTTATGATTGATCTAGGTTCTACGCATTCTTATATATGTACCAACATAGCTGAGTGATATAACATGTTAGCTGAAAGATTAGATTATGAGATCGAGGTGACTAGCTTTCTAGGGCATAGCACTGTGATGAACCGAGTATATCAAAATTATCCATTATAGTCCAAGAAAAGAGTTTTTGGTGGACCTAATCAAATTACCTTTCCACAAGTATGACGTTATCCTAAGTATGGATTAATTATCTCGGTAGGGTGCAGTGGTAGACTATAGAAGGAAAACGATTAAGTTGAGACCTCCTAAGGGTGTGAGGCCTACTTGGCTCACGTGGTTGACACCAGGAGGGGAAGCCCAAACCTTAGGGATATTCCGACGATAGAGGAATTCCTAGATATGTTCCCAAATGATTTTCCAGGGCTACCTCCAAAAAGCGAGATAGAGTTCCCAATTGAGCTTACTCCGAGTGCAACTCCTATATCAGCGGTACCATATCATATGGCTCTTTCAAAGATGAAAAAGATAAAGGCACAGTTACAAGAATTGTTGATAAGGGCTTTATCAGACCAAGTGTGTCTCTATGGAGTGAACCAGTATTGTTTATCAAGAAGAAAGATGGGTCTATGAGGTTGTGCATAGACTACAGGTAGTTGAATAGGTTGACAATTAAGAACAAGTATCCACTACAATGGATTGATGATCTCTTTGATCAATTGAAGGATGATGGGGTTTTTCAGTCGAGCTAGATGGTAGTTTACACTATCAGGACAATTATGTGTGCCATATGTCTCACAGTTGAGACAAAAGATTATGAGAGAGGCATATGAGATGAGATTTTCAATGCACCTAGGGAGTAACAAGATGTATTAGAACCTAAAAGGGTTGTACTGGTGGTTAGGGATAAAGAAAGAAATCATAGAGTTCACGACTAGATGTCTAACATATCAATAGGTAAAGGCCAAACATCAGGTACCTTCAGTTTTGTTATAGCCAATCACAATTCCGAAAATGGAAATGGGAGAGAATCACTATGGATTTTTGTGATTGGATTTCCTTTCACATCAAAGAAGTACGATGCCGTATGGGTGATCATGGATAGGTTAACGAAGTCGACTCACTTTTTACATATTTGGAGAGACTATCCTTTAAACAGATTGATAAAGTTGTACATGAATGAGTTAGTATGTCTTCATAGAGTTCCAATCTCCATCATTTCGGATCGAGATCCACGATTCACATTTCAATTTTGGGGTAGTCTACAACAAGCTTTGGGCACCAAGCTCAACTTCATCACGACTTTCATTCTTAGATGGATGGTTAGTTGGAGAGAGTTATTATGATATTAGAAGACATGATGAGATGTTATGTGATTGAGTTTGAGGAAAGTTGGGATATATATCTACTATTGATGGAGTTCGCCTACAACAACAACTCTTACTCTAGTATCCAAATGCTCCCAATGAGGCACTTTATAGTAGAAAGTGTCGGACATCGTTGTGTTGGACCGAGCTTAGTAAGAGAAAGCTAGTAGGGCCAGATCTGATGCAAGAGGTAGAAGAGAAAGTGAAGATCATTAGAGATTAACTAAAAACAGTTTTCGATAGATAAAAATCCTATGTAAACCTCAAAAAAAATGATATGAAGTACTTAGTGGGAGACAAGGTGTTTCTTAAGGTATCTTTGTGGAAAAAAGTTCTCAAATTTAGGAAAAAGGGCAAGTTGAGCCCTAGGTTCATTGGACCATATGAGATCCTATATAGGATAGAACCAGTTATGTACAAACTCACTTTGCTGCTAGAGTTGAGTAGGATACATAATGTCTTCCATCTATATGTTGAGAAGGTATCAGTCAGATCCTTCTCACATCATCACAGGTGAAAGCATAGAGTTGAGACCAGATTTGACGTACAAAGAGGAACCATTTGAGATCTTAGCTTAAGAGGTTAAGGAGCCCAGGAACAAATGAGTACCGCTAGTGAAAGTTTTATGGAAGAGCCATACCATTGAAGAAATAACCTGGTAAAGTGAGGAAATGATGAAGGAAAAATATCCTCAATTGTTCCGAGATGTCATGACAAGTAATTTTAAGGACAAAATATCCTAAGAGGGAGAGAAATGTAACGCCCATAATTAGGGCCTATAAGTTGTATTCTTGGTTAGTGAGAGTTGGTGGTTAAGTGAAGTTTTGGACATTTGAATTACTTAAATTAGATGTTTCACATCATTGACAATAGGTGTCACGGCCATGAATATCAGGTTTTAGCTAATAGTGGTGATGAGGTTTTTCACGACTGTGAAGAGTTTCTTCATGCCTGTGAAAGATGAGTCACGACCATGAAACCTGGACAATATGAGCAGATGAGGCAACCACATTTTTCTTCCTGCCATTCCTTTAAATTTGCTCCTCACTCCCTATTAACCAACCAAATACATCAGTTGAACCTTTTTCTTTCTCCATTGTTGAAACTTGGAGAGACCTTATTTCAATAGAGAAAGTGAGAGAGAAAAGAGAATGAGCTTGTGAAATTTAAGGGAAGAGTTCGATTTTTATGTTTTTGGATTTTGGTTCAAGTTCCAAAGGCTAAGAGGATATTTTTCATCTTGCTAGGATCTAGTAGAGGAGTTAGAAGTCCATCTCAAGGGAGAAGACAAGCTTGAAGAGCTCAAGCTTTAGCTAATCTCCATCCTAGGTATAAGGTTTGTACATAACCACATTCAAAGCTTATTTTATGCATGTGTATGTTAGTGTGAATTGAATGCATGTTTGGGTGTATGTTGGTTATTAAAAACTTATGATTTTGGGTTGAAATGCATGTTGGGATATTGTTATGCTTCATTGAGTTTAAGATAGATTTTGATTTGTTTAAATGAATCTGTTGTGATCTTAGAAGCGGTAGATAACATATGGGATGTCTCAAATGCATATTGAAATATTGATAAGGTGATTAACATTAGTTAATTGTATAAAGATTGCATAAAAATGGTCATGCTCTATTTTGGTATGAAATCTGGAAAATCTCCAGATTCACGACTGTGAACAGAGGCATGAATGTCGTGAAAATGAGTTTTGTTGCTGAAGTAGACATATTCATGGACAACTTCACAATTGGATTCATGGTATGATTCACGCCTTTGAATGGGTGATAACGACCGTAAATGTGTGTTGATTCATAGAATGAGTCATGGTTTGGTTCATGGGTAAACTACCCATGAAGAGGTTCTTCACGACCGTGAAAGGGGTGTTAACAGGTGTGAAACTGCTTAACTTGAGAAATTTGTATGCTTGTATATGAATCAAGATTGATTCATTTTGAGGCGGAGTACCTCAATTGTATTTTATAACATGGTATGATAATTCATGTTATGGTTTTGATTTTATGAGAAATCATGGTTTAGGAATAATATGAAATATGTATGATACGCGTTGTGAAATTGTAAGCCCCATACTCTGACTAAGACTAGAGCTAAAATAGATGGCATGTTATTGAAGGGGAGATCGACATTGGGTGACTTAGATTGGTCATGTTTGAGATACTTTGAAGGCCCAGGGGTAAGCAATGAGAGCTTCCTCGGTTGGGTTATATTGAGACACTTTGAAGGCGTAAGGGTAAACAATAAGAGTTTCCTTGGTTGGGTTATATTGAGAAACTTTGAATGCCCAGGGGTAAGTAATGAGGGCTTTCTCGGTTGGGTTATGTATGAGGTGTTTTAAAGGATCAGGGTTAAGCCAGATGGACTTCCATTCATAGATGTTTTGTGCTCTCATTTTCCTCAGAAAAATGTTCTAGAAAGCTCAAACAAGGTCTTGAAGGCTCTAGTGGGAGCTGTAGATTACCCATATTCATTTTAGTCTAGTTATGAGTATAACGGGCAACAAATTGGTAAGTAAATATTTATAAGTGTGGTATACACTTGTATGATACCAGTTGGTTGTTTGATATACCATGTTCGGTGTGTGCATTATATATGAGATCTTTATAGTATGTTATGTAGTATGTGAGCTAGTGCATGTATAGATTTCAAGGTAAGTCATTATAGTAGTTTGGTAAGTATATTATGCATATTATATATATGACACGTGTGTGTGCTTTGCATGTTATTATGTACCACTAAGTACTAGTTGTTTAATGTATGAGCTTCCCATGCATAGGTTCGGAGCCTAAAAGTTGATCGCCAAATGAGGACGCCCAAGGATTAGAGTCAAGGATACACAAGTGGGGTGGGTGGTACAACTGTTTTTGATTGAGTTTTATGGGTTGGGTAGTTATAGTTTTACATGCTTGTATTTCAGAGACATGTAGTTCTATAACTACTCATTTTGTAAAAACCTTTAAAGTAGTGTTGCCCGTTTGATTAATCTATTTAATTTTATCTTATCAAGCCTTTTGATGATATTTTATTTTTATTTAAGTCATTATGGCCATGGTACATGAAAGTTTTAAATTATCTCGTTTTAACTCATGTGCATCGTAGCATCATTTGGTATAATTGGGTTTGTTCTTAATTATATCAAACATTGTTACAATGGATCCACTAGCTTTACCCTTTGTCTACTATATCTATTCCTCTGTATCTGTGTGAGAGAACAAATACTACTATACTAAGCACTAGACTTAGTAGTGTATAATAAAAGGCAATAAAATTATAGATCATGCAATATGCATATTCAGACAAATTTAACAAACATAAATCATGCATTTCACATGTAATATTTCATATAAATAACCCATCTTTTTACATGTATATCAATAAATCATCATATTCGTTGTAATAAAACTAAACCATGCTTGTCACTTTCATAAATACTTTTATTTCATTTTTTTTCTTATGATTACACAATCATAACATATATTCTTCATATGACCTCTTTTTATTTTTTTTTGTATTTCTCATTCCTTGCTCTTATTTATATGCCCAAAAATCCTAGACCAGACACTAAGAAACAAAAGAGATATATGTGAATGGATGCCATGATAATATGGGATGGTAAATGTCTATGATAGCAGGTGTTATACACCTATGGGCTCTATGGCCTATCGGCATGAAGCCTACGTGCTTTACAATTTATCATTCTTAATTGACATGGTATAGGATAGGCACTTGAATTGTGCTCAATTATTTTCTCATGTTTTCACATTTCTAATATATATCTTTGGTTCAACCGCATAGTCAAATTCTTTTTCTCACAACATGGATATTATGTTTCACATTACTCACTTTATACTCAATTCATGTCTTTATACACTTGTTACAACATATTTATATGTATATTCATTTTAATAAATAAATTTAACTCTGAAAATAGGATATTCACGGTCATGACTCAATATTCAATTATGCATTTTTTATAATGTAGTTTTTATTAGTGTATTTAATATTTAATTATAGGTTTTTAACATATTTTAGGTACTTAGTTGTTTACTTTTTTGTATTTACAGATTTTGGAGGAATTATGCAGGCATGAAAAACCCTGTCATGCTTGTGAGGAAGCCACCCACATCAATTCTATTGTAGGCGTGTAGTTGTGTCGAGGGCACGTCGTAGCTCCAATATAGCCTAGGCATGAGGCTTTAACATGAGTGTGTGTCAATGCCATGATTCTAATCTACTATTGCAAGAGTGCTGAAATGTCACGAGCATGACATTGCTATGCTATGCTAGTCTATTGTGGGCGAGCCAGCTCTATGCATATGTGATAAAGATTGATTCGATAAAGTCTAGTTGCTTTCAAATATTTGCCTAATCAAGTGGGGTCCATATTTGAGAGATATACATTGATTTGGAAAGAACTACCTTTTGGGGATGATTATGATTTCTTTAGTTTAGGAAGTTTTGTATTTTTAGAGTTATATAGCAATTAAGAATTTTTAGGTTATAAATTCAAACTTCAAAGAAATATTTAGAGAGAGACAAACTTTAGCGGCAATTTTTGTTTCTTATTTAGATTTCCAGCAAAATAGCCTTCAATTCAATGATCCAATTAAAGGAGCATTTTTAGTTTCTTATATGTCTATTTCCTGTTGTAATGTTTAACTTAGTTATCAATATTAACATGATCATTGTTATAAAATATGCTAGGCTAAATCAATTTAAGGGTGTTTGGTAGCAAACCCTAGTTTGTATGAACCTTATTTATCTTTTAAATGAATGAATGATTTCTTTCAGTTTTAATTGTGCTTATTTAATTTTTAGTTTGGTAATTATCTAATCACCACTTGTTAAACTTTAAATAGAAATCTAAAGGTTAAGTTATTAGGAACACCAACTTTTATTTAACCTAAAAATTGGACTGAACACTAGTTAACTCATTAATTTAATTGATTAGTGCTACAAGGAAAAAGTCATGAAATCTAAATTCATTAGTTCTACATTATTAAAGGGAATGTAAGTTGGGAGATGTGATCTAAGTACTTGTTTATTTTCATTGGTTAAATTCATGAACTTTTAGTTATTGATAGTTTTATTTTTATTAGTTCAACCAATTTATTGAAACTTGATTAGAGTGTTTAGGATTTAATTTCTCTTGTTTATTGGTAATCTAGAATTAATTAAGAGTTTAAGCTGAACAATTTCACAAGAAACGATCTCGGAGGTATCTTACCATTCTACGATCGACTTGTATACTTGCAAGTTAACTTTTAAGTTACATTAAGTTTTTGATGTCGTTGCTAGAGAATTATTGTGGATTAGATTCTTAGTTAATTAGGTTGTCAATGTATTTTTGAGTTTTCTATATTGTATTATGTGTTTTTATTTGTTATATTCTAGTTTTGCATTTTAGTTCTCGTTCAGTCTGTTGACTTTAGTTTTATGTCAAGTACTAGTAAATGAGCAAAGTCAGGCAAAGTATCCACTCAGAGGAATTACGAGTTAAGGTCCAAAGTTCAGAGATAAGAAGAGCAATCTCTTAAATATAAAGAGGAAATTACTGAATTCATTAAGCATTTAAAAAGAAGAAAGAGAACAAGCAGGTGAACCAATGACAATCCCACCTAAAGAGGCTAGTGCACAGAGATAATTAACCATGAAAGACTACATCAGATATGTGATTGGCAACATTACCTCATGATAGTTCTGGAAGAGGCGATAAGGAACTATAAACTGAAAAACATATGCTTAAATATGTTTTCATCCTTCAATGGGTTACCTAATGAAAACCCTCTTACATTCATTAGGGAATTTTATGCAACAATCAATACCTTCCTTTTGAATGGGCTAAATGAAGATTAATTGAGAATGAAGTGTTTTTCATATACTTTAAAGGACAGAGCTAAGGCATGGTTGATGACACTTTCACTTAATTCTACATGTAACTGGAATGAAGTATATCACAAATTTATGAGTAAGTTTTCCCTCACAAAAAAATGGAAGTAAGGGCTGAGATTACAAACTTTTATCACAGAGACTTTGAAACATTTCATGAAGCATGGGATAGATTAAAAATGCTTTTACTGTAGTGCTCTCATCATGAGTGCCCTCTTCTAGTGACAAATCAATCATTCTATAATGGTCTGACTTAGCAATATCAGTGCATGGTGGACAATGCAACTGGGGTAGCTATGGAAGAAAAAATAGTCAAAAAGGTTTATAACATTTTTGAACTATTAGGAACTAATTCCCAACAAAAAAGTGTGAGAGGAAGAAAGATGACAATGTATAAAGTTTCTAATTGCAATAAGTTGGCTTTGCAAATTGCTAAGTTGACAAAGCAAGTTTGAATATTAACTAACAAGGGACAGACACCCATAAATGAGGTATATGATATTTGTGGTATTTATAAGCATTAGGTAATGTTTGCTCATCTTTCGATTCTTGTGCAGGTAACGAATAACCCATACTCTAACACTTATAACCCCAATTGGAGGAATCATCTTGACTTCTCTTAGAGAAACTCTGATCATAATCCCCTAAATCCTCAGAAACCAAACCTAAACCCACAGTACCATTACCAAAAGCCTCAGAATCAACATACATATCCAAATTTGAATCATACTACCTAGGAAACCAAATATAGAGGAAACCTTGAATAATTTTGTGTTTGCTACTCAAGATTAGCAGGAGAGAACAACACAAGTGAATTGAATTCATTAAAGCTTTATTCAAAAGATTGGAGATTCATATTGGTTAGATAATAGAGGTAATTCAAGAAAATAAGAAAGGAAAGTTACCAAGCCAGAATGAGCAAACAAAATCAACAAATGTGCTTAGAAATGATAATACTTGTAATGATGAAGTAAAATAAAAAGTTGACTTGAATAACTTGTCTTATAGGTACATGTGAGCCACAATGTAAGAAGTTGGAACCAATGGAGAAAAAGACAAAATGGGAGGCAAATAAGGAAGAAATTCCTACACCCCAATTGTAAAAGGCAATAGAGCCTTATCAACCACCTTTTCTCTCCCCTAACAAACTTAGGGAATATAATAAGAATAAGACATGTTCTACAATTGATAATGATTCACCTTTGTTTGATGTCAAGAAAATACCTCATTACATAAGGTCCTTGATAGAGCTGCCCTTCAACAAGAGTAAGCAATGTGAGAAACCTAAAGTAATGACAACAACATTAGCTTGTGACAAGTTTGAGCAGTTGTTGCCCAAAAAGATGATAGATCTTGGAAGCTTCACCCTTTACATTACCTTAGGAGATAGGAAGAAGGAAAAAACTATGTTGGATCTTAGTGCTAGTATTAATTTGATGTCTTACTCAATTTATAAAAAATTGGGTCTGGGAGAGTTAAAACCAGCCACCATATGCCTCTAGTTAGTAGAAAGTTCAATTAGATCTCCTACAGGTACAATAAAAGTCTTTTTGGTGAAAATTGGTAAGGTGATAATACTTGAAAATTTTGTAGTCATTGATATTGAAAATGCTTGTTTAAGAGAAAAAATTATGGTAATCCTTCTTAGTAGACCATTTATGGCAACAACTGACACCCATATTGATATTAAGCATAGAAAACTAACCTTGATAGTTTTGGGAGCGACTGATGAAATTAAGGTGTATGATTCTCTAACTTATTTTTCTAAGTCTATTGCAAATTAGTATTTTTAAATTAATAAGGTAGATTTGTTTGTCTATGAATTGAATTTACAAACACTAGAAAATAAGTTATGTGATACTCTGAGTGGTGCAGGGATGGATGGCCAATTTAAGGTAGCTTTCTGCCCACCTTAAGAACATAGACAACAATGTCTTGCCTAAACAATAAATGTGGTGCTTTTTGGGAGACAACCCATGTTATTTCTTTAATTTCCATTCTTGTTTTATTATTATTATTATTATTATTATTATTATTATTATTATTTTGTTTGTCTTGTGAGTTTTATTTGAATTCTAACTCTAAATCTTGTGTTGGGAATAAATTACAGAAGAAAATGTATTTTAAATGTGTAAAGTGTGGAGCAGAGGAATAATAGGAGCTGAGTTATGGATCTTGCTATTCACATTTGTCATGAGCGTGTAGGGTTGTCATGGTAGTGACACCTAGGACTTGCAATTAATTGACATGAGCATGCAGATCCATCACGCGTGCAACATCGATGGTTGGGTGAAAGTGTCACGGGTGTGACACATTGTCACATGCTTAACAAGAGATTTGTCATGCTCGCTAGTCTAAGCCCTGATCGACGTGCGCACTCCAAAACCAAATATAGTAGATTGACCAAAAATCAAGTGTATTCAGAATTGAAATAGATGTGATATGACCATAGTCTAATTCGGACAGTTACAAGTGAGAAAATTGATTTTGAACATGTAATGTTGAATTTTTTACAAAAATCAAATAAATTAGGGCTAGATTGAAAGATACACAATTTTCTGCTATCAATGAATCATGAACAGTGGATACTGGAATAGAGAATTTTGAGATGAACTTACTAGTGGAATTTCATGTCAAAACTCCAATGTTTAGGGCATGAAATTGAGGAAATAAAATTTAAGGTACGGTTCCACAAAAATGCAATTTTTTCTATGGTGTCCAATTGCGAAACTGATAATACTAGTATGTAGAATAAATTATTTTGTGAATTTTGGTATTTTTAATTGCAAGAAAATAAACTGTTTAGGACTTGAAAGTGAAGGAATCAAAAATTGGGAATGGACTAAATGGGAAGTTATGATAAGAATTAAATTAAGTATGATTAATTAATGTTAAATAATGATTAATTATGTTGCCCAAACAATAACTAAGAAGGGGGAGTTGAATTGGTTGGAAAATAAAAATTATTTAAGGGAAAAAAACTAAATAATAAATGGTGAAAGGGAGAGGGATATAGTGCACACAAGATTTATAGAGATTCAGGTATTAACAAACCCTACTTCTCTTCCCAATCTCAATTGAGTGTTTCACTAACACTTGAAGTGTTACAATATAGTTTTTTTTTCTAGCTCACTTCTAACTATGGTATTTCTATCTTGGCTAATACCTAACCCAGAAAAACCCTTGTATTTTAATGCCTAAGACAACAACCAAATCCTTATGTTTTTTATGGCTCGCACAAAAATCCTTACAAGTATTTCACTCACAACCAACTCACTCAAACTCACTTTTTGAGTAATTAATTATAAGATAAAAACAATCACCAACCAGAATGCTTACAATTATGAGCAATTATGGTTTTACTACAATCACAAATAATGAAATTTGTTGAATAAAAAATAAATGCACAAAGCTATACAAGATTAGAAGATTGAATGATTGTTTTTCTAACTTGTAGAAGTCATAAATGTATGCATTTATACTTCCATATCAAATATAGTCATTTGGGGTGCATTTAATATGAAAACAACCATTCAACCACTTTTCCATTCATGCCTGACAAGTTTCTCTATTTAGGTTCATGGGCGTGACTAAGTCTTCATGGGCGTGATTGTTCTTTGTAGCTGTGAAAGAAAGTGGTGGCTCTGGTCGTGACTTATTTTGTCTGAAAATGAGTGGTCATTCACGGGCTTGGCAAAATCTTCACAGGCGTGACTTGATCAATCTTCACAATTGGGCCAATGCTTCACTGTCATGAATGTTTAAATGAACAGTTTTGGTGTTACTAGTTTCATAGGTGTGACTAAAATTTCCATGGGCGTGAAGAGTTATTTTCACGGGGGTGATGATTTTTCACCATGGGTGTGACTTTTCTATTCATGGGCATGACTCTTTGATTATATTCAATATTTTGAACTTCAATTCTTATCTTTCAACTTGTTTCAAGGTTTTAGGAATGCATTACATGTCTAACACACTTAGAGCACATATGTGGTTAAATTTCTTGTTGCCTAATTATTTGTTATCATCAAAATGGCAGAAATACCCTCAAGGTTCAACAATCTCCCCATTTTTAATGGTGGCAAATAATTAAGCAATATGTGGTCTAAAGAGAAAATAAAATTTCTCCCCCTCAAATGATGCTTAATAAACATGTATCATAAGAGGTACAAGATGCAAGAGAAACTTCAAAAGAGATTGAGATAAACAATAAACATAGCATTCATACCAATATAAACATAGTATTCATGCTAAGTATATGATATGTTAATCAGCCATTTTATGCTTCATATGCAAGGAATATGGCAAGTATATGTAACATATATTTCAAATTATATTGTCATATATTGCATTCAACATCAATACATTGCATTGCATTCATCATCATATGCTTTATGCTTACTTATTCTCCCCATTTCACAATCAAAAAGAGATATCAAACAATAGAGAATCAAAAGACATATGTCATTTCATTAACAAAAAGATTTACAAGATATGAGTTGTAAATACAAAAGAGACTTTCCTAGAATTATCTTAGCACACAAAAAAAAGCTACGATAACATGATCCTAAGAATTCTAAGACATAAAAAGTAAAACTAAGGTAATAAGAGTTATGGCTTAAAGCCAAACATCTGATCACGAAGACAAGCTACCTCCTCATCGAGGCTATAAATCCTGGACTCGATAAAATCATTGAGGCCTTCTATCTTCACATCAATCGACTCCTAAAAGTGTCTATGCTTTCTTGAAGCATGCCAAAGCAAGGAGTTAGGAGTGTGACAATCTACTGTGCCAAGTCTAGTGGAGGTGCCGATGATGTCTCACTAGTAGGCGGGGTATTTGTAATAGCTGGAGCTGGAGTCTCAACTTGGGCTCTCTTCCTTTGTTGGGGCCTTTGAAGTCCTACTTTGAATTCCTTTGGGACTTCAGGCTCCCATGCCACCTCACCTGCTGTGGTGATGATATAGTAATACATCTTATCTTAATAATGGACTCTCACTGCTGCACCCATTTTGATGAATGACTCAATATTGAATCGATCTTTGGGAGAAGTTGGAATGATATTGTATACATGATTGTTGAGATCCAAACATCCTAGCTCTACAGCCAAATTAGTCATATAACCTCCAATAAGAATGTCTCTTGAAGGCTTGGAGGCAATGGACTCAAGGTGAGAAGCAAACCACCAGGATGGTGCCACAGGCTCACTCTTATGAGCCATCTCAAATAGAAGTAATTCGGACACCTGAATTGAGTTGTTGCTATCACCTCAAGCAAAGATGTTGTAGGTAAAAAACTGGTGAATGTAGCAAATCCCTAGTGATTTCAAATGTGTGCTCTTCATCTTCTTGACGTTCCAGCTGCAGTCACTGCCAAAGGTGGACTAGACATCATGAGGGTAAAGTCCAGCCTCATTGTCATGGATCAATCCCTCATGTGGGAGCTTAAAAATTGCTCTGAATTTAGCAACAGTCAGGGTTTTCTCCTGATTGCAGAGCTGGAAGGAGACTTTCCCAACCAGAGAGACTTACAAAGTGTTGAGAAATTCTAAAGTCGGCTCTTAGAAGGTGGGTTGATAAATATCAACAAACTCCAGCAGGCCACACTTGCATAGCCAAATAGTCATATTGGAAGTAAGGCTTGTTTCCTTGACACACCCCCAATTGAAGGTCCTTGTCGATAGGAGAGGCCATTTTTTGTATTTCAAATGTTAATGTCGGGGTACGACATTGAGAAAAAAATATGTGTGGAGCTTTGTGGCCTTACTCTTCTTATTCCCTTTAGATTGATCTGACCCTGAGGCCATTGAAGGTTTGAGAAAGAAAGGAGACATGAGCTTAGGGTTAAAATCTTTACCAAAAACTCAAGTAGAACATTAGAGAAAGAGTGATTGAGGTGTTTGGTGATTAATTTCGATAATGGTTTGTGGTAAAAATGTGTTTAGGAGGCTGGATTTGGCTGGAGAGGGTAAGCAGTCGTGACTATTGTGAGGTTGAAGAGAGAGAAAGTGAGAGAAAATAGTGAAATTCAGCTTTTATTTCGATCGATTCACAGCAGTGAATGAATGTTCACGAGCCTGAACAATTGTATTCACAGTTAGGAAAAGTAGTGACTTAAACCGTGAGCCTAGGCGTGAACAAGTTTGTCTGAAAAGAGAGGCATTTTCACAGTTATGATGCTAAACTCTCATAGCCGTGAATAAAGACTGTCACGGGATCAAACCATGATCCAAGGCATAAAACAAGTCGTGATTGAATCTGTTGGTGCCATGACATAAGAATTATCATTTAATACAATGTGGTGCCATCAACCATTCCTTCTTTTTTTATAAAGCAAAACCTTTCATTATTGAGAGGCTTGGTAAAAATATTTGCCAATTGGATGTTTGTGTCAATGAATTCTAACACAACATCTTCATTTTGGACATGATTTCTTAGAAAATGATGCCTAATGTCTATATATTTGCTCCTAGAGTGTTGGATAAGGTTCTTAGAAAGATTTATTGCACTAGTATTGTCACATTTGATAAGAATATGATCCATTATTTGACCATAATCTTTAAGTTGTTGTCTCATCTAAAGAACTTGAGTGCAACAATATCCTGCTACCACATTTTCCGCTTCAGCGGTTGATAAGGTAACTAAAACTTGTTTCTTACTAAACTAAGAAACTAGGCATTCTCTATTAAAGTGACAAGTACCTGAAGTGCTTTTTCTATCCAATAGACTACCAGCATAATTAGCATCCAAAAAGCCATTGATATGAAAAAAAAAGTATTCCTAGGATACCATAGACCTAGAAGCATAGTGTCATGTAAATATTTTAAGATTCTTTTAACAACGTTCATGTGATTCTTTAGGATATGATTGAAATCTAGCACATAAACATACACTATACATAATGTCAGGTCTAGAAGCGGTAAGGTATAAAAGAGATTTAATCATACCTCTATAAAGCTTTTCATCTATACTCTTACCCTTCTCATCTTTGTCCAGTTTGGTTGATGTGCTTATTGGAGTCTTTGCATTCTTACACCTTTCCATTCCAAATTTCTTTAATAGCTCTTTGGTGTACTTGGATTGGTTGATGAAGATTCCATCATTGCTTTGCTTGATTTGAAGACCAAGAAAGAACTTGAGCTCACCCATCGTGCTCATTTCAAACTCCCTAGTCATACACTTAGCAAATTCTTGGAAAAACAATTCATTAGTAGACCCGAAAATGATATCATCAACTTAAATTTGAAAAATTAATATATCATGCTTGTGCTTCTTAATAAAAAGAATTTTGTCTACTTGTCCTTTCAAAAAATTATTTTCTAATAGAAATTTATTGAGCCTTTCATACCAAACTCTTGGATCTTGTTTCAAACCTCATAAGGCCTTAGTGAGCTTAAACACATGATTTGACAATGTATAACTTTCAAAACTAGGAGGTTGTTCAACATAGACTTCATCTTCTATAAATGCATTTAAAAAGGTACTTTTGACATCCATTTGAAAGAGTTTAAAATTCATGTGGCATGCAAAAAGTAAAAGTATTATAATTACTTCTAATCTAGAGACCGGAGCATAGATCTTATCATAATCTATGCGTTCCTCTTGATTGTACCCTTTGGCAACTAATCTAGCCTTATTTCTAGTTATAAGACCTTGTTCATCTAACTTATTTCTAAACACCCATTTACTACCAATGATTGGATAGTCCTTAGGTCTAGGAACTAAGGTCCAAACCTTATTTCTTTCAAATTGGTTGAGCTCTTCTTGTATAACAATTACCCAATTTTCATCATTTAAAGCCTCATTAATATTCTTTAGCTTAATTTGAGAGGCAAAAGCAAGATTAGAATCTAAAACTTTAAGATTAGATCTAGTACTTACACCATTTGTAGGATCGCCAATGATTTGTTCCATGGGGTGGTTTCTTATGAATTTCCACTCCTTTAGAAGCTTTTGGGTCCTTTGCTCTTGAGCTTGAGGTAGTAAATTATCTTGTTATTGCTCCTCTTGATCATCATCATCTTTCATTGAGGTTTCATCATCCTTTTCATGATCAAGATCAAGTTTTTTCATTATTCCTACAATATCAGCAAGAACACTACCTTTCACAAGATCAAGTTTACTAGATTCATAAAAAAAACAACATGCATAGACTCTTCTACAACTAATGATCTTTTATTAAAGACTTTATAAGCTTTGCTAGATATGGATATCCTAATAAGATACTTTCATTGAATTTAGAGGCAAATTTTCTAAGGTTATCCTTGGTGTTTAATGTGTTTAATATAAAACACTTGCATCCAAATACTCTAAAATATGAGATCATAGGTTTTCTTCTATTCCATAGCTCAAATGAAGTTTTATTTAAAAGTGGTATTTCGAAAACATGGTTAGAAATATAGCATGCGGTATTTATGGTTTCGACCCAAAAGTATGTTGGTAAACCATACTCATTGAACATTGTTTGAGCCATTTCAATTAAAGTCCTATTTTTGCTTTCAACCACCCCATTTTGTTAAGGTATTCTAGGAGTTGAAAAATTATGAGAAATACCATATTCTAAACAAAGTTTTTCAAAATTTTCGTTTTCAAATTCTTTGCCATGATCACTTTTTATTTTAGAAATAAAATATCCTTTTTCATTTTGAACTTTTTGGCAAAATTTTTAAAGGATTCAAAAGCGTCACTCATTTGAGGTAAGAAAATTACGCATGTGAATCTAGAGTAATCATTAACAATAACAAATGCATAGTGTTTATCTCCTAAACTAGCAATTCTAATAGGTCCAAAAAGATCTGAATGTAAAAGTTGTAGTGGTTTAAAGGTACTTACTATATTTTTAGACTTGAATGATGTTTTGTATTGTTTTCCTTTTTGATATGGTTCACATGTCTTCTCCTTTTCAAATTTGACTTTTGGTAGTCCATTAACTAGCTCTCTTTTGGTAAGGCTTTGAATTAAGTCCTTGCTTACATGACTAAGCCTTTTATGCCATAGCCAAGACTCATCGCTAATAGTCATAAGATGTAATGCTTGTAATTAGGGCCTAGTAATTAATACAGATTTAGAAAAGATAAGTATGTTTAAAATTTATAGGACAAGAGTTGAAATGAAACAAGAAAATGAAATGTCATAGGGTTCACATCCATGACCTTTCTTTCACGACCATGAACCATGACGAGATGGAATTCTGCGATTTAACATATTCACGGCCGTGACAAGGGTTGTCACATCTGTGAACATCGTCAGATATAAAATATATCAGTTATTCTTTCTTTCATCCATGACCTAAAACTAAAAAGGGAACCCTATAATTTGAGGTTTTCTTATACCAGAGGCAAATAGTTGATGTTTCTCTTTGATTCCCAACCCTAGATATCTAAACTAAAGAAAAGATTAAGGTTCCATCAAGTTCTTGGGAAAAGAGAGCACAAGGAAGGTGGTGTTCTTAAAGAGGACGAACCCTAGGAGGAAGATAAAAGTCGAATCTTCCATCCTATCTGTGTTTCCTTCGAGTAAGGTAAGGAATCATGTTTCTCCTTCTTTACAAGCTTTTATAACTTTAATCATGTATAATTCATTTATGGTAGATATCCATTTATAAATGGGTTAGGTTAAGGCTTAATCTTGAGAGATTAAGATTAAAGACCCCTCTTTAAGTTGTTTAAAAGTTATAACATGTGTTAGTAAGGGATTATGTGAGTTAAAGATGTTGAAAGGGCTAAAGTTAGGGTTTTTTGCCCTTATGGATTTAAAGGCTAAGCATACGAGATTTTGATGTTGATAAAGTTATGTTATATGTGATAGGAGTTGAAAGGGGATGTGGTGAAATCCACTAAAAAGGATAAGTAAGCTTGAGAGAAGCTTGGTTTTGTGAGGCTCCATTAGAGGTATGTACATATATGCAGTTAAATTCCAAAATATGGTATGTTGTGTGATAAATGAATTGAAAGCTTTAAATGTTAGTTGATGTCTATGGTAAGATGAAAAGTAGCAATGAATACCATGATAAATGTAATTCAATAAATGATATGAGCATGAATGCTAAGTTAGGCAAGAATTGCCTTAATAAAGAATGTTAATGTATATGTAATAAATGTGCCTAAAGAGGCATTTATGAGATAATAAATGATGATGCCTAATGGGTGAATGAGGTAAGTAAGAAGTGATTAAATGTATACGAAAGTATAAATGGTTGGAAAAGAATTAGTTGGTGAATAAGGAAATGATAAGTGTAGTGATTATGTATATTGAATGATCCCTTAACATGTTTTAATGCATGATGTGATTATCTAAGTATAAATGATTAAATGTATACGAAAGTATAAATGCTTAGAAAAGAATTAGCATGAAGTAATAATAAATGCACTGATGAATACCTTGCTACAGCATATCCATTTTAGCAATAAGTTGTTGCATCATGTCTGTAGTAGAGGAGGGGGAGGTCTCTCTAGATGGGGAATCATAAGTCATAACTCTGGCTGTCTTACGTTGATTTCTACCTAGTAGATCTGCACTAAAGGCATATGAATCATCATCCTCCCAAATAACCTCATCCTGGGGGTCCTTAGACCTACAGAAGGTCTCTCCCTAATAGATAATCCTAGCAATTGCCCTCATCTTCAAAAAAGATTCCATGTTTAGCTTGTCTTTGGCTAGGATGGGTAGAGCAGTGCATAAGTGATTATCTAAGTAAAGTAGTCAGAGCTCTATTATAAGGTGAGTCACATAGCTACCTATCAAAATATGTCATGTGGGTCTAGTAGCTATGGATAGTATATGGTTTGCAAACCATCGACTCATGGCAATAGGTTGTTGTCTCCTAGTATAATAAAACAAATAGAAGCTTAGTCTTACAGACAACCCCATTACTATCTCCCCTAGAAAAAATGCTATATGTAAGAAATTTGTGGATATATTTTAGAGAATGAGAGGGTTAATGCATGCTTTTAGACAATCTGACATCCCAAACTAAGTCTCTACCAATATGACTCCATGCATCAATATCACTAAAATTTACAACATCTATCTTATTCATCAGACCCTTACTAGATAACTTAAAAATACTACCAAATTCTTCAAATGTCATCTCATGTGACTTAGAACACAGTTGAAATGATACTTTGCCAAAATTATCAACGTGCAAAGTACTGAAAAACTCTAGGGTAAGTTCCTAGAAAGTAGGATAAAAAAATATCCATAAACTCCAACAACCTCAAATTTGTTAGCCATAACCTAACATCAGTCTTAATCCCTATAGTTCTAACATAGTCTTAATCGAAAACTCTAGAATAGAGAAGGGGACAAGATTTTAGAAAATTGTAACCTGCGAATGGCACTAGAGGGTAGCAAAGAGACCATAAGATCTAAAACAGTTCTATTGGCGAAAGTTTTGGTGCATCTACCTCATGAAGGACCAGCTTTTGAAGCCATAAGAATAAGAAATACAACTTTTTCCATTGGTGAATATTAAAAAGAGTGCTTCGATTTCTCCCAAAATTTTTGTTAAAACTCTCAAAACTAGCAAGAAAAATAGATTAAATGATGAGAAAAGGTAAAAAAAAAAGGGCTTAAAAATGAAGAGAAATGGTGGAAAATAAGGAAAACAATGGAAAACCATAGATGAGAATGATGACTGACATAGGAGAGAGAAAGAGAGAAAGTGAGGAAAAAGATACAGATTTAGGTTATATCACATTCTTTACAGCCGTGAAGAAGTGTTCACAGGCATGAAGAACCAAATCATGAGTTTCCAAGCCATGAACCTTAGTTGTGAGCATCTTATAATATTGTTTTGATATTTAAGGGCATGAATTACCTTTATCATGGGCACTAAGCCGTGAAGCCTAAACGTACTGTTTAAAAATCTTTCATGTTATGGCAGTGATTATTTAATCACCGGTATGAATTAACTTTTTTTAAAACATTTTATTTAAAAAAATATATTTCAAAATAATTTACAATACGAACACATTACCATCACTCATGGTTCAAAAATGGTATATTCAAAATATTAAAAGCATAAACAATATAATCAAACAATCATGAGAAATGCAATATTTGCTTTATAATTAAGATAAAATGCTTCCATCAAGCATACCAAGTTCTCTTTTTATAAAATAAAATCTTTCTTCATTTAAGGGTTTGGTAAAATTATTAGCCAATTGATTATTAGTGTCTATAAATTCTAACACTATATCACCACATTGCACATGTTCCCTAAAATGATGTCTAATATCAATATGTTTACTTCTAGAATGCTGAATGAGATTTTTTGAAAGATTGACAACATTAGTGTTGTCACATGTTATAGGAATCTGATCAACCACATTACCATAGTCATTTAGTTATTGTTTCATCCAAAGAAACTGAGTGCAACAACAACCAACTATTACGTATTCTGCTTCGGTGGTGGATAAAGCTACTGAAACTTGTTGTTTACTAAACTAAGAAACTAAACATTCACCTAAAAAGTGACAAGTTCTAAAGGTGCTTTTCTATCTAAGAAACTACCAGCATAATTAGCATATGAAAAACCAGTTATTCGAAATGATGTGTTTTTAGGATACCATAAACCTAAGTGCATTATGTCATAAAGATATTTTAAATTTTTTTTACAGCATTTAAATGTGATTCTTTAGGACTAGATTGAAACCTAGCACATAAGCATAAACAATATATGAAATTAGGTCTAAAAGCAGTAAGGTATAAAAGTGATTTGATCAGACCTCTATAGAGTTTTTCATCTATAGGCATACCCTTCTCATCTTTGTCCAATTTTGTTGAAGTGCTCATTGGGTTTTTTGCATTCTTACATTATTCCATTCCAAATTTCTTTAATAGTTCCTTTGTTTACTTTGATTGATTGATAAAAATACCCTCTTTGCTTTGCTTAATTTGAAGACTGAAAAATAATTTAAGTTCTCCCATCATACTCATTTCAAATTATCTAGTCATACACTTGGCAAACTCTTGACAAAACAATTCATTAGTGGCCCAAAAAATAATATCATCAACATACATTTGAACAATTAAAGTATCTTGCTTTTATTTTTTTAATGAAAAGGGTCATATCTACATGTCTTTTTGAAAAATTATTTTCTAAAAGAAATGCACTAAGTCTTTCATACCAAGCTCTAGGTGTTTGTTTTAAACCATATAAGGCTTTAGTGAGTTTAAAAACATGACTAGGAAATTCATGATTTTCAAAACCTGGTGGTTGTTGAACATATTCTTCTTCTTCAATGAAGCCATTTAAAAAAGTACTTTTAACATTCATTTGAAATAGTTTAAAATTCATGTGAGGTACATATGTTAAAACAATTCTAATGGCTTTTAACCAAGTGGGACCTGCACTATGAGCAAGCTGTGCGAAAAACTGCTTCTTTTTTCCGGTTCCGAAACAACTTGGGCGAAATGGGGTTCTACCAGGAAACCATGGATTTTTTAGTTCCTTGACTTTGTCCGTGTCAACAAACAATTCGAAATGCCTCGACTTTTTTAGAACAGGTCCGAGTCAAATAGCAACGATTCGAAGCACTTCTTTTTACACTATTTTGGAAGGCAGTTCCTTCGCTGAGCACAACAGAATGAAGAGAAATTTGTATCATTAGAGGTCAGCGCTTTCTCTTTGCAAGAATCCTGTTTTCGAATCTGCTCCCGGTGGTGAAAGTAAGATTCTACTAGCTCTTTTTCCATTTAGTCTCTTACAATATGAGCAAATATTTCATCATAATCTATACCTTCCTCTTGGTTACACCCTTTGACAACCAATCTGACCTTATTTCTAGTTATTTGTCCTTACTTGTCTAGTTTATTTCTAAAGACTCATTTACTACCTATAACCGGGGTAATTATCAGGCCTTTGGACTAGAATCCAAACTTTTTTTTTAAAATTAATTGAGCTTTTCTTGCATAGAAATCACCCAAATTTCATCATTGAAAGCCTCATTAATAGTCCTTGGCTCAATTTGAGAAACAAAGCTAAGATTAGAATCTAAAAGTTTAGAAAGAGTACTTGCACCTTTGGTGGAATTACCAATCATTTGCTCCTTTGGATGGTTTCTTACGAATTTCCATTCTCTTGGAAGTTATTGGGTATGTGTAGTTTTCTCTTATTATTTTTCTTTTTGATCATCATGTTTTTCTTCTTTCTTTGAAGATTCACCAATCTCCTCATGATTAGGATTAAGCTTTTTCCATTTCACATGTAATATCATTAAAAGAACTATCTTTCCTAAAATCAAGTTTACTCGTTTTATCAAAAGTAATATGCTAGATTCTTCTACAACTAATGTTCTTTTGTTTAAAACCCTATATGCTTTTCAAGATGCAGAATATCCTAAAAATATACCTTCATCAAATTTTGAAGCAAAATTTCCAAAGTTGTTCTTAGTGTTTAATATAAAGGATTTGCAACCAAATACTCTAAGGTATGATATTCTGTGTTTTCTTTTATTCCATAACTCATAAGAAAATTTATCCAAAATAGATCTTTTAAAAACTCAATTTGAAATGTAAAAAACAGTATTAGTGGCTTCTACCTAAAAATAGGTTAGCAAACTATATTCATTAAGTATTGTTCAAGCTAACCCTGTTTTGTTGAGGTGTTCTAGGAGTTTAAAAATCATGTGAAATATCATTTTCCAAACAAAAAATGTTAAAAAGTACCATGATCACTTCTAATTTTTGAAATACATTATCCTTTTTCATTTTGGATTTTTTAGCAAAATTTTTGAAATAATTAAAAGCTTCTTTCTTATGAGCTAAAAATATTACCCATGTAAATCTTGAGTAATCATCAGCAATTACAAATGTATAGATATTACCTCCTACACTATCAGTTCTATTAGGACAAATAATCCATTGTAAAAGTTGTAAAGGTCTAGAAGTACTTACAACATTCTTTGAATTGAAAGATGTCTTCTGTTATTTTCCTCTTTGACATAGTTCACATGTATTATCTTTGATGAGTCTTACTTTTAGTAGTCCATCTACAAGCTCCTTTTTGCTAAGACTTTGAATTAATTTAATACTTGCATGTCTAAGTCTTCTATGCCAAAGCCAAGATTCATCGCTAAATGATATAAGACACTTGGAGGAAAAGTTAGACAATTTGTGTAAATCAATTATGTAAGTATTTCCATCTCTTTTTTCCTTTAAATATCTCTTTACATTTAAGGTATTTATTAGACATCAATTCGAATTAAAGGTGACTTGGTTTCCCTTATCACATAATTGACTAACACTTAAAAGATTATGTTTAAACCATCAACAAACAATACATCTTCAATCAAAGAAACACTACTTAATTCAATGGAACTAATGTCAATTACCTTATCCTTAGCATTATTTCCAAAGGTAACCTTACCACCATCAATTTGTTTGATTTTTGTGAATAGGCTTTTATTACCAGTCATATGACTAGAGCATCCACTATTAATATGCCATATATTTTCATTAGTTTTGGATTTTAGACTTATCTATAAGAAAAAAATTAAGTTTTGTTTTTAGGTATCCAAACATACTTGGGTCCTTAGGGGTTAAATTTGGAAGGTTTCTTGTGACGCCCCACTTATATAGTAGGAATAATCCCACATATATAAGAGGGATATCACAAGCTTAACTTGATAAATCTGCTCAAATTAAAAAAAATTATTTTTCATTTTAACTAACTTAATCTATTTATTTATTTATATTGGTTTAGGCAGGTCATTCTAATAAATAATATATATATATATATATATATATATATATATATATATATATATATATATATATCATTATATTGTTCACACATATGGCACCCGATTACATTACTTAATTATTTACATACACAATATGAACATATGAGTCAAGTCCACCACAAACCATATACATAGTCAACCAAGAAAAGAAAAGAAAAAAAACTATTAAATAACCAACCCTCTAACTATATCTCTTGTGTCTCTGCTGATATGGGTTTGGATTTCCTTCCTGGCCACTTCACTTCCTACCGTCTATAGTTCCAATTCCTGCGTGAGAAAAACCCACGCTAAGCTATCTCTAGCTTAGTGGTACATATAGGCATTAAGTTTTCCCAAGTAGTCACATAAATGCTTGTCTCAAATAATTCATGACACACTGAAATTTTATTGCATATTTGTCATATAAAAGAATTAACCACATCCCATAGCAGTATAAGCATAATAATCATATTCAATAATTAAGTTTTCACTACCTCATATAAGCATTTCATTTCTTAATCACTTATGTCAATAATATAATTCCCACATTTCATTCCAAACTCTCTAATTAGTATCAGCCCAAATCTCATTCCCTGACTGTCCGGATATGGGGTGTGAAATAGGGGCGCTCGCGGAGCTTAAACCAGCCTACTCACCGTAATTTCAAGTCAAGGGCGCTCGGGGAGCTTAAGCCTCCTTGACCGAATATAATCATGTCATCTGTGTGTAATCAGGATCAGGGGTGCTCCTAGAGCTTAAGCCACCCTGTTCTTAAATCATATCCATAGAGGTACTGTAACTTCCCCATAATGGTGCACCATCTATCCTATGTTAGTCCTCAGGTAGAGAAATGGGCAATTAACACCATTAATTTCTTGTTTCTATAACCAATACTCAATTCACATTAACACAATCATATACTCACCATTTATTTCAAAACCAAGTGATAGCAGGATATTTTATCAAATATTAGCATAATGTTAAGTTCATAGTCAATAACATTTCTATAATTGTAAAACATGTCATAATATACTATTTCATCATTGTGACAAATAATTCATGTCATGCACACACAATCATGCATAAGGGCAAAACATAATACATATATGTACAAACCTCGACAGTATTTTCCTTTTCCAAAATATAAGTTCAGAGCTTGTTCACTTTTTTTGGTCTTCTTCTTGTTGAAATTCTAATTTAAAAATATAATTAATTAATAGCTTGATAAAATATTTATTCTTAATATAATTTAAATAAATAACTAGAATTTCTATTAAGCTAGAACAAGACCTCTAAGGACTGTTGGATTAATAACTTTTTCTATACTTATCCAATTTATATGATTCTTGATTCTAATTAAATATAACATGTAAAAATAAAATATACTAAAATTTCAGAATTTTTTAACCTTTACATAATTTGTGGTATAATTTTAAATATTTCCCTGTTTTCTGCCCTTAGGCAGTTTCGAGGTACCCAATTCAAAAATTCATAGCTTTCATGTTTTAGCTTAAATTATTCTGAAAATTTTTATACAGTTATATAGTTTAATTTTTAACATTTCTCATGTTTAACTAATTTCCAAATTCGGTCTCTAAAATTCTCAAATATTGGCGGATCTATAACTGGTTCAACATAGAGTATCAACCCGACCAGTTTAATTTTTCAGCTCATAACTCACAAAATACATGATATTTTAAGGTGAAACTTTCACAGAAATTTAGATAAGACAAAGGAGTAAAAATTTTATGTTTTTAACTTTGGCTAATTCGATCTAAAAATAGGTGAAATATAAGGACGAATTTACTAGAACTGAACAGGCATATAAAACCAGCTCAATCAAGGAATAGTCATAGATCATTTCAGAATAACTCAACCTACACAAGAGCACTTTATACGAAATATTTCAGAGACCTCAATAACATATATACCTACAACTTTTATGTTTAACAAAACCTTGGATTAAGCCACTAAGATAATTAATTTGTACAAGAACCGTAGGTCATTTAGTTGATATGTCTCCTTGAACCAGTTTCATTCCAATAACCACATCTCTTCATATACTCAAAATAATTCAATTAAATTTGGCAGAGAGATACAACAGACATGGATGAACAACTTTTATGTTTTATACTTCTTCAAAGTTGGTTGATAACGCAATCGAAAATCAAGTTCCAAATACTGATAATATACAGTCCTAATACTCTAAAAATACAAGAATAATTGAGAGATGATCACTTACATAGAACAAATCTATTTGGAGTGAATTTCTTGAAAATCATGGAGGCTGGTGGTTGGAGGAAGAAGAAGAGTGGAGATAAGATTGTTGTGGAGATAAGATTGATGTTATTATGACATTAAATGCATTTAACTCAAATACACTCCCCCCTCCCACAAAACCACATTCGGCCCCCCTTTCCTCTTTTTTTTTTTTTTTTTTTTTTTAACTTGTTCTATTTTAATTAATTAATTATGTATTTTTTTTTACATGTATTAAATTCCACTAACTTTTATTAAACTATAATTTTACTATGATATGCCTAACCAAATTAAATTTTATCAATCTATTTAGTTCATTTTTATTTCTTATTTAATAATTTACTCAATTTATTTTAATATCTAATGTCAATCATATAGTTTCTATGCATATCAAATACTTATTCTAACTAGATGCTAATTAGTGACCATTACAATTCTCTCCCTCTTAAGATGTTTCGTCCTCGAAACATACCTATTGTGTTGTCATTGAATAGGTGAGGGTATTGAGCTTTCATCACTTCCTCGTTTTCCCATGTGGCTTCTTCGACTGCATGATTTCTCCATAACACTTTAATTAATGGTAGTCGCTTGTTCCTAAGCTCCTTAATTTCCTTGGCTAGGATTTGAACTGGTTCTTCTTCATATGTCAAATCTTGTCTCACTTGAATGCTTTCAACAGGTATGATGTGTGTAGGATCTGATCTATATCATCTTAACACTGAGACATGGAAGACATTATGTATCAGACTCAACTCCGGTGGTAGAGCGAGTCTATATGCAACAGGTCCAACTCTTTCTAATATTTCATAAGGTCCGATGAATCTTGGACTTAACTTGCCTTTCTTTCCAAATCTTAGAACTTTCTTCCAGGGAGATACTTTAAGAAAAACTTTATCACCCACTACATAATCAATGTCTCGTCTCTTAAGATCAGCATATGACTTCTGCCTATCTGTAGCTGCCTTAAGTCTTTCGCGAATGACTTTTACTTTCTCTTATGTCTCTTGCACTAGGTCTGGTCCTATAAGTTTTCTCTCACTGAGCTCTGTCCAACATAAAGGTGTTCGAAACTTCCCACCATAAAGTGCCTCATATGGAGCAATCTGGATACTAGACTGATAACTGTTATTATAGGCGAATTCCATTAAAGGAAGATATTTGTCCCAGCTACCTTCAAATTCGATGACACAACTTCTCATCATATCTTCTAGAATCTGAATGACTCTTTCTGATTGTCCATCTGTCTGTGGATTAAAAGCCGTGCTGAAATTGAGCTTAGTACCTAGAGCTCATTGTAGACTACCCCAAAATTGAGATGTGAAGTGGGGATCTCTGTCAGACACAATAGAAATAGGCACTCCATGAAGTCGTACAACTTCATTCATATAAATTTCTGCCAATTTATTCAGTGGATAGTCCTTTCTGACAGGTAAGAAATGTGCTGACTTTGTAAATCTGTCCACTATGACCCATACAGTATCATGTTTCTTTAGAGTCAAAGGTAATCCAGTCACAAAATCCATAGTGATTCGTTCCCATTTCCATTCTGGAATAGAAATTGGATGTAGCAACCCCGAAGGCACTTGATGTTCAGCCTTGACCTGCTGACAAGTCAAACATTGTGAAGTGTATCTTGAGATGTCCTTTTTCATACCTGCCCACCAGTATCTGCTCTTCAACTTTTGATACATCTTGTTACTCCCTGGGTGCATAGCATATTTGCTTTCATGGGCCTTTCTAAGAATCATCTGTCTAAGATCTTCGACATCGGGCACACATAATCTATTTTGATAGAACAATCCACCATCTAAATCCATAGTGAATCCAGGTCTCTCCCCCTTAGAGATCAACTCAGCTACTTCAATGAGCTTTCTATCCTGTCTTTATGCATCCTTTATTTCCTGAGTAAGAGTGGGTTGAAGGTGCAACTCTGCCACAATCTTTCTGCTTAAAGCATCTGCTACTACATTAGCTTTTCCTGGATGGTAGTCAATCACACAATTATAATCTTTTATTAGCTCTAACCATCTTCTCTACCTCAAATTCAATTCTTTCTGTGAGGGAAGATATTTTAAACTCTTGTGATCTTTGTAAATAAAACACTTCTCCCCATATAAATAATGGCGCCAAATTTTCAATGCAAAAACTATAGCTGCTAACTCCATATCATGGGTAGGATAATTCTTCTCATTCGGCTTTAACTGGCTAGAAGCATAAGCAACCACCTTTACATCTTGCATCAATACACAACCCAATCCATTATGAGAAGCATCACTATAAATGGCATACTCCTTATTAGGAATCGGCTGTGTCAAAACAGGGGCCTTAGTGAGCATACTTTTGAGCTTATCAAAACTAGCTTGACACTTATCTGTCCACTCAAATTTAACATCCTTTCTCAATAGTCTTGTTAAAGGAGAAGCAATCATTGAAAAACCCTTGACAAATCTCCGATAATATCCAGCTAAACCTAAGAAACTTCTGATCTCGGTCACATTCCGTGGAGGTTTCCAACTCATAATTGCCTTAACTTTGCTAGAATCCACTTTAATGCCTTCTGCAGAGATAATATGTCCCAAAAATGTCACCTCCTTTAACCAAAACTCACATTTTGAGAGTTTGGCATAAAGCTTATATCTCTGAGAGTCTGCAACACTATTCTCAAATGTTTTTCATGTTCTTCTAAATCTTTAGAATATACCAAAATATCATCAATAAAAACGACCACAAATTGATCAAGATACGGCCTAAAGATCCTATTCATAAGATCCATAAATGCTGCTGGAGCATTGGTCAGCCCAAATGGCATAACCAAAAACTCATAATGACCATATCTGGTTCTGAATGCAGTTTTAGCTATATCCTCCGTCTTTACCCTTAATTGATGATAACCAGATCTCAAGTCTATCTTGGAAAATACTCTTGTACCTTTCAGTTGGTCAAAGAGATCATCAACCAGCGGTAATGGGTACTTGTTCTTGATGGTCACCTTATTCAACTGTCGATAATCAACACATAGCCTCAAAGTTCCATCCTTCTTTTTCACAAACAATACCGGTGCACCCCATGGGGATGTACTTGGTCTAATGAAACCCTTATCAAGAAGTTCTTGCAATTGTGTCTTAAGTTCTTTCATCTCTGATGGGGCCATTCTGTATGGCGTCTTTGATATAGGCATAGTTCCTGGAACAAGTTCTATAGCAAACTCTACCTCTCTCTCTGAAGGCAACCCAGGTAAGTCATTAGGAAACACATCTGAAAATTCATTTACCACCGAAATATCTTCAAGATTCGAACCCCCCTTTCTGGTGTCAATCACATGGGCCAAATAAGCTTCACACCCTTTTCTTATCAATCTCCTAGCTTTCATCATGGATATGACTCGAGGATGTTGTGAAAATAATTCACCTTTCACAATAATTTCCTCCTGATTTTGTATCTTAAATACCACAAATTTAGACTTGCAATCCACCACTGCTCCGTGACGTGAGAGCCAATCCATGCCTAATATGACATCATACTCATGGAAAGGCAACTCAATCAAGTCTGCAGAAAACACCTTCCCATGCACAACCAAAGGAAAATTCCTAAATACTTTATTCACTATTACACTATGACCCAAAGGATTCTTAACTTCAATTCCATATTCTAGATTTTCTTTACTCATATTATGATGACTAGGTGTACTAGTGCAAATATAGGAATGTGTGGAACCCGGATCTATGAGTGCACAAATATCAAAATCGTATAATGAAAACATACCAACAATAACATCCGTTGCCTCCTGATCCTCCTTAGCTTTCATGGCATAGGCTCGGGCTGGAGCTCTACTGGATCCAGGTCTATTCACTGTCTCTGAAACAGCCTGCTTCGGTCGGCCTGGTCCTCCTCTGAACTGAACTCCAAGCTGAGTCGGAGCTGACCTAGTAGTCTGAGTAGGAGTACCACCTGTCAAGAGTGGGAAATCCCTCCGTATATGTTCCTTGGACCCACATCTAAAGCAAGCACCTGTGACACGCCAACATTCCCCCTGATGGCTCCTATTGCAAATGGTACATACCGGTATAGCTTCCTTGCTAACCTGAGATTGTGAACTGGCTGTAGTAGAAGGTGCCTTAGAGGGCAGCCCCCTCTTAAAAGACCTTGCTTGTGAATAGCTAGGACCCTTTCCTTGTCCTCTATTATGTGAGCGGCTAGTAAAGAAACGACTCTTCTTCCCAATGAATTGAGTCTCAAAAGTAGCTGACTTTTTAAAAGATTCTTCTATTTTTCTCTTTTTCCTTTTCTCAAGGCTGAGCGCTGCTGAAACTAACTGAGAAAAATTGTTATGCTGAAGAGCAGTCACAATATCTCCAACCTCTTCATTAAGGCCATCTTCAAATCTTCTACATCTATCTCTTTCATTTGCAACTAATTCAGGGGCATACTTGCTCAGTCTGGTAAAATCCCACTGATACTCAGTCACTGACATTTTACCTTGCTTGAGATTCATAAACTCTTTCTTTTTCTCATCAATATAGATCAACGGAATATATTGCTCTTTAAATTCAGAGAGGAAAGAATCTCATGAGACCGGTTCCACCATATCTGGCTTGGTAAGAACTGATTTCCACCAATCATACGCCTCATCTTGGAGTAGAGAAGTAGCAAATCTAGCTTTGTCATCTGCTTCCACTTGCAACTTTTTAAAAATTCTTTCAGTCTTTTCCAACCAATACTCAGCTGCAGCTGGATCTTCATCTCTCTTACCATAGAAATCCGAAGCCTCATACTTACGAAGCTTATCAATTGTTACTTTTGGTTTAGGTGGTGGCACCGAGGTAGGCTGAGGAATGGCTCGTACCATCTGTTGGAATAATCCAGTCATCTGTTGAATAAATGGATTTTGACCAGGATCAATCTGTTCTGCTGCATGTGGTGGGGAATTTGGAGCAGCATTTTGCCCTTGCATGCTCGCTGCACTAGGCTGATGAGGAGTCTCAGTATCAGGAGATCCGGTACTCTCAGCCATATCTCGTTCTTCCGAAGACATCTTTCTACAATCCTACAAGTTGCCGAGAAGAAAGCCCATATCAGAATTATATGAGACACATGAATATTTAAACCTAATATCTCTTTCCCACCTAGGCCTAGAAACACCTAAACTAGGCTCTGATACCACTAAATGTGACGCCCCACTTATATAGTAGGAATAATCCCACATATATAAGAGGGATGTCACAAGCTTAACTTGATAAATCTGCTCGAATTAAAAAAAATTATTTTTCATTTTAACTAACTTAATCTATTTATTTATTTATATTGGTTTAGGCAGGTCATTCTAATAAATAATATATATATATATATATATATATATATATATATATATATATATATATATATATATATCATTATATTGTTCACACATATGGCACCCGATTACATTACTTAATTATTTACATACACAATATGAACATATGAGTCAAGTCCACCACAAACCATATACATAGTCAACCAAGAAAAGAAAAGAAAAAAAACTATTAAATAACCAACCCTCTAACTATATCTCTTGTGTCTCTGCTGATATGGGTTTGGATTTCCTTCCTGGCCACTTCACTTCCTACCGTCTATAGTTCCAATTCCTGCGTGAGAAAAACCCACGCTAAGCTATCTCTAGCTTAGTGGTACATATAGGCATTAAGTTTTCCCAAGTAGTCACATAAATGCATGTCTCAAATAATTCATGACACACTGAAATTTTATTGCATATTTGTCATATAAAAGAATTAACCACATCCCATAGCAGTATAAGCATAATAATCATATTCAATAATTAAGTTCTCACTACCTCATATAAGCATTTCATTTCTTAATCACTTATGTCAATAATATAATTCCCACATTTCATTCCAAAGTCTTTAATTAGTATCAGCCCAAATCTCATTCCCTGACTGTCCGGATATGGGGTGTGAAATAGGGGCGCTCGCAGAGCTTAAGCCACCCTACTCACCATAATTTCAAGTCAAGGGCGCTCGCGGAGCTTAAGCCACCTTGACCGAATATAATCATGTCATCTGTGTGTAATCAGGATCAGGGGCGCTCCCAGAGCTTAAGCCACCCTGTCCTTAAATCATATCCATAGCGGTACCGTAACTTCCCCATAATGGTGCACCATTTATCCTATGTTAGTCCTCAGGTAGAGAAATGGGCAATTAAGACCATTAATTTCTTGTTTATATAACCAATACTCAATTCACATTAACACAATCATATACTCACCATTTATTTCAAAACCAAGTGATAGCAGGATATTTTATCAAATATTAGCATAATGTTAAGTTCATAGTCAATAACATTTCTATAATTGTAAAACATGTCATAATATACTATTTCATCATTGTGACAAATAATTCATGTCATGCACACACAATCATGCATAAGGGCAAAACATAATACATATATGTACAGACATCGACAGTATTTTCCTTTTCCAAAATATAAGGTAAGAGTTTGTTCACTTTTATTGGTCTTCTTCTTGTTGAAATCCTAATTTAAAAATATAATTAATTAATAGCTTGATAAAATATTTATTCTTAATATAATTTAAATAAATAACTAGAATTTCTATTAAGCTAGAACAAGACCTCTAAGGACTGTTGGATTAATAAATTTTTCTATACTTATCCAATTTATATGATTCTTGATCCTAATTAAATATAACATGTAAAAATAAAATATACTAAAATTTCAGAATTTTTGAACCTTTACATAATTTGTGGTATAATTTTAAATATTTCCCTGTTTTCTGCCCTTAGGCAGTTTCGAGGTACCCAATTCAAAAATTCATAGCTTTCACGTTTTAGATTAAATTATTCTGAAAATTTTTATACAGTTATATAGGTTAATTTGGAACATTTTTCATGTTTACTGCATTTCCAAATTCGGTCTCTAAGATTCTCAAATATTGGCGGATCTATAACTTGTTCAACATAGAGTATCAACCCGACCAGTTTAATTGTTCAGCTCATAACTCACAAAATACATGATATTTTAAGGTGAAACTTTCACATAAATTTAGATAAGACATATGAGTAAAACTGTTATGTTTTTAACTTTGGCTAATTCGATCTAAAAATAGGTGAAATATAAGGACGAATTTACTGGAACTGAACAGGTATATGAAACTAGCTCAATCAAGGAACAGTCATAGATCATTTCATATTAACTCAACCTACACAAGAGAAATTTATACGAAATATTTCAGAGACCTCAATAACATATATACCTACAACTTTCATGTTTCACAAAACCTCGGATTAAGCTACTAAGATAATCAATTTGTACAAGAACCGTAGGTCATTTAGTTGATATGTCTCCTTGAACCAGTTTCATTCCAATAACCACATCTCTTCATATACTCAAAATAATTCAATCAAACTTGGCAGAGAGATACAACAGACATGGATGAACAACTTTTATGCTTTATACTTCTTCAAATTTGGTTGATAACTCACTCGAAAATCAAGTGCCAAATAATGATAATATACAGTCCTAATACTCTAAAAATACAAGAATAATTGAGAGATGATCACTTACCAAGAACAAATCTATTTGGAGTGAATTTCTTGAAAATCATGGAGGCTGGTGGTTGAAGGAAGAAGAAGAGTGGAGATAAGATTGCTGTGGAGATAAGATTGATGTTATTATGACATTAAATGCATTTAACTCAAATACACTCCCCCCTCCCACAAAACCACATTCGGCCCCCCTTTCCTTTTTTTTTTTTTAACTTGTTCTATTTTAATTAATTAATTATGTATTTTTTTTACATGTATTAAATTCCACTAACTTTTATTAAACTATAATTTTACTATGATATGCCTAACCAAATTAAATTTTATCAATCTATTTAGTTCATTTTTATTTCTTATTTAATAATTTACTCAATTTATTTTAATATCTAATGTCAATCATATAGTTTCTATGCATATCAAATACTTATTCTAACTAGATGCTAATTAGTGACCATTACAATTCTAATGTTCTTTTCCTATCGGACAATATAAATTAATATGACCATATTCCATGCAATAATGACAATTTAGTTTTAAGAAATTCCTACCACAAAGCATGAGGTTTAGGCCTTACTACTTGTAAAAGTGCATGATGTATACAAGAACATGCATGCGTATTGTATGGATTCCTAGGTATATGCATTTTATATTTAAACGTATGATTGACTTTTTGAGGTGACCACCCAATACTCTTTCTTTGAATAGGGGATTTAGTGTGTGCCTTGTGTTTAGCTTTTAAAGCTATTACCTCAGTGGAGGAAGTTTGTGGTATACTAGATTTAACAAATATAGTACTAGGTATAAATGATATTGATGCTCCATTAAAATCTTGTCCATATCTCACTAAAGGAGGTCTTTGTGAAATAATAAGAGTATCTAAGTTTTCATTTCCTTTGTGAAATTTTGAAATATAATTTCTAAGTTCCTCAACTTCATTTTTTGAAATGTTATTTTCTTTAAGTAAGGTCTTAGTTGAGGGTCTTGAGGAAAGTTCATTTAATGATTTTTGGAGAGTATCATTAGAGGTTTTAAGTTCACAATTTTCTTTTTGTAAAACTTTTAAATTCATTTTTAACTTAGAATTATCATTCTTACGAATCTTAATTTGATTTCTATATTTTTCTAATTTTATGTGTAAAACTTCTATAATACTACACTCATCACCATCACCATCACCATCACCATCATCTTCATAATCAATATTATCAATATAATTGCAAGAGTGAAAGCAAGAATGACGTACTCATTTGTGAAGTGATCTTCTAAAGCCATAAGCATTGGTTTGCCACTTTTTCTTCGTTGTCTTCATTTTCACTTAAGGAGCTATTATCATCCCATATGGCTTTTTGACCTTTGTCCCCATCTTTTTTGTGGGACTTCTCCTTGTGCTTCTTAAGCTTTGGACAATCTGGTTTGATATGCCTTTTCTTCCCACATTCATAATACTTTGCCTTATCTTTGGCCTTTTGTGATGAGTCATTTGAAAAGTGTATTGAAGCTTTTTTATTGAATTTCTGGGAATTGCCAAACTTCTTTTCGATCATTCTTTTTATTTTTCTTAAGAACAGGGCAATGTCCTCATTTTCGTCTTCACTCTTCTTTTCATCATCTTGAGTTACTTTTTGAGATTTTGAAGTAGAGGTTTTGAGTGCCAAAGATTTCTCTTTTTAGGTTTTGATTCAAGTTCTCTATCTCTTCTAACAACCATCTCATGTGTTAGAAGCTTGCCAATAAGCACATCGGTAGGCATGGTGCTCATATCTTCATTGGCTTCTTATATACCAGTGACTCTTGAACTGTAGTCTTTAAGTGGAAGGCTTCTAAGAATTTTATTGTTGACTTCTTCCAAGTTTATATGCTTTTTGAGCTTTCTCATACCATTGATGATGGCTAGAAGATGGTTCGTCATGTTAGTGATGGATTCATTGGATTTCATCTTGAAAAGTTCAAACTTAGACGCAGGAAGTTGAATCTTTTTAGATTTTGCTTGCTTGGTTACTTTATGATAATTCTCCAATGTCTTCCACATACTATACATGTAGTGTGCTCTTAGCTAACCAGGATTAACCCAACTAAACAAGTGGGTGCTATGGAATCTGATGTGTTGAAAACCTGTGAAATTTAAAACTTTACTTCCCTGTGTTAAGGCATATCGGGGCAATTGTGTTAAGGCATGTGTTTTTGTCATAAAACTCCTTCACACATAAAATATGTTTCATATCATATAACATGCATCCATAAACCCATCCTTGATCCAAAGATCCATCCTATAATTAAAATCATCATATTGGGGCTTAACCAGACTGACGTTTACAAAAACACATGCCTTAACACAATTACATAATACTTTGAAATGCAAACGTGTATGAAGGTAAACAATCCAAATCCTTATGCCATGTACAAAATACAAAGGTATGACATATGATATCACTGACCCGTGTCGAGTCTAAACTATTATCTCTAATGTTAGGCTGACTTCTTTGGATCAACTTCAAATCTATCTACAAGACTCCGACCTGCATGGGAAAACACCCACACATTAAGCTAGTTAAAGCTTAGCGGAATATATAGGAATTTTTAAGCAATCATACATTAAATAAATTCATGGCAGCATATAAAACATCATAGAATGGTAGTGAAATCATAATATCATGTAAAATACCTTACCTTATCTAATACCATTCGATATAATTAAGAATAATCTCAACTATACCAAAAAATACTACGATGCACATGAGTTAAAATGTCATAAATTTAAAACTTTCATGCACCATGGCCATGATGACTTAAATAAAATAAAACATTGTTAAAAGCTTGATAAAAATAAAGTTAAATACATAAATCAAATGGGCAGCACTAGCCCAAAGTTATACAAAATGAGTAGTTATAAAAATACATATCTCTAAAATACAATATGTAAAACTATAACTACCCAACCAATAAAATAACAAAAAAAATGTACAACCATGTATCACCCACCCTAAGTGAATATCCAAGAGTCTGATCACTAGAGGTCCTCTTTTGTCGATCCTCCCCTAAGCTCCAAACCTGGGCATGGGACGTCCATACACTAAGCAATCGTGCCTAGTGGTACATAACAACATGCAAGGCATACACACATGACAAGTATATCATATGCATGATATACTGATTGAGCTACTATAATGACTTACCTCGAAATCCGCATATGCACTACCTCTTATACTACATGACATATCATAAAGATCTCATATATTTATATCCAATGTACACATCAAATATGTTATATCAAATGGCCAACCAAAATCATACAAGTGTACGCCACACTTATATAGATTTAATTATCATTCCTTTGTCCACCTTACTCATAACTAGACTAAAATGGATAGGAGTAATATATGGCTCTCATAAGAGACCTCAAGACACTTGCCTGAGCTTCCCATAATACATGTCTGAGAAAAAGAGTTTGCATATAAACCAGCCAAAGAAGCTCTCATTGCTTGCCTTTTGGCCTTTAAAAAATCTCAAACATGACCAACCTTGGTCAATTGTACTAATCTCCCTTCAATAATCAGAGCATTGGGTATAATCTTTTATCTCAATTACCATAGTTCACATTAATCATTTCATAACATGCATTCTCGTAACATATTATAATCTTATAATAGAGGTATATCACTACACGACGAATCAACTTTGATCAACAAGCAAACATATAAGATTTTCAAGTTAAGAAGCTTCATACCCATGAACAACATTTCACGACTATGAATCATCTCTTCATGAGTAGCTTACCTGTGAACCCAATCGTGATTCATCCTGTGAATTAACACACGTTCACGGTCATGGTCACCCCTTCATGGGAAAAAATCAAACTGTGAACCCAATCGTGAAGCTGCCTATGAATGGGTCCAGATTTTTTACCAAAACAGGGCACAACCATATTCATACATTTCTCACATGCAATATTCTCTATGATTGACCAATGTCAGCCACCCTATCAATACTCCAACATGCATTTTAACCATTTATCACATCCATATACTTTTTAATAATTTATATTAACTAAAATGATTCATAAAACACCTCAAAATAATCATTTAATATAAAAAATTCCATAGTGCATATCAACCCCAAATATCATAGATTTCATTAACAAATGTTGTAACATCATACCTTATGCATTTAAGTACAACCCATTCATGTGTGACATAATCATACATGGCATACGAGTAACACATAAGATCCTATTAATATTGATGGTAAAGTTTTTTCATCACATCCATATCATCATTCAATAAATTTGTAAATCAACATGTATCACATATAATAAAAATTTAACTTTGCATCTAAGGTTTATGAACTGAGTTCATTTACACATTTTAGAATCAATCCTGAGTAATTATACATGTAAATTCCCATAAGTCCAAAATTTAGATGACATGATTTCATGTTCGTGTGGAATGCAAGGAGAGATAGTGGTGAGGCTCAACCGGTGACCTTTGTTCCATATCTTTTATATGTCAACCAAAATGAGATATTAGTTTTCTTTACCTGAAAAATGATGCAAATTAATGAGTTGCAGCTCAGTGAGAGTAATCATCAAACAAGTTCTAAAGTACTAAGCAACTCATAGTAACAAATCACAAATCCAATGCATACTATGTATTTCATTTCATTCATCGATATTGTATAGTTACTAGTAAAATTAAAGCATATGATCATTATTCTTTGCTTATGCTTATGCTTTGCTCATTTCATTTTGTTTTGACCAAGTTAAACAGACATTGACTTGGGTTTCCATATAAACATTTTCCATGTGAACATTTTTATTTGCTAGCTAGCTTGATCGTTTGTTTCATTTGCACATTTATTGGGCCATAGGCCTCTTCTTTTGCCTTGCAATGCCGGTTAACTAGTCACAACGCCTTTTTAAGTCTTTATGCATATGCATTTGCAACTAAGCATTCATCATCCATTATGTCCTTATTACATATACCTCATATATACCATAAATGACATGCATATACCTCACATATACTATACATATACCATGTATATATTTCGTATGCCAAACATATACCACAAATATACCATACACATACTAATTATATATACCACATGCCACAAATATCCATCATCTCATTATGAAGGTCAAATTAGGGCAATCATATGAATCACATAACCATAAATCACTTCACATATCACATAACAAGCAATGTTTATGTGCACTAAAAAATCACTTGATAATTAAACTCATATTTTTCCTTTGATTCTGACCTTTAACTTATTATTTATCCCCTCCTTATGGATCTCCAATTTGTTGTGAACCTAATATGAGAATATAATTAATTAAGTCATGAATAGAGAAACTTAACATGATTTAAATAAATTAATATGCATAGTTCATATAAATTGTTAGGGTTTTTCCTATGAGGTAATGTAACCTTATAGGACTGATTAGCCTATAAATTTTTCCAAACTTGTCCAATTTATTTGATTCTTATTTCTAATTAAATTTCACATATAATTATATAACATATTCAAATTTCATAGGAATGGAGCTTTGCATAATTTTTGGTGGAATTTACAATTGTGTTTTATTTTCTGCCCTTAGGCAGTTTTAGGATACCAAATTTAGTCCTTCATATATTACATTATGCATGTCATATTATAGTGAAACTTTATATGAAATTCGATAGGTTAAAATGGCACATTATTTTTTTTTATTTTTACCACTTTTATCAATTATGTCTTTAACTTCCTCAAATTATAAGAAACATTTCACTAGTCCATAACAGAGTTGGCTTTGGACTAGTATGACTTGTTAAGCCCACTTCTCACACTATAAATAACATATTAAGTTTGTATTTTTACCAAATTTTAGCTAATATATAAACCTATAACTTTAATGTTTTGATCAATTACAGATTCCATCTATAAAGAGCCGAAAATTATCAAAGAATTTGTTGGACCTGCCCAAGGCACTAAGCAAGCATTTCAAACTATGGAATAGTCATGATTTTCTTCATCATAACTAAACATCCAAAACACATATGAACTTTAAATTTGGTATCAAGATATATAATACATTTTTGTACAACTTTCGTATCTTGAGCTATTTAAAATATGGGTTCTAGCATATTCAAAATAAGTAAACACAATAGGAGGCTCAGCAAGGTTTTACACCTGAACCAATTTCACTTAGATGCTATTATCTTTTCATACACACCAAATATTGCAAAAATATTTATATATCCATAAATATAAGACATAAACCTACAAATTTAATGTTTTACACTTTTCTAGAATCAGCCTCTAAGGTCTTCGAATTAGTGGTACAACTTTCTGCCATTCAAAGAATCTAAACAACACTAATTAAGGTTAAAACAATCAAAGATAATAACCTACCAATAACAAACTTGCAAGGGCTGAATTGGCTATAAAGCTTAAGTGAAACAATGGATGAAACAAGGCTGAAATTGTGGAGAAAGAAGCATAAACGAGGCTGAAGTAATAAGGCAAAATTTTGAGAAGGAAGATAAAATCCATCTCCTCACTTTTGTCATTTTCTTCATCTTTTATTTCTTCCCTTCTTTTCAATTTCTTTTCTTTTTCTTTTGTTTCTTTTTTTTTTCATTTTCATTTCTTTAATTATTTTTTCATTTATTATTACTATTATTATTTTTTCCACATATTTACATGTATCTAGTCCTACTAGATAATACCAAAATTATAATTTAATCAAGTAGTCCCATTTAACTATATTAACTATGTCACATTTCATTTATTTGGATATAGTCATTTTACTTACTTTAGTTTACTCACTTTATTTAATTTATCTCTAATACCTTGTTACCCCAATTTAGGTTATAAGTACACGCATGTAACTTGATACAATTGCAATATACTTAGACATGTTGCTAGTGTATGTCATGAACTTATCTCCATAAAGTTACATGTGGAATGCACATGTTCAAATGAAGTATATGCAAGATGTAAATGTTCAAATGAGATGCATGTAGATATGCATATAGAAAAAATCAAGGATGTTACAATTCTCCATTTCTTTTAAAAATTTCTTCCTCGAAATTTAATTTCTAGAAACAGGTGTGGATATTGTGTCTTCATATTTTTTTCTATTTCCTATGTTGCCTTTCTTGTGACTGGTCTCTCCAAAATACCTTAACTAAAGGTATTTCTCAGTTTCTCAATTGTTTAGTCTTGTTTCTAATGATTTCCACTGGTTCCTCGACATAACTCATGTCATCTACAATCTAAATTGCTTGATCTTTAAGTACATGTGTAGGATCTGAACTATACCTTCTAAGTATACTCACATGAAACATTTTATGAATCTGAGTCATCTTGGGTGGTAAAGCCAACATGTATGCCATTGGACTAACCTTTTCAAGAATTTCATAAGGCCCTATGTACCTTTGGTTCAATTTACCCTTCTTGCCAAATCGAATTATCCCTTTCCATAGAGATACTTGTAGAAATACCTTCTCACCCAAATCATATTTCATTTCCCTTTTATGCTGATCAGCATAACTTTTCTATCTATCTTGTGCTTCCTTTAGCTTGTTATTGAGAACCTTAATCTTATCCATTGTGTTTTGTACTATATCTGGTCATTCTAATGCATGTGGTTCTTCTTCATCCTAAATGATAGGGCGTTTGCACTTTCTGCCATATAATGTCTCATATGGTACCATCTGGATACTGCTATCACATTAGTTGTTGTAAGAAAATTCCATCAATGCTATATATTCATCCCAAGCTCATATAAATTCCACAGAACATGCCCTAAGTATTTCTTCCAATGTTTGTATCATCCTCTCTGATTATCCATCAGTTTGTGGGTGGAATGCAGTACTGAAGATCAATTTTGTTCCCAATGCATCTTGTACACTCACCCAAAAATGTGAAGTAAATCGTGGATCTCTATTAAACACAATGAATACTAGAATACCATGTAATCTGACTATCTCATTCACATATAATTTTTCCAAACTATAGAGTGTACACCCCTATTTGATAGGTAAAAAGTGTGTTGACTTAGTTAACCTATCAATAATTACCCATATTGCATTATTTTTCCATGGAGTCCTTGGCAATCTATAAACAAAATTCATTGTTATCTTTTTCCATTTCCATTATGGCATTGGCAATGCATATAGCTTACCAACTAGTGCCAGATGTTCAATCTTAATTTGTTGACATAAGCATTTAGAAACATATTCTACTATGTCTTTCTTCATTTTGGGCCACTAGTAATGAGACTTTAAGCTGTGATGCATCTTGGTCATCCCTGGGTGCATTGCATATGGTGCATTATATGCCTCTTCTATTATTTCCTGATGCAAGTTTTCTGTATCTGGAACACATATGCAGGACTTTAACATCAGTGTATCATCTTGTAAATGAAATTTTGTATTATTTTCCTGCCTTACCATTGCACTTTTCTCCCATAATTAAGGATCTTTGCCCAGTACTGCATTAATCCTTTCCTTTAGCATAGGTCTAACTTGAAGAGTAGTAATCAGTGATCCATCATCATGCATATTCAATTCAATATTCATGAACTGTAATTGAATCAAATATGGAAAAGGTGATACTTGTAAGTGAGCTACACTGCTATTGGACTTCCTACTCAATGCATCTGCTACTACATTAGCTTTCCCTAGATGGTATTCAGTGGTACAATCATAATCTTTTAATAGCTCTAACCATCATATTTGTCTCATGTTTAACTCCTTTTATTTCAGCAAATAACCCAAGCTCTTGCGATCTGTGAAGATCTGGACTGTCTCACCATACAAATAATGTGTCCAAATTTTTAATGCAAATACAATTGCAGCCAATTCTAAATCATGCACTGGATATGAGATCTCATTCAATCTCAATTGTCTGGATGCATAAGCTATCACCTTGCCATGTTGCATTAACACACATCCCAAACCTTGGTGAGAAGCATCACTATATACTGTAAATCTACTTGTACGTATAGGAATAGCTAATATTGGTGCAGTGATTAACCTCTGTTTTAGCTCTTCAAAACTCCTTGGCATTCTGAAGCCCATTTGAAAGGCACATTCTTTCTTAGCAATATAGTCAAAAGGCTAGCAATTAATGAAAATCCATCAACAAATTTACGATAGTATCCTATTAAACCCAGAAAACTATGCACTTTTGAAACATTTTTAGGAGCTTCCCAATTTACCATGGCCTCTATTTTCTTTAAGTCTACCTCTATGCCCTTGCCCCATACCATATGTCCAAGAAACACCCAATGATCCAACCAGAATTCGCATTTACTCAATTTAGCATACAATTATTTCTCTCTCAAAGTTTGCAACACAATTTTTAAATGTTGTTCATGTTCTCCCCTATTCTTTGAGTACACCAATGTGTCATTAATAAATACTATGAAAAATTTGTCCAGATATGGTTGAAACACTTTATTCATTAATGCCATAAATGCAACTAGAGCATTAGTCAACTCAAATGGCATTACTAAAAATTCATAATGTCCATACCTGGTTCGAAATGCAATCTTTGAAATATCTACTTTTGCTACCTTTAGCTGGTAATAGCCTGATTTCAAGTCAATCTTGGAAAATATATGAGCTCCTTATAACTGGTCAAACAAATCATATATTCTGAGAAATGAATATTTGTTCTTAACTATCATTTTGTTGAATTGCCTGTAATTAATGCATAATCTCATTGTTCTACCTTTGTTTTTAACAAATAATACTGGAGCTCACTATGGTGATACACTAGGTTTAATATACCTTTTATCAGGTAATTTCTGCAATTGGGTCTTCAATTCTTTCAACTCAATTAGGGCCATTATGTAAGGTGACATCGATATTAGTGTTGTCCTTGGTACCAATTTAATAGTAAATTCTATCTCTCTATCTAGTGGTAACCCAGGTAAGTCATCTGGGAATACATTAGAAAATTCCCTCACCACTGGTATATTTTCAAGCAAGCTATCAATGGTTCTAGTATCAGTCAGATATGCCAAATATGTTTCACATCCTCATTTGATCATCCAGAATGCTTTTATAGCTGAGATTAGACATGTAGGCACAAGTTTTCTTTCACTTAGAAGTACAACTCTTGCCTGGTTTGGTGATTCCAAAATTACTTCCTTAGTAAGGAAATTTACTATTGCATGATGTTTAGTTAACCAATCCATTCTCATTATCACATCAAATTCATATAGTGGCAGTAAGATCATATCATTTATCAATTCATATTTATCAATGCATATCAAGCAATCACGATAAACATTATTCACAACTAATATTGTTCCCAGTGGAGTACTCATATTTATGTCAATCCCTAAGGGCTTATGCTTTTTATGCAATTTGGATGCCATATGCAATGATATAAATGAATGTGTGGAACTAGGGTCAATCAATGCATATGCTAATATATCAAAAATATAAATATTACCATTGTCTAATTCGGGAGCATCAACTGCCTCCTGCTTAGTCATGGCAAACACCTTGGCCTATGTAGGGGGTCTAGAACTCTGACCTTTAGATGTGCTTACTCCTCTACTTATTGTACCAGCTCTGCCACTGCCTCTGCCTTATATTCCACTGGTAGGGTTGACCCTTGATGCCTCAACTGTAGTCTTAGATACCCCTTTACCTCTACTGGTTTCAGTTAAGTTGGCTCTTTATGAACAGTCTCTGTACATATGATCCAAAAACCCATAAAATAGCATACTTCTGTGAGCCTTTTGCATTCGTCCATATGTTGTCTACCACAATGAGTACATGTAGGCCTTTGTTCTACATATTGGCTCTGTCCTCTGCCTGGGTAAAAGAAAGTCATGGCATGACCTCTGAAGCTCGAATATCCACCTTTGTTACTAGACTGGGTTGGCATATATCTTTCTCTCTTTCCCTGCCTTTTGCTAGACTTTCCATAAAACTCTAGTGTCGACTTTCTAAATTGTTGTTCTCCAACTTCTTTTATTAACTTTTCAGCTCTAATTGCAGCAGCTCAAAGCCTGGTATAGCTATCAAGATTAGTAGTTGTGATTCTATTTCTGATCTCATATTTGAGGCAATATTCAAACTTTCTATATTGGTCTCTTTCAATAGAGACCATAAAAGTGGTATAATGGGAAAGTTTGTTGAATTGCACCTCATACTCTACAACAAACATGTTCCCTTATTTTAGTTTTAGGAATTCCTTTCTCTTGTCATCCTTATATGCCTTAGGCATGTAATTATTCTGAAATTCCCAGAGGAAAGCATGTAATTATTCTGAAATTCCCAGAGGAAAGCATGTAATTATTCTGAAATTCCCAGAGGAAATCATTCCATGTCAGAATTGAAAGTTGTGCACCACTATCTGGGATTGTCTCCCACCATTCATAAGCATTACCTTGAAGCAAGGATACTGCATAATCAAACTTCTCCTCTGGAGTGCATCTTATCATATTCAATACACTTTATGTCCTTTTAAGCCATGTCTCTGCTTTTGTTGGGTCTATTGTGCCATTGAAATCAACTGCACTTTATTTTCTCAGCTTGTCATAACGTATTTCCTATATATTTTAGGTCCTTATACTTCCTGTTCTGGGTTTTCATTGGGTACTTCTGTATGTGATGATTGTCATGCATGTACTAGAGCCCTAACCCTTGGTGTTGGTTAATCTCTAAGTAAATGAGGTGATGCCTCGTGAGAATGCATTTCAATCGGTCTCTCCCTCCTTGGTGAATCATGTATTATGATGGCTCTAAAATTCATAGAATTGTGTCACTACATAATGTTCAACACATATGATGTATATGTTATCATACTATTATGCATATGTATGTTCCTATGGAACCTATCCCTACTTAGATACCAAATATGTAACATATACCTTATGTATTTAAGTACAACCCATTCTTATGTCACATAACCATACATGGCATATGAGTAAGACATAAGATCCTGTTAATATCGATAGTAATTTTTTTTTTCATCACATCCATATCATCATTCAATAATTTTGCAAATCAACATATATCACATATATTAAAACTTAAACCTTACATCTAAGGTTTACGAAATATGCTCATTTACACATTTTAGAATCAACCCTGAGTAATTACACACGTACATTCATATAAGTCCAAAATTTAGATGACATAATTTCATGTTTGTGTAGAATTTAAGGAGAGATAGTGGTGAGGCTCAACCAGTAACCTTTGTTCCATGTCATCTATATGTCAACCAAAATGAGCTCTCACTTTTCTTTACCTTAAAAATGATGCAAATTATTGAGTTGCAGCTCAGTGAGAGTAATCATCAAACAAGTTCTAAAGTACCAAGCAACTCATAGTAACAAATCACAAATCCAATGGATACTATGTATGTAGCACCTCCTCACCCGAACAGCACGTGCCCGGATGAGGGAGCGCTAATGTCCTGTCTTTCTTCTTAACATTTTTTTTACTCATGTATATATGGATATAAATAAAATCATAGTACAATTTATTTACATAAAATAGTAATTTTTAACATCAGAGTAATTCTTAACAAACTTTAAAAGTAAGTTTTACAAATTCAAACATTTCTTTAATATAAAAGTCAAATACAAAAGTTTCAAAACTTGTGACCCACTTTCTCAAGATTAAGCTGCTTTACTTGAATGGGATCACCGCTTGCTTTATCTAGCGTCTTCAGCTACCTTTCTATATCTGTGTGGAAATTAAACTCCACGCTAAGCTCTAAGCTTAGTGGTGCATATAAAGAAGGAAATATACTATATCATGCAACAAGCATTAACAATTATCATTTTGTGCATTAAAATGTTTGCATGCATGACTATCAACATATTCCTATTTCATAAAAGTATAAATGTCATGCTCATATAGACATTGTTATTTTCATTTATCTTTAATAGCAAATTATTCTGTAAATCTCTTTATCATTACATTTCAATCTCATATCATCATCATTTTCTTATTCTTTCCTTTTCTCATCTTTCCGACATATCCTCATTATCTTGCCCACATCACTCTAAATTTTTGGACTGACTAGATACGGGTTATGGATCAGGAGCACTCACACAAGCTTATGCCACCCTGTCCACTATCTGGCTCATAAGAGCTTCTCAAATCAATGGCGCTCACACAAGCTTATGCCACATTGATTGAGTATAATTTCATCATAGATGAATAATCGGATCAAGGCCGTTCACACAAGCTTATGACACCTTGTCCTCATTTATATGTGCTCATCGAAGCTTTCTCAACTCAGTAGCGCTCACACAAGCTTTAGCCACACTGACTGAGCATCCCAGACCAATGGCGCTCACACAAGCTTTAGCCACATTGGTTGAGGTATAGTACGGTACCGTTCGCCCCCTTAATGACATGTCATCTATCCTGATTCTAGTCCGTAAGTAGAGTAATGGGCTTCTTTATATTTTCACATCAATCATTATTCTCAAATTTCAACACATCCATTTTTCTCATATTTATCATCATCTCAATTTTCTTGTTTTACAAGCATATAGTCATACTCATACATCTTTTCATTCATTTACTAGATTCATCAATATTCTCATGTTTATCATCTGCATCAGATTTCATATATTATCCATGACAATTCATTTTTCTACATCAATTCATTTTTCTATATCACAACGTATCACATTCTCACATCGATATATATATATATATATATATATACATATATTCATATCCATATCATTCTTATTTTGCTGGATAGACAATAACTTTCATTTACTTACCTGAATTCCTCATTTAATAATCACATTCATAATTTTAAATACAGAGCATTCACGGTCGTGATTACTACTTTGACGCACGTGAATTAGTTCACGCCCGTAATCCCAAGCCGTAAACGCTACTGGAATGAATCGCCCAAAAGCATTCACGGTCGTGATTACTCCTTCACGCCCGTGAATAAGTTCACTGCCGTGATTCCAACTCGTGAACACTTCTGGAATGAATAGTACCATTTCCACCCAGAAATTCACAACCGTAACACAATTAGTCACAACCGTGAACCCTCAAGTTCATGCCCGTGACTCAATAGTCACACCCGTGACTTTCAGCAGGAAATCTGCATATTCACCGTTCATTCATTCTAACATCATCCAAAACATACCAAATTCTATTTCATGCATTTCTAAGGCTCTTTAATCAACTTATTACATTTCAATACATTTACATGCCTTGATCATACAAGATTCTCTAACATGCATCCTTAATTCAATGTCACAATTATCTCATTCATATATGTCTAAACCTATGGTTTCATGCCATAATCATCATCATTCTTGAAATTTCATTCATCTAAAATCATGTTCAACATGCATTATTTCAAACAAAAATAGGCTATTGCCTTAAATTATGCACAAACCTTAATCTTTCTCCTTCACTTTTTTAGGTAGCTTTCTCTTTTCCTTTGCTCCTTAGAGCTTGTTCCTTGTCATTTGGAACTCCTACAACATCATAAATTATTATCATCATCATCTGATTTCCTCAAGACCCTATCTCTCTTTCTCTCTTTCAAAACCCTAGTTTCTCTCTCTTTCCATATAAGTCTTAGATGAGTTCAAAATTCGAACTTCCTTTAGAAAAGATGAAGAAGAAGAAGAAATACTTCTTACCTTACACTTTTCTTCACTTGATCACCACTTTGGAGATTTTCTCTCTCTACCAAACTTGATTTTTCTTCCTCTTTCTTGTTCTTTCCAGCTTCCTTATAAGTTATGGAACATGAAAATCACCTTGTCTTGTTCTTTCCCTTATCTTCCCTTCCTTTCTCTCTCTAGAATCAAGGTGAGCTATGGAGGAGAAGTTGTGGCTGGCGTGACTGGTAAAGAAAAGAGAGAAAAGGAGCAGAAAATGAAAAGAAGAAGAAGAAGAAAAGTCTTAAATAGGGTACCCAAAAAGTCTTCATGTGGGACCCACCATTTGACCATTTTCTCCCAATTTTACACTTAATCAATATTAATCATCTTCCTTTAATATCATGGCCGGCCAACACTATCAAAATGTGCTCAAAATTAATATGTTGATTATCAATTAATCTCATTAATCCTCCAATTTTTGGTAAATTGCAATTTGATCCCAAAACTTATCAAATTTTGCAAATTAGTCCTTTACCGTAAATCAACTTTTTTAAACTCTGTAATCACTTATTTAGGCCTTTATTATTTAATTTAGCCATTTCTTAATCAATTTTTATAAAAATCCAAATTTAGACTCTGATCGGTCAAACGCGTCAATGTCGCAACAAGTGCGACTTGGATCCTAAATTAGCGGATATTACAACGTATTTCATTTTATTCATCGATATTGTATAGTTACTAGTAAAATTAAAGCATATGATCACTATTCTTTGCTTATGCTTATGCTTTGCTCATTTTATTTTGTTGTGACCAAGTTAAACAAACATTGCCCCAAGTTTCCTTCTGAACATTTTCCATGTGAACTTTTGCATTGGCTACCTAGCTTGATTGTTTGTTTTATTTGCATATTTGTTATGCCATAGGCCTTTTTTTTTCTTTGCAATGCCAATTAACTAGTCACAATACCTTTTTAAGTCTTTATGCATATGCATTTGTAACTAAGCATTCATCATCCATTATGTCCTTATTACATAAACCTCATATATACCACATATGTTATGCATATACCTCACATATACTATACATATACTATGTATATATTGCATTTGCCTAACATATACCTCAAATATACTATACATATACCACTTATATATACCACATATGTCACAAATATCAATCATCTCTTTATCAAGGTCAAATAAGGGGCAATTATATGAATCACATAACCATAAATCACTCTACATATCACATAGCAAGCAATGTTTATGTGTACTAAAGAAATCACTTGATAATTAAACTCACATTTTCCTTTGATTCCGACCATTAACTCGTTGTTTATCCCTTTCTTGTAGATCTCCAATTTGTTGTGAACCTAATATAGGAATATAATTAATTAAGTCATGACTAGAGAAACTTAATGTGGTTTAAATAAATTAATATTCATAGTTCATATAGATAGTTAGGATTTTTCCTATGAGGCAGTGTGACCTTATGGGACTGATTGACCTATAAATTTTTTCACACTTGCCCAATATATTTGATTCTTATTTCTAATTAAATTTAACATATAATTATATAATATATTCAAATTCAGATCAATTGGAGAGTTTTACAATATTTGGTGGAATTTCCAATTGTATTATGTTTTCTACCCTTGGGTAGTTTTAGGGTACCAAATTTAGTCCTTAATATCTTACATTATGTATGTCATATTATAGTGAAACTTCATAGGAACTTAAACCTGTTAAAATTTAACATTTTTTATGCTTACAACTTTTATAAATTACGTCTCTAAGGTTCTTAAATTATAAGAAACATTTCATTGGTCTAGAATATAATTGCCTTCCGAATCAGTATAACTTGTTAAGGCCACATCTCACACTATACAAAACATATTAAGTTTAAATTTGCACCAAATTTTATCTAAGTCATAACCCTATAACTTTACTGTTAAATTACAAATTCCATTTATAAGAAGCTCAAAATTATCAAAGAATTTGTTGGACCTGCCTAGGGCACTAAGCAATCATTTCAAACCATGGAACAATCATGGTTCTGTTCATCATAACTCAACATCCACAACACATATGAACTTGAAATTTTGTATCCAGATATATATAACATATATCTACAACTTTATATCTTGATCTACTTAAAATATGAGCTCTATCATATTCAAAATAAATAAACACAATGGGTGGAATAGCTAGGGTTTACACCCAAACAAGTTTAACTTAGATGATATTATCTATTCATACACACCAAATATTTCAAAAATATTTATATATCCATAATATAAGACATAAAAATACAAATTTTATGTTTTACACTTTTCCATAATCAGCCTCTATGGTCTTTGAATTCGTGGCAAAACTGTTTTCCATTCAAAGACTCTAAACAACACTAATCAAGGTTAAAACAATCAAAGATAATAACTTACCAAGAACAAATTTGCAAGGGCTGAATTGGTTGTAAAACTCAAGTGAAACAATGGAGAAAACAAGGCTGAAATGGTGGAAGAAGAAGGAGAAATGGGGCTGGAGTAAGAAGGTAGAATTTTGAGAAGGAAGATAAAGTCCACCTTCTCACTTTTGTCTTTTTCTTCATCTTTTGTCCCTTCTTTCTTTTTCTTTTCTTTTTCTTTTGGCCCTTTTTTTGTTTCTATTCATTTTCATTTAATTAATTAATTAATTAATTCTTATTACTATTATTATTTCTTCCATATATTTATATGTATCTAGTCCTACTAGACAATATCATATTTATAATTTAATCAAGTAGTCTTATTTAACTATATTAACTATGTCACGTTTCATTTATTTGGATATAGTCATTTGACTTACTTTAGTTTACTTAGTTTATTTAATTAATCTCTAATGCCTGATTACCCTGATTTAGGTTATAAGTACACACATGCAACTCGATATAATTGCAATATACTTAGACACGTAGCTAGTGTATGTCATGAACTTATCTCCATGAAGTTACGTGTGGAATGCACGTGTTCAAATAAAGTATATGCAAGATGTATATGTTCAAATGAGTTGCATGTAGATATTCTTATAGGGAAACTCGATGATGTTACAAATGTTCATACTAACATGCATTCAAGTCACAACAACATACAAATGCCAGATTAGTGCTTAAGAGGTTGTTATGTACAAACCTTACACCTAGGATGGAGATTAACTAAAGCTTGAGCTCTTCAAGCTTGTCCTCTCCATTGAGATGGACTTCTAGCACCTTTACCCACTCCTGGACATAAGCAAAATGAATCTTTAGCTTTTAGAACACAAACCAAAAGCAAAAACATCGAAACCAACTATCACTTTGTAACCCACACCTCTCTCTTACTCACTATTTTCCCTCACTTAACTCTCACAAAACTAAGCTTAACCATGGAGGAAAAGAGTATTTAAAGGAAGAAGAAGGTTAAGATGGCACATTTGGTTGGTTAACAGGGAGTGGAGAGTGGATTTAAAGGTATGGAGAGAAGAAAAACGTGACTACCTCACCTACCCATACTGTCTAGGCTTCATGGTCGTGACTCGTCTATTACGGGCATGAACCACTCCTTCATAGGCATGAAGAAACTCTTCACAATTGTGAAGAACCTCATCACAGCTACTAGCTAAAACCCAATATTCATGGTTGTGACACCCATTGTCACGGGCATGAAACATCTTATATCAACAACTCTCAAACTTCCAACACTCTACTTAACCCTCAACTCTCACTAACCAAAAACATAACTTATAGGCCTTAATTATGGGCATTACATTTCTCTCCCCCTTAGGATATTTCATCCCCAAAATTACCTATCATGATGCCTTGAGGATATTGTGTTCTCATCACTTCTTCACTTTCCCAGGTTGCCTCTTCAATGCTATAGCTCTTCCATAAAACTTTCACTAGTGGAACTCGTTTGTTTTTAAACTGCTTTACCACAAGCTAAGATCTCTACTGGTTCCTTTTCATAAGAAAAATTTGGTCCCAATTCTATGCTTTCAGTGGTGATGATGTGAGAAGGGTTTGACCGATACCTTCGCAACATATATACATGGAAGACGTTGTGTATCCTACTCAATCGTGGTGACAAAGTGATTCTGTACGCAACTGGTCCTATCCTCTCTAGGATCTCATAAGGTCCAATGAACCTAGGGATCAACTTGCCTTTTTCCCAAATATGAGAACCTTCTTCCACGTAGATATCTTGAGAAACACCTTATCTCCACTAAGTACTCCACATCCTTTCTCTTGAGATTAGCATAGGATTTCTATCTATCAGAAGTTGCTTTTAGTCAATCTTTAATGATCTTCAGTTTCTATTCCATCTCTTTTACCAGATTTGGCCCCACTAGCTTTTTCTCACTAAGCTCTAAGACAACAGCATCCGACACTTTCTACCATAAAGTGCCTCATATGGAGCCATCTAGATACTGGACTGATAACTATTATTGTAGGCGAACTCTATCAATGGTAGATATCTATCTCAACTTCCCTAAAATTCAATCACACAACATCTCATCATGTCTTCTAAGATCTAAATGACTCTCTCTGACTGACCATATGTCTAAGGATGGAAAGATGTGCTAAAGTTAAGCTTGGTGCCCAAAGCTCATTGTAGACTACCCTAGAACTGAGATGTGAATTGTGAATCTCGATCTGAAATGATGCAAAATGGAACTCCATGAAGACATACTATCTCATTCACGTACAACGTTGCCAACTGGTTTAAAGGATAGTCTCTCCGAATAGGTAAGAAGTGAGCCGACTTCGTTAACCTATCTAAGATCACCCATACAACATCGTACTTCCTCGATGTCAAAGGCAATCCAATCACAAAATCCATAGTGATTCTCTCCCATTCCCATTCCGAAATTGTGATTGGCTATAACAAATCTGAAGATACCTGATGTTCGACCTTTACCTATTGAAATGTAAGACATCTAGTCATGAACTCTATGAAATCTTTCTTCATCCCTGACCACCAATACAACCCTTTTAGATTCTGATACATCTTGTTACTCCCTGGGTGCATTGCAAATCTCATCTCATAAGCCTCTTTCATAATCTTTTTGTCTCAACTCTGAGACATCTGGCACACATAACCTACTCTAGTAGTGTAAACTACCATCTGGCTAGACTGAGAAACCCAATCTCTCCCACTTAGAGACCAAAATGACCAACTCCATTAGCTTGCTATCAAGCTTCTATACATCTCTAATCTTTTGACCCAACGTTGGTAGGATGTGCATAAACATATGTTCACTTTCAGAGGCATAAACATATTCTCAATATGTCTAAATAACTGTTTCATAATTAAATTACAAGAAAAATGTAACCAGCCCCATCAATTAAGCCAAACAACAACACATGTTCATAAACAAGGCAATTTTAGGCATTTTTGAAATAAATCCGAAATTAATTATTTGAATCACATTCAAATCATTTTTCAATCAAAATAATCATTCTTAATCATCCTATGATCAGATTAAAGAAATAAAAATGTGTAAATTATATTTTACAAATTAATCTCAATTTTTCAAAATCTATTGATCCAAAATCATCAAAAACATGCAATCCCATTGCACTTTCAATTTTAATGGATACAAGGAGGCTCTGATACCAATGTAGGATTATGAAAAATGAATCATATTCATAAACGCAGCGAAAAATAAAATTTTTCAAAACCAAAAATAAAAGATCATACTTGTATCATTAAAACTAATTTATATAAATGTAAATGTTAAAAATTATACCTTGTAATTTTTATTTGCTCTTCAAATCTTCACTTTGTTGGGTTGTAGCAAACCACAACAATCTACACTAGGATGTCTCTAATGATAATCCATGCGAAGCATGAAGAAGAAACTATCAAGTGAAATGATTTGAACAAATTCAAAGTACTAGCTTTGAAAGTGTTCTTGAGAGAATTTTTGTTGTCTTAAAAATATTTTTTTTTATCTATTTTCTGCCATTTGATGTCTTTTCTATGTGAATCAAATTCAAAAATAAGATAAAAAGTCAAAAATGGAGAAAATGGAAACTAATGAATAGTAATTGGCCATAATTGGCCTAATTATGGCCAAAAATAGCTGTTGGCCAATGGATGGAAAGGCAGCAGGCGCGCTGGGCCTGCTGCTAGGCAGGCCAGCAGCCTGCCTAGCTCGCGCGGGCCCGTGACACTCCCGAATGATTTTTTTGTGCGATCTCATCGCGATCCATCCTAAAATAATTCTCTCATATTTTAGATTCTATCCAAGACCATTTTACTCATTCTCCATATCTTCAATGCGTGTGACCCATTAGGTTCCTGGTTACGTTGGTCACTTAAATTAACAATTAATTTAAGTAGGTCATGAGCGGTATCTATCAACACATCATGACTCCTAATTGACCGGAAAGTCAGTGGTTTGACTATGAACCTTTCCATAAACAATTTCTGTGCAATTATTCCTCTCACCATTCTATACCCAACTTGGTTCAGAGTATGGACATGTGTCAACTCCTACTAGACTGACTACGTCACATCTAGTCCAAGTAATGTTAGTTTTTGTCCTTGAGGCTCATTACTCTATTAGATATGTCATTGAAGACTATCTTTATAACATTTTCACTCCGGCCAGAGATTCCTGAGTAATGACCACGACAAGAGGCCATGAGTATACACTCCTTCTATCAAGAGTGGTGAATCCTTTGTTGGTTCCCCAATTACCTTCGAATACCTCAAGCTGTATCCAATCACCACCCTATGAGCTACCTCTCTGAGGCAATAAGGAATAGTGTCAAAATACAGAATCAATATTCAAGATATCCTTAAGTACCTCAAGTCTAAGGATAGTTGCATCATTGCTATGATGAGACTATCATTGACATTTGAATAGATTATCCATATGATTGTCTCATAGTTGGTCATCCAATGTACTTAGCTACACTTAGCAAGCATCCACATGTTAACTCTAAACATCTCATGTTTATAGATTATGAGATCTACTACTCGATTCAATCAAGGAGTGTAACATGTGCTAGTCTGTCTGGATTAATAATGTCTCATCTCATTAATCCTATGATTAGGGATAATTTTGATACTAACATAATTACACAAAATAAGAATCTCAATATCATGATCTCATCATGATTTCCTTCATGCTATGTTATGTATCAAGGACTTCATTAATTGATTTAAGATCACTTATCAATTCATATATCAAATGAATATCAAATTAATGAAAAAGCATTTTATTAATCAAATAAATTTGTACAATAAGTGCTAAAGGTGATTGCCTTTAGAGCACTCCTCTAACACCATAATTATTATATACTGGTGAGCTAAGTCTCTCTTGTTGTTAACTCTAATCATTGAGCTCTTCTATATAAGGAAGAATAGAGGTTAAGGAAAGTAAAAGAATTCCATCATTTCTTAAGTTAGAAAACAAGAGAAATTCTTAGTGCAAAACTTCTCGGATCATTTCTATGATGATGGATTTGACCAAATAAGGTATATATCTTCCTCTTTATCATTTAAAATTTTTATTTTTATGTTGTAAGATGCATGTATTAGATCCTAAGTTGAGATCCTAAAGTTTTTGTTATAGATGTTTCTATCAATCGACTCATTATAGGTAAGCATCGTCAACAATTCATCCAAGCAATAAGAAGAAGATGCATAATCTCGAGAGAAAACAACAATATAAATTCTCAACCCTCTAATCGCATCAACAATCGTAGGCATCATCTCCTCTCCTCTTTCAATCTTCTCATCGATAAAAGTGTTGATTCCTTTGTTGTACAAAGTATGATATAGATGGCTAGTGAAGTTATAGCAAGTCTCTTTGTCTCTAAAACTTAAGAACACATTGTGCTTCCATGAATTATTGGAAGAGGTAAAATCCATACCTACTGCAAATTTTGTTGGCTAGTATCTGAATAAGTGATTTAAGATTTAGGGAATTTGATGATCTTTAGATTTCGTGTTCAGACCTCTTTATTGTTGTCAAAGAAAGTATTCTTTCTTTTTTTATGGTTCTTTTAACAAAAAATTGTAAAAGTAGATGAAAATAGAAATGCTAAAGGTTGCTCCCTTTCAACTTCTGAGCAGTTCATTAGGCAAAACCCATTTTGGGCTTCTTGAATGTTTCAAATTTTTTCTATTAAGTCCTTAGACTTTTTTATTTCTCCTTTCAATTAAATCTCTAAATTTTAAATTTTGATTATCTTTAAATCAATTTTAACAGTGGGGTAATGGACATGCCAAACAATGGTAAAATAATCTTACAATAAAGTAAAAGTTTCATTCAAGAAACAATATCAACAAATAGAGTTGCATAAAAATTGTCAGGAGGATTCTTTCGCCAATAGACTAGAATTGACAAAAATAAGAGTCTCTATCTATAAGATGAGCAACTCTATTTGCAAAACTTTTAACAAATCGAAAAACAACATGACAAATCTTATTAGCCAAGGCTCTACAATCTTTTATAACCACCAAGAGAGCATTAGATCCACAACAGATTGAATTAGACCTAGATAATTAAGAGCATTAACTACCAAGAGAGCATTAGATTTGACAATCACGTTCTCCCATCCTTTGGTCTTTATCCAGCTCAAGCATTTTCTAATACTAAGCACCTCGATGGCAGCCGGTTCAAATACACCTTGCATTGGTAAACAACCACAACTAAGAAAAGACCTATAAAAAAATTTACAAAAAATGATGCTAAAAATCGTTATATAAAATTTAATTTTTGTCAAAACAATTTGGTAACAAAATTTTATTGTCACGTGATCGTCACTGTATGTGCATGGTAAAAGTTATATTTGATGGATTTTGATATTGTCACTAAACGTTCTACCTATGGTAACGATAAGTATCATTGTCGTTCTAATTTAATACTTTTTGTGACACTAAACACATCACAAATGGTGTAAAAATTTTGTCATTTTATATTGTATTCATCATTAAAAATTAATGTATTCAATGAGAAATCACATTTTCGTCACCAAAACTTATTATTTTTGTGACGAAACCTATCATTCAACCAAAATCTTCTAATTTTTTTGAGTCAATCTTTATCATGTTTAACTTAATTTTTTGTCACCTAATTTTGTTAATCGTCACTAATAAAATATTATAAATGACGATAAAATATTTATCACAAAATAATAATTTTAAAATGACGATATTGTAATTGTCATTTAATGGTTAAGTAATATTACGGAGATAAATTGTCATAAAAAAAAAACAATTTTAGTTGCAAATTGTTCATCATCACTAATTAAATGTATATGATGACTACTTTTTTTAGTCATAATAAATTGCCACAAATATTAATGACGACTTTTTTTTTCATTGTCCACTTTATTATTTACTATCCAAATTTAGATTGCAATGCAAATTCGATGATATAAAAGAAAAAAAAAAAAAAAAAAAAAAAGCAATCTGCATTTATAATAAATTTAATATTTTATAAGAATAAAAATATTGTGTCCACTAATTCAATAAATAATGTAAATATAATAAAATATTCAGCAATTGTTCAAAAAATATATATATTAAAGTTCAAAATATCTAATTCCAAGGAGATGAAATGCCCACAATTAAATCCTAAAAATCTACTAAATTAAAACTTTCAACTTGTCATTCTCAATTGTTCATATAACCTTCAATTTGTCATTCTGATCTTGTACATTCCTGCAAATTTGTCAAACAAAAGCATACAAATCTATTAATTTATATGAAAAAAAAAAAGCAGGAAAAACATGAAAATACTGTAGGAAATAATGTTTTGGAGATCACATACTGCACAAATTATGCAGTAACATACTACAAGAAAAACATAAAAATACTGCAAAAAGTATTGTAGCAGAATTCTGCGCAATAATTCCAGAAATTGTACAAAAGAATTATGCTATAAAAGCTTATAGAAATGGGTACATATATCAACAAAAATCAATTCGAGTATCAAGGACCATAAGATTTTAGAATACCACCACGCCGCAGTATATGAAATTTATTTACGTTTTGCAAATGAAAACAGAAGGGGAAAAAAAAGACTCTCCAAGGACGTTCTACTGTCAAACTTCGAGATTGATCGCTGCAACTTTACAGGAGCCTAATCTAAGGATGCAATTTTGTTGGCAGTCAACCCACAACTTGTCCAGCATGTCTCTTTGCTTGGGTTCATTCTATATTCATATAGTTGTTGATTTGGTTCTTAAATAAAATAATAGATAAAAAGTTTCAATACTACCAACTCAGTTCTCACGTATACATACAAATGATGGCAGTTAACTAATAAAAACTAATATCTTGGTGATGGCATAAGAAATATCATTTATTTTTAAAGCTAAAATGGCATACAAATACACTTATAGGCAATTTATGTAAATTCGATAGGCAACTATGCCAGACTAGACAAAAGGCACCATTGTCGTTAAAAATTGAGAGCAAGAAGAAACAATAATAAGCATATATAAGCATTATTTTTATGACAAACATACATATAATATATTTTAAATATTTTATTGTATTTGCACTTTTAATATTTTAATGGATTGTAGATTTTACATTTAAATAATAATTACTTAATTATTTATTAATAATTATAAATTTGTTAATTACTAATTTAAAATAATAATAATAATAATTATTATTATTATTATTAATTAATTAATTAATTAAATAGTGACCACTTTGTGACCACATATATAATATCCGCTAATTTAGGTTCCAAGTCGCACGTGTTGCGAAATTGACGCATGTAACCGATCGGAGTCTAAATTCGGATTTTTACAAAAATTGATTAAGAAATGGCTAAATTAAATAATAAATGCCTAAATAAGTGATTATAGAGTTTAAAGAAGTTGATTTACGGTAAAGGACTAATTTGCAAAATTTAATAAGTTTTGGGGTCAAATTGCAATTTACCAAAAATTGAAGAATTAATGAGATTGATTGATAATCAACATATTAATTTTGGGCACATTTTGATAGTGTTGGCCGGCCATGATGTTAAAGGAAGATGATTAATATTGATTAAGTGTAAAATTGGGAGAAAATGGTCAAATTGTGGGTCCCACATGAAGACTTTTTGGGTATCCTATTTAAGGCTTTCTTTTCTTCTTCTTATTCTCTTCATTTTCTGCTCCTTCTCTCTTTTCTTTACCAGTCACGCCAGCCACAACTTCTCCTCCATAGCTCACCTTGATTCTAGAGAGAGAAAGGAAGGGAAGATAAGGGAAAGAGCAAGACAAGGTGATTTTCATGTTCCATAACTCATAAGGAAGCTGGAAAGAACAAGAAAGAGGAAAAAAAATCAAGTTTGGTAGAGAGAAAAAATCTCCAAAGTGGTGATCAAGTGAAGAAAAGTGTAAGGTAAGAAGTATTTCTTCTTCTTCATCATCTTTTCTAAAGGAAGATCGAATTTTGAACTCATCTAAGACTTATATGGAAAGAGAGAGAAACTAGGGTTTTAAGAGAGAAAAAAAGATTTTAGGGTCTTGAGGAAATCAGATGATGATGATAATAATTTATGATGTTGTAGGAGTTCCAAATGACAAGGAACAAGCTCTAAGGAGCAAAGGAAAAGAGAAAGCTACCTAAAAGAGTGAAGGAGAAAGATTATGGTTTATGCATAATTTAAGGCAATAGCCTATTTTTGTTTGAAATAATGCATGCTGAACATGATTGTAGATAAATGCAATTTCAAGAATGATGATGATTATGGCATGAAACCATAGGATTAGACATGTATGAATGAGATCCTTGTGTGACTTTGAATTAATGATGCATGTTAGAAAATCTTGTATGATCAAGGCATGTACATGTATTGAAAAGTAATAAGTTGAGTAAAGAACCTTAGAAATGCATGAAATAGAATTTGGTATGATTTGGATGAGGTTAGAATGAATGAAAAGTGAATATGCAGATTTCCTGCTGAAAATCACGGGTGTGACTATTGAGTCACAGGCGTGAACCTTACTTTTAAAGTTTATTAAGAATTACTCTGATGTTAAAATTTACTATTTTATGTAAATAAACTGTACTTTGATTTTTATTTGTATCCATATATATTCATGAGTAATATATATATATATATGAAGTAAAGAAAGAAAAGGATATTAGCGCTCCCTCATCCGGGCACGTGTTGTTCGGGTGAGGAGGTGCTACAAGTCTTTTGGTATCAGAGAAAGCATGATGCAGTGTGGGTGATAGTGGATCGATTGACAAAGTCAGCACATTTTCTACCAGTCCGAATGGACTATACTTTGAACAAGCTGGCTGAGATTTATATGAATGAGATAGTGAGACTTCATGGAGTGCCTATATCTATCATCTCTAACAGGGATCCCAGGTTTACATCGCAGTTCTGGAAAAGTCTACAGCAGGCTTTGGGAACTCGACTAAATTTTAGCACGGCATTTCATCCGCAAACGGATGGACAATCAGAGCGAGTTATGCAGTTGCTAGAGGATATGATGAGATGTTGTGTACTTGAATTTGAGGGAAGTTTGGATCGACATTTACCTCTTATGGAGTTTGCCTATAACAACAGTCATCAAATAAGCATAGGCATGGCTCTTTATGAAGCTTTATATGGAAGAAAGTGTAGGAAACCGATATGTTGGACCGAGTTGAATGAGAAAAAGTTGATTGGACCAGAAATAATTCAACAAACTGAGGAGAAAGTTAAAGTGATCAAGGAAAGGCTAAAAGCAGCACAAGATCGACAGAAATCATATGCCGATTTAAAAAAGCGAGATATAGAATATGCAGTAAGAGACAAAGTATTTCTTAAAGTTTCTCCTTGGAAAAAGATATTGAGGTTCGGTAAAAAGGGAAAATTAAGCCCAAGGTATATTGGTCCCTATGAAATTCTAGAAAGAATAGGACCAGTGGCTTACCGATTAGCTCTTCCTCCGGAGCTAGACCGAATTCATAACGTGTTCCACAATTCAATGTTAAGAAGATATCGTTCAGACCCAACCCACATTATACCAATTGAGGAAATAGAGGTACAGAAAGACATGTCTTATGAGGAAGAACCAGTGGCTATAATAGCATATGAAGAGAAAGTTCTCCGGAACAAAAGAGTTCCTCTAGTTAAAGTTTGGTGGCGGAATCATACAGTTGAAGAAGCTACGTGGGAAAGTGAAGAAGTGATGAAGAAGCAGTATCCCCAGTTGTTCAACCTCGAATGAACAGGTAAATTTCGAGGACAAAATTATTTTAAAGGGGAGAGAATGTAATATCCGCTAATTTAGGTTCCGAGTCGCACGTGTTGCGAAATTGACGCATGTGACCGATCGGAGTCTAAATTCGGATTTTTACAAAAATTGATTAAGAAATGGATAAATTAAATAATAAATGCCTAAATAAGTGATTATAGAGTTTAAAGAATTTGATTTACGGTAAAGGACTAATTTGCAAAATTTGATAAGTTTTGGGGTCAAATTGCAATTTACCAAAAATTGGAGGATTAATGAGATTGATTGATAATCAACATATTAATTTTGGGCACATTTTGATAGTGTTGGCCGGCCATGATGTTAAAGGAAGATGATTAATATTGATTAAGTGTAAAATTGGGAGAAAATGGTCAAATGGTGGGTCCCACATGAAGACTTTTTGGGTACCCTATTTAAGGCTTTCTTTTCTTCTTCTTATTCTCTTCATTTTCTGCTCCTTCTCTCTTTTCTTTACCAGTCACGCCAGCCACAACTTCTCCTCCATAGCTCACCTTGATTCTAGAGAGAGAAAGGAATGGAAGATAAGGGAAAGAGCAAGACAAGGTGATTTTCATGTTCCATAACTCATAAGGAAGCTGGAAAGAACAAGAAAGAGGAAGAAAAATCAAGTTTGGTAGTGAGAGAAAATCTCCAAAGTGGTGATCAAGTGAAGAAAAGTGTAAGGTAAGAAGTATTTCTTCTTCTTCATTATCTTTTCTAAAGGAAGTTCGAATTTTGAACTCATCTAAGACTTATATGGAAAGAGAGAGAAACTAGGGTTTTGGGAGAGAAAAAAAAGATTTTAGGGTCTTGAGGAAATCAGATGATGATGATAATAATTTATGATGTTGTAGGAGTTCCAAATGACAAGGAACAAGCTCTAAGGAGCAAAGGAAAAGAGAAAGCTACCTAAAAGAGTGAAGGAGAAAGATTAAGGTTTGTGCATAATTTAAGGCAATAGCCTATTTTTGTTTGAAATAATGCATGCTGAACATGATTGTAGATAAATGCAATTTCAAGAATGATGATGAGTATGGCATGAAACCATAGGATTAGACATGTATGAATGAGATCCTTGTGTGACTTTGAATTAATGATGCATGTTAGAAAATCTTGTATGATCAAGGCATGTACATGTATTGAAAAGTAATAAGTTGAGTAAAGAACCTTAGAAATGCATGAAATAGAATTTGGTATGATTTGGATGAAGTTAGAATGAATGAAAAGTGAATATGCAGATTTCCTGCTGAAAATCACGGGTGTGACTATTGAGTCACGGGCGTGAACTTGAGGGTTCACGGTTGTGACTGATTGTGTCACGGTTGTAAATTTCTGGGTGGAAATGGTACTATTCATTCCAGAAGCGTTCACGGGTTGGAATCACGAAAGTGAACCTATTCACGGGCGTGAATGAGTAATCATGACCGTGAATGCTTTTGGGCGATTCATTCCAGTAGCGTTCACAGCTTGAGATTACGGGCGTGAACTAATTCATGGGCGTGAAAGTAGTAATCACGGTCGTGAATGCTCTGTATTTGAAATTATGAATGTGGTTATTAAATGAGGAATTCAAGTAATTAAATGAAAGTTATTGTCTATCCAGAAAAATAAGAATGATATGGACATGGATATGGATATATGTATATATATATTGATGTGAGAATGTGATATGTTGTGATATAGAAAAATGAATTGATGTAGAAAAATGAATTGTCATGGATAATATATGAAATCTGATGCAGAAGATAAACATGAGAATATTGATGAATCTAGTAAATGAATGAAAAGATGTATGAGTATGACTATATGCTTGTAAAACAAGAAAATTGAGATGTTGATAAATATGAGAAAAATGGATGTGCTGAAATTTGAGAATAATGATTGATGTGAAAATATAAAGAAGCTCATTACTCTACTTGCGGACTAGAATCAGGATAGATGACATGTCATTAAAGGGGCGAACGGTATCATACTATACCTCAACCAATGTGGCTAAAGCTTGTGTGAGCGCCATTGGTCTGGGATGCTCAGTCAGTGTGGCTAAAGGTTGTGTGAGCGCTACTGACCTGAGAAAGCTCCGATGAGCACATATAAATGAGGACAAGGTGTCATAAGCTTGTGTGAGCGGCCTTGATCCGATTATTCATCTATGATGAAATTATACTCAATCAATATGGCATAAGCTTGTGTGAGCGCCATTGATTTGAGAAGCTCTTTATGAGCCAGATAGTGGACAGGGTGGCATAAGCTTGTGTGAGCGCTCCTGATCCATAACCCGTATCCAGTCAGTCCAAAAATTTAGAGTGATGTGGGCAAGATAATGAGGATATGTCGGAAAAATAAGAAAAGGAAAGAATAAGAAAATGATGATGATATGAGATTGAAATGTAATGATAAAGAGATTTACAGAATAATTTGCTATTAAAGATAAATGAAAATAACAATGTTTATATGAGCATGACATTTATACTTTTGTGAAATAGGAATATGTTGATAGTCATGCATGCAAACATTTTAATGCACGAAATGATAATTGTTAATGCTTGTTGCATGATATAGTATATTGCCTTATTTATATGCACCATTAAGCTTAGAGCTTAGCGTGAAGTTTAATTTCCACGCAGATATAGAAAGGTAGCTGAAGACGCTAGATAAAGCAAGTGGTGATCCTATTCAAGTAAAGCAGCCGAAATCTTGAGAAAGTGGGTTTCAAGTTTTGAAACTTTTGTATTTAACTTTTATATTAAAGAAATGTTTGAGTTTGTAAAACTTACTTTTAAAGTTTATTAAGAATTACTCTGATGTTAAAATTTACTATTTTATGTAAATAAATTGTACTCTGATTTTTATTTATATCCATATATATTCATTAGTAAAAAAAATATGAAGTAGAGAAAGAAAAGGACATTAGCGCTCCCTCATCCGGGTACGTGATGTTCGGGTGAGGAGGTGCTACAACATATATTAGCAACCATAATAATTGGTCGCTATTTAGAGACCACATAAGTGGTCGCTAACTTGTGACCGCAAACAGTGGTCTCTATTCTGCGAGTTTCTAATTTGTGACCACAAGAAGTGGTCTCTAAACTGCGACCACAGAAGTGGTCATTAAAGTGTGACCACAATAAGTGGTCATTAAAATGTGACCACAATAAGTGGTCTTTACATTGTGACTACATTAATGACCACTATTTAGAGACCACATTAAGTGGTTACTAAATGGTCACTATTTGGTCAACTGTGGTATTTTCTTTTTACTATTACCGATCATAAGAAGAGAATTTTAAGCCCAATAATGTGGTCACAAAATAGAGACTGCAGTTGTGGTAGTTAATTTTAGTGACCACAATATATTGTGGTCGCAATTTGTTACCACACTTTTAATGTGGTCACTAAAATAGGTTAGCGATGAGATTTTTTGAGACCATATTTTGTGGTCACTAAACTGTTTTAGTGACCACATTTGATAGTCGCTATTTTCGTATTTTTTGTAGTGTGAAATATGTTAGCAGGAGCTAAGAGGAATAGCTAATGCATGCTTAACTGCACTACTAGATGCTACATCTTAGTCTACAAGTATAAAACACATATGTCTAGTAGTTGAACTCATCTAATTTCCAAAATTAGAATGTCTAGTTTGCAAAATATTTAATGATCCAAAATGCAAAAAAAAAACTATAAAAAAAATCCCCTAAATATTTAAGAAGACAATGAGAATAGAACATTTTTTGACATCATAGTATTGTTGGGGGCACATAACAGTCACCAACATCTAAGTCAAGCATTTGCACATAAACAAATATTAGAAAATAAATTTAAGTCATATTATCAGAAACAATAATGAAAACCAAATTCCAAAGAAAAATATCAACTGAATAACATGAAAATGTCACATAAAAATGAAATTTCTAAAATTGTAAACATAAAATTTCAAATATGCAGTACTTTGAGTTTAGCAAGTAATTCCAGTAAAATAGTCTATAAGTTATATATGTGTTTAGAGATGGAAAGAATTAGGTTAAGGTATTTTAAAGTTTAAGTTTTGTAAAAAGAAAAGTTTTTACACCCATAAAAGTTGTGTTATGGTTTAAACGACAGAGTTTTGGCCATAACGGAAGTGTTTGAGAAAAGAGAACATTTACGTCCATGAAGTTAAGGGTCACATCCGTGAATGCAAGTCGGTTGGTCATGTATAGTCGCACTTTTCTCTTTTCTCTGCACCACATATTGCTTTAAAACCACCTCCATCACCCCAAATCACCCTCTAACATACTCAAAGACTCCTTAGTCATCTTCTCCACGTCTTTTAATCCTAAAACACCATTGAAAGAGCTTGGAAGTTTGAGAAAACATAGAGATTTGATAGAGTTCTTACCAAGTTGAGGTAGAACTTGGGTTTTTAGAGTTGTTTTAGGTTGTTTATGTTTATATAGTTCTAATAGAGACATTCTTGTGATGATAGGTTCGGCTAGTGGGTAAAGAAAGACATCACAAAGGAAAAACAAGCTTGAAAAGCTTTGAGGGATAGTTAAGACTTCATTTTGATGAAAGGTTAGTACATATGAGCATTTAAATTCATTTTCCATGCATAATGATATGTTCTGTATGCTGTAAATGTGAAAGGATAGTAAAATGACAAATTATGGTTGATTAATAACATGGTTATATGGTTTTAAGTGTTAAAATAACATATGTAATATGTTATGATTTAACATGACCTAGATGTGAATTTAATGATCTAAATATTGTTTAAACATGTTATAGACATAGTATAAGTATGAAAGTATTGATATGAGTGATTGACATTGATCAATTTAGAGATTTTTGCATGAATGCTCTAGTTTTGGGTTGCTGAAAATGCATTATTCATGCCCATAAATAAGGGTATCACAACCGTGAATGTCAAGTCCATATGAACTTGCATAAATCCAAATTTTCACAGGTCGTGTCACGGTTTTGGAAAGTCGTGATACATAGTGTCACGACCGTAAATAAATAATTCACACTTATGAATGTTATGTTTTATTTCACACTTAATGTCATAGTTAGAAAGTCATGATGATGTGGTGTCACGGCCGTGAATAAGTAATTCAGGCTTGTGAATGCTTTATTTTATTCTCATGTTGATTCATTAGTAAGGTAACTGTGAAAATGTGAAAGTATGCATTCACAGTTGTGAATCAGTAGTTCATACCCGTGAAGCACAATGAATGTATAATATATATTTTTTATTTTATGATCTCAATTGATGGATTGTAAAATGCATGTTATGGGATGTATTTATACATGAAATATAATATATAGATTATATGATATTTCATTTATGTGTTGGTATGAAAATGCATGAATGGGATTAATGCTGCTAATAGCATATGATGAAATGAATCAAAAGATAAAAGGTTATGAATTAAATGCCCAGTTCTCTAGTCTTGGACTTGTTTTAGGATAAATGGTATATCATTGAGGGAGGAAACGATACCTTAATGAGCTACTTTATGATTTATTTAAGGAAAAGTGGTTAATACTCTAGGCATAAGCATACTTGATCCTAGATTTGCTAGCATGTTATACTATTCTCAGTCAATGTGGTTAAGCTCAAGTTGGTGTGCGCTATTAACTCAAGGAGCTCAGATGAGCTGCTATTTTATGAGCAAAGTGACTTAAGCTCTAGTTATTGAGTGCCTCTGCTAATGTCATGCATCTGGATAGTCAAGCTTAGAGAGTCTTGAACTAAATCTGTAAAAGTTAAACGGAAATGGATATTAAAAAGGGAAGTTATGGTTGCCATAAAATGTGGTTATGTGATGTTGATATCAGGTAATATGCTATGGTAATTGGAATTATGAGGTATGTAGATGTGTACAATATACATGGATAGTTATGTAATGTCTATGGTATTAATGAGCATGTAAACTTACATTGAGACATTAAATGGCTAGAATGTATAATTCTTGGAATGATCATGAGATGAATGACATGACTTGTAGGACACGACATAAATTGTAGAATTTTTTATATACATATATACCACTAAATATTAATTTGCTTAACGTGTTAGCTTTTTGTATGCAAGTTTGGAGTCGGTAGACAAAATTTGACTGGAAGAGTAGCAAGTCCATCATAGATTAGTCAGAGCATACCCATTGTTGGGTTGGTTCCTATCATACATGGTATTTTATATTTTATTTATGTCATGGAATTTTGGAATTTTTTACATGTCTTTTGGTTTTAATAACATGTAATGATTTATATGATGTATTTTGTAATACAAGGTTGGTAAAAATGGAAGCAGATTTAATAACATGAGCTTTTTGTATGCAAGTTTGGAGTCGGTAGACAAGATTTGACTGGAAGAGTAGCAAGTCCACCAGAGATTAGTCAAAGCATACCCATTGTTGGGTTAGTTCCTATCATACATGGTATTTTATATTTTATTTATGTCATGGGATTTTGGATTTTTTTACATGTCTTTTAGTTTTAATAACATATAATGATTTATATGATGTATTTTGTAATATAAGGCTGGTAAAAACGGAAGCAGATTTATGTTTTATTATATCGATCGTTGGATCGATGTTGTATTTTATGATGAATTTTATGGTTTAAATGCATATGTTGCTTAAACAAGTTTTGAATGTGAAAAGTTTTATTTTAATCAGTTTTTCTATAAAAATAAACTATAGCATCCGTCAGTATAATTGGAAGTTTTTTGGCTATATCAAAAGATGTTACATAACACGAATTACCAATATAGTTGCTTTCCAAACCAACATAATTAGTTGAAAAAACATTGAGTTAATTTTACATCCAAAATCAATAAAAACTAAAGATGCTAAGTAGACCAAGAATTATACTTGAAGGAAATAAGAATAAGAGTGAACCGTGAATAAGGGTGTTACGAGGAGGGGGACCCTTTGAGGCTATGCAGAGAGAAGAGGGCTCTGACCTGCTAGGAGATGGGCTGGCTAGGGTCAAGTAATCGATCGCAAAGGAATTACTCCATCTCATATTGGGGTTCAGTTGTAAATTGTGGCGGTGAGGGAACCCATGAATCATGTCGTGGATTGTGGCATTGGCCAGGGCTTATACACCTTGATAGTAATGTTAAGTGTTGACTAATTGTAGCCCCATCAAAGTACTCGCGATTCAATTATCCTCCACCTCTGATATGCTGATTTTTTTACACTCCCACTCCCCGAATTTATAAAAGTGAAAATTGCATCAGTGTTTTTGGTTCTCAATATTCTTTGCTGCTTAACCCTAGCAATATTAATAATTAATCCGTTATTTATATTTTTTACGGAATAATTTGTTTAACACTAATTTCATAATCCTCCGGACCTCCCAATAATTATTACGTTTAATTATGTAACAAAATTATAAATATGTTAATGGTTTTAACTAAATTAAAAAGGCAAAAATCAACTAGAGAAATTCAAAGCTACCTTACACAAATAAATATAATAATTAGAAAAGCTTAAGCATATAAGAGGAAAGAGGAAAGCTGCCATCTTGGACGGCTCTGAGGAGAAAAAGACCCTAGAAGTCTTGTCTTAGCTGTGGAGCGGCTACCAGAAACAAGATCGATTTGGTTTGGTTGGCATTTTATACTGAGACCGTAATCACAATCACTTCGCTTTCTTCATCGATTTGGTTTGGTTTGGTCTCCCTAGGCCCGTTACTCATGGACTTTATTGTGCCATTTGATTTTTGTGATCTTTATTTTGAAAATGGCCCCAATTACACATAATTCCAATAATAATTCCAATTCTAATTTTATTACTCCTAATGAATTCTAATTAGAATATATGATATCTGAACTTGATTATGTCTCTTAATTTTTCTCATATAATTATAATTTAGTAAATCACATTCTATATCGATGTACAAAAATAAAATTTATATGTCATATCCATTATCTAATAAAAATATAGATAAATTTTGATTTTTTGTTTTAAAAAATTCAATCCAATGGTAAGATTTTAAATCATAAATATATTATTTCAAAAAAAAAATATTAAAATGAGTAATTATATTATATATGCATATTTGATTTAATTTTTTTATTTAGTTTTTGGAAGTAGTTAAATCTGTTAAACTAAAAGTGTAATACAACAAAATTTTTGGCCTTTTTTTATTAGTCATGATAAAATGAATTTATGAAATTTATTTAAATAGTTATAAATAAGTTTATTTTTTTCTTTACTTTTTCAGGTTGAAATTACATTATTTTATATAACAGAATTTGTTTCTTCTATAAACATTTTTAACATTATAAAAATGAAATTAAAATTTGAGATAAAACTGTATTGATTGTCATATAATAGAAAGCATTATGACAAATAAATTTCATCACCTAATTTTCTAAACTAACTAGTGATGCAATTGTATCAACTTTCAGTTAAAAATATAAATTTTTGTAACCATAAAAATTGTAGCAAATAGTAATAAATTATCTTTTCGTCTTTAAAAAGTTTGCCTCCAAAATGTTTTATATTAAGCTATGAAACTATTTCGTCTTCCATTTTATTAGTGATGGGAGACAATGTCAGTCTGTTGGCTCAAAAGTTACAATTCTTGTTTTAATGGTTTTAAAACTATGATTGAAGTGTTAGAATTTGTTATATTATTATTGTTCTAATTTTATATTTTAATGTGCAAAAAGTTGGAAGTAAGGTAAACCTTCAAAAAAGAGAAACATATGTAACAAAGAGATATATTAGGATATAAATGTAAAGTCTTATTGATTAGTGTTAAAAGTAAATCTCAAAATATAAAATTTATTTTGATAAAGTATTTTTCATGGGTAAAAAACGTAACTTTTTAATTTAGTATTCTAATTGGATATTTTAATTTTATAATTGATAGTTTTTCACCAAAAGACAAAATAGCGGCTAATTTTTATAAAACGTGAATATATCTTTACTGGCTAGTTTTTGACGATAAAACTATAAATATTTGTTGAAAGAGCATTTTAAATATTGGAAAATCAAAATTTCGGAAAAAAAAGTCTTCTACATCTCTTCCAACTTTGCGTTTGTGCACCTAAACCTTGTGTAACATTTGCACGCCTTATATAAAACGCAACGTTTGCGCCCTAAAATGCGTGATGCTCCAAAATAGGGAGGCGCGTGATGTAAATTTTGGTTGACTTTTTCATTGAGTTTTTGATGACTGGAATTTAATTTGCAACCTCTATTTTGCTATTCTCTTCCTCTTCTTCATTTTTCTATTTTTCTTCAAATTCAAATAAAATACAAGGAAAAAAAAAACAAATCAGTAAGAAAACAAAGAGCGTTCTAGATCTCTCTTTCTTTTCTTTTCTTTTTTTTTTTATAATTTATTTAGAAAAATGGAACCGAGTTCATCTCCAGTGCAGTAGCTCTCTATTTGAACCAAAAAAGCATTATCCGATTAAGAGGGAGCCAAAAGAGCACTGTTTATTCCTTCTTCTTCATATATTCTCTCTCTCCTTTCTTTCCTTTGTTCTTTCTTTCTTTTCCTTTTCTGTTTTTCTCATAATTTTAAAAAAAATGGAACCAGGTTTATATCTCCATGGATGAAGGGAGAACGAGAAAGGGGAAACGAAGGGGGAAAAAGATCAGTATTGTGTAATTAGAAAAATATTTTATAAGTTTAGAGTAAAAATTAATAAAATTTCTAGTTTTAGGGTTATTTTAAAACTAATTCCAATTTTAGGGTAGTTTTTTGGATAATGTGTCCGAAAAAAATGAATAAAAGTTTGAGCGTTATTTGGAGTAGTGCACAGAATCACTGCGCTGGCACACATTTTTTTATTTTTTGAAAAACAAATTCAATATTTTTATGTTTGGAGAAAAAATTATTGATGACTAATCCTAGCATGGACGGGTTGCACTTTGCATGAAATTGTTATGGCATAGCTTGGAAATTAACGTGGTCATTTCCTTTCAATATTTCAAATTTAAAAAACAAATTTCCTAAAATTGGCAAAGTTTGGAACGTGCCAATCTCCTTTATGACCTTCCTGGAACTGAGAAATCCAGTATAATTGCTGCCATTTGAGATTAAAAAACAAATATTTAAAAAGAGTAAAAAGTTGTGGTTCATTTTATTTAAGTTATATATATATAAGAATCCAGAAGGCCCTAACAAATAATAAATTGTCATTACTTGAAGAAATAAGCCTTGTGCGCTATGGGCTGGCGCACAGACCTGTGCACTAATCTAAATGGTATACTGCAATATAATTGGTCAATTTGACCAGTTAATCAATATAAAATTTGAATTTCGTAAAATCTATCCTAAACGTGTTTTTTAATTACACCAAACTAATAAATTTTTCAAAGCGATGGAGAGGGATAAATGTTTGGTTTGATAAGCTTTTATAATTTTGACTTTTGATAATAATTTTGTTGCACATCTTTTAAAATTTTTGTAAAGGTGAAAATTCATATTTTATATTGTTAAACCTTAAGGGGTATTTTCGTCATTTTGATGATAACAAATAATATAGCAATATTGTATTTAACATACTTGTTTTTATAAGTATATTATACAAGACATGAATTAAAATAGCAAGAATGGAGAATTGGAAGAATAATCTTTGAGAGACAAAATTCAAGTAGTAGCATGTTCACTGTCGTGACTCTATGAGTCACTCCCGTAAAGGAAGCTAACCGTTACCAAAACCAACATTTGAAGTTCACGGCCATGAAGGAAAAACAAAATCGTGAAGTCAGCATTTCAGTCACCCCCGTGAAGATTCATGCAATTTCATCCAGAGAGTTTCACGATCAGAGTCACTACTTGGATCACGGCTGAGAAGATTGTCACGCCCGTGAATGAGTATGTCACGTCCGTGACTCAATATGTCAAAACATTCCATAGAGCTTCACTACCAAGGTCACCACTTCAATCATGGCTTGGGAAGAACTGTCACTCCCGTGACAATCATAGTCACGCCCGTGAACAATGAAAGAGAAAAATGTCAGACGCAATTTTTTGGTTGGTACAACGGCTAGTTTCTTATTTAATGCACCCCAACGACTATATTCAGTCATGGGAGTATAAATGGAAGTCATTTATGCATTAAGAAAAAAGAGAATGAAAAGAATAACAAAAGAATAACATATACTTCAAATTTAATTCTGATTACAAGCTATTTGTACTTTCATACTTTGAGAACAAATCTATTCTCTGTAAAAATCTTTTTGCTCCTAATATTTGAGCAAATTAAGATTTATAAGTGGTTCTCTCTGTAATCTTTACTCAAATGAGCTTTGGGTATTTCTGGGTTAAGAGTAGAACACTTGTAAGGGTTAGTTATGTGAACCTCCAAAACACAAATTAAAAGGTTGTTTGTGTGAGCCTGTAAAACACAAAGTGAAGGTTGTTTGTGTGAGCCTGTAAAACATAAGGAATTGGTTATTGTGTGAGCCATTAAAACACAAAAAACACCATAGTTGGAAGTGAGCTTGTAAAACTCCATTGTAACACTTAGTGTGTTAGTGAAACTCCCAATTGCGATTGGGGAGAGGAGTAGGGTTTGTTAACACCCGAACCTCTATAAATCTTTGTGTCTGATTTTCTCTATCCCTCCAAAAATTAATTATTTATTTCCGCACTTTAAAATTTAATTTATTGAAACTCCAATTCAACCCCCCTTATTGGTCTAATATCTGGGCAACAATTGGTATCAGAGCTTTGTCTAGCATCGAAGCCTAAACAACGCTAGTAAAGAGTAAGATATGGCCAGTGAAGGATTCAAAAGTCTCAAACCTTACTTTGATGGAGCAAATTATGCCCATTGTAAGTTTAGGATGAAGACATACTTGGATAGTGAAGGAATTGAAGTATGAGATAATGTACGAAAAGAATGGACACCACCAACCAGAAGAGGAGCTGATGGTGAAGAAGAAATCCTATCAAGAGATGATTGGACAGAGTCTCAAAGAAGAGCAAATTTCAAAAATAAGAAGGCAATGACAATCCTATCAATCTCATTATATATTGAAGAATGTGGGAGAATACAACACTGCTCAACAGCATATAGCATGTGGAAGACATTGGAGAACTATCATGAGGGAACTAAGCAAGTCAAATCCAAGAAGATTCAACTTCTAACATCAGAATATGAGCTCTTCAAGATGAAATCCAATGAGTCAATCACTGACATGACCAACCGACTTCTATCCATTATAAATGGAATGAGGAAACTTGGGAAGCATCTGAGTTTGGAAGATGTAAACAATAAAATCCTGAGAAGTCTTCCTCTTAAACACTATGGTTCAAGAGTTGCTGGCATAGAAGAAGCAAATGAAGATATGAGCATCATGAATACTGATGTGCTGATTGGCAAACTTCTCACACATGAGATGACAGTGAAGAGAGATAGAGAGCTTGAAGCAGAGAAAAGAAAGCCCTTGGCACTCAAAGCCTCTACTTCAAAATCTTAAGAATAAAGTGAAGATGATGAAGAAATGAGTGATGATGAAAATGAGGACATCGCTATGCTTTCAAGGAGATTAAAAAGAATCATTGAGAAGAAAATGAGCAATTCCAGAAAATTCAGGCAAAGAAACCTCAAACAAACTTCTAATGACACACATAGAAGTAAGGAAGAGATAAAATGCTATGAATGTGGAAAGAAAGGACATATCAAACTAGAATGTCCAAGGCTCAAGAAGTATAAGAGCAAATACCAAAGAGACAATGGGGAGAAAGGTCATAAAGCCACATGGGATGATGAAAGCTCTTCAAGTGAAAAAGATGATAATGAAAGTGAATAGGTCAACCTATGCTTCATGGCTATTGAGGAACACATCTCGGACAAAGTAAGATCACTACACTCATACTCTTTCAATAATGATAGTAGTGATAATGATAGTAATAGTGATAGTGATGATGATGATGATGAGCAAAGCCTAATAGAAGAATTAAATATAGAACTAAATTTAGTACCTATAGAAATAATATCTCTAATTTGAAAAATAAGATAGATGGTTTAGAAAAAGAGAACATAAAGCTTAAATCATCTAATGAATCTCTTCAAAAGTCATTAGATGAATACTCATCAAGACCCTCAACAACTTCATTGTTAAAAGAAAATAATACTTTGAAAAATGAAGTTGAGGAACTTAGAAATTCCATTTCTAAATTTCACAAAGGTAAAGAGAGCTTAGATACTCTCATTGTGTCTCAAAGATCACCCTTAATTAGACATGGTCTAGGATTTAATGACACATCATCATCTTCTAACAAAACTGTATTTGTTAAGTCTAAAGAACCTAACATCTCCACACCTGTTAAGAAAGTACCAAGAAATAAGCATATTAATCCCTCTATATAGAAAAAGAATAATCATGCCTTTATGTATAAGAAGCATGCATCTAGAATAACGTAAATTAATCATGATTATGCATGTCATTGTTCTCAAAATCAGTCTAATAGAATTATGGCATTTAAATACAGTGTAAGACCAAAAAGCAAGTTTAGACCTAAACAATGTAATTATTGTATGAAAATGGGTCACATAAATAAATATTGCTGGATAAGGAAGACTCATTGGGAACCTTCATGTGCTAACCCCCAAGGACCCAAACTCATTTGGGTACCTAAAAATCATACTTGATTTGTGATTCTATAGGTATGCCTCAAGTCCACAATAAACAAAAATGCGTGGCTAGTAGACAGTGGATGCTCAAGGCATATGACAGAAGACAAAGAGCTTTTCAATAAAATCAAAAGTATTGATGGAGGTAAAGTTACCTTTGGAAACAATGCAAAGGGTAAGGTAATTGGCATTGGTTCTATTGGTGTTAATGGTACTACTTTTATTAAAGATGTATTACTTGTTGATGGCTTGAAACATAACTTGCTAAGTGTAAGTCAATTATGTGATAAAGAAAACAAAGTCATTTTTACTTCAAATGAATGTCTTGTAATCTTTATCGATGGTTAAGAAATATTTAAAGGAAATAGAGATATCAATACGTACATATTAAACTTACATGAATTATCTAATCATTCCTCTAAGTGTCTTGTGACTACTAGTGATGAATCTTGGTTGTGGCATAGAAGACTTAGTCATGCTAACATGGACTTAATACAAAGTCTCAGCACGGGAGAGCTAGTAAAAGGATTACCAAGAGTTAAATATGAAAAAGGCAAGACATGTGATCCTTGTCAAAGAGGAAAGCAACACAAGTCATCTTTCAAAGCCAAAAACATAGTAAGTACTTCAAAACCTCTTCAACTCCTGCATTTAGACTTGTTTGGACCTACTAGAATTGCTAGCTTAGGAGGAAAACATTATGCATTTGTCATCGTAGATGATTACTCTAGATTTACTTGGGGTAATTTTCTTAGCTCAAAAGAGTGATGCTTTTGAAAACTTCAAAAACTTTGCTAAAAGAATTCAAAATGAAAAAGGTTACTGCATTTCAAAAATAAGGAGTGATCATGGGAAAGAATTTGAAAATGAAAACTTTGAAAGCTTTTGTCTTGAACATGGCATTTCACATAATTTCTCATCTCCTAGGACACCTCAATAAAATGGGGTAGTTGAAAGGAAAAATCGAACTTTAATTGAAATGGCTAGAACAATGCTTAATGAATATGATTTACCAACTTATTTTTGGGCAGAAGCCACAAACACTGCATGTTATATTTCAAATCGAGTTTTCAAAAGACCTCTTTTAAACAAAACCTCATTTGAGCTATGGAATGGAAGAAAGCCCTTGATATCATACTTTAGAGTATTTGGATGCAAGTGTTTTATATTGAACACCAAGGACAATCTTGGAAAATTTGCCTCTAAGTCTGATGAAGGTATCTTTTTAGGATACTCTACAACCAGCAAAACATATAGAGTATTTAATAAAAGATCATTAACGGTTGAAGAATCCATGCATGTTGTTTTTAATAAATCTAGTAGACTTGATCTTGTGAAAGGTAGTGCTTTTGATGATGTTGTAGGTAATATGGAAAAACTTGATATTGAAAATGGAAAAGAAGAAAATGATCAAGAAAATTTACTGCAAAATGACACTCTACCTCAAAATCAAGAACAAATGGAGCAAGAACTTCCAAAAGAATGGAGAATGACGAAAGATCATCCAAAAGAGCAAATAATTGGTGATCTATCAAGGGGAGTAAGTACTAGATCTCATTTCAAGCATTTAGTCACTGACATTGCTTTTATTTCACAAATTGAGCCTAAAAATATTGATGAGGCCCTTAATGATGAAAGTTGGGTAATTGCCATGCAAGAAGAACTCAACTAATTTGAGAGAAATAAGGTATGGAATCTAGTACCTAGACCCAAGGATCATCAAATCATAGGTAGCAAATGGGTATTTAGAAACAAATTAGATGAACAAGGATTAATAACCAGGAATAAGGCAAGACTAGTTGCAAAAGGATATAATCAGGAAGAAGATAAAGATTATGATGAAACATATGCACCTGTAGCTAGATTAGAAGCTAGAAGAATACTCTTAGCATATGCATGTCACATGAATTTCAAACTTTTTCAAATGGATGTGAAAAGTGCATTTCTAAATCATTATATAGATGAAGAAGTGTATGTAGAACAACCACCAGGTTTTGAAAGCTATGATTTGCCAAATCATGTTTTTAAACTTTCAAAAGCTTTGTATGGTTTAAAACAGGCTCCAAGAGCTTGGTATGAGAGACTAAGCTTTTTTTTATTAGAAAATAACTTTACAAAGGGAAATGTTGACACAACACTATTAATCAAAAAGCATAAGCATGATATACTAATTGTTCAAATTTATGTTGATGATATAATATTTGGTTCTACTAATGAGTTGCTTTGTCAAGAATTTGCCAAGTGCATGACTAGGGAATTTGAAATGAGCATGATGGGAGAACTTAAGTATTTCCTTGGTCTACAAATAAAGCAAAGCAATGAGAGTATATTCATCAACCCATCCAAATATGCCAAATATTTAATCAAGAAATTTGGTATGGAAGGATGCAAAAATGCCAAGACTCCTATGAGCACATCAACAAAATTGGACAAAGATGAAAAGGGTAAGAGCATTAATGAAAAGCTTTATAGAGGTATGATCAGATCACTTTTATATCTTACTGCTTCTAGACCCGATATTATGTATAGTGTTTGCTTATGTGCATGATTTCAATTATGTCCTAAAGAATCTCATTTAAATGCTGTAAAAAGAATTTTAAGATATTTACATGGATCATTGCATCTAGGTTTATGGTATCCTAGGAATTCATTTTTTTATATTATAGGATATTCAGATGCAGACTATGCTGGTAGTCTTTTGGATAAGAAAAGTACTTCAGGTACTTGTTACTTCATTGGAGAATGTTTAGTTTTTTGGTTTCGCAAGAAACAAGTTTCAGTTGCTCTCTCAACTGCTGAAGCTGAATATGTAGCAGTTGGATGCTGTTGTACACAAATTCTTTGGATGAAACAACAACTTAAGGACTATGGTCATGAGATGAACCATATACCTATAAAATGTGACAACACAAGTGCTATAAATCTTTCAAAGAATCCTATTCAACACTATAGAAGCAAACATATTGACATTAGACACCACTTTATTAGAGATCATGTTCAATATGGAGACGTTGCATTAGAATTTATAAGTATAGAAAAATAATTAGCAGATATTTTCACTAAGTCTCTAAATGAGGAAAAATTTAATTTCATTAGAAGAGAACTTGGTATGATTGATGGATTAACCTTGTGATTGCAAAAATATGAAATTTTAATTATTGATCTTAAATCATATCACAAGTTATAAGATAGAAATTTTGATGAGAATTCACGTTTTAAGAAGTAGAAGCTTTGTTGAAATGATTTAGTCTTGTTGTAGGACTTCATTTTAATTTAATGAAAATTTTAGGGGAGTCACGCTCGTGGCATATATTCACGTCTGTGACTTAAATGGCCCAAAGAGACAGTGTCGTTCATGACTTAGTTCACGACATGATTCACGGCTTCAAGTGGTGAAACTTATTTTCACGGCTTGTGGTTCACGCCCGTGAAAAGAGACTTTCACGCCTGTGACTAATTTTCACTCCCGTGAACAATTACACCCCAAAACTCACAGAAGCTTTCACGCCTTGTGTCACGATTTGCTTCACGGGCATAAGTAGTGAAATTCAATGTTTCACGCCCGTGACCATTGGTTCACCCCTGTGATCGATGATCATTAACGCCCGTGATATTCAAATATCACTCCCGTGAACTTATTCACTCCTTCATTCACGGGTGGGACACTCTTTCAGCAAACCGTGAACATGAGCATTCATGCCCATGAAACCATAATTCACGCCCGTGAATGTATCGAATATATAAGAGAACAGCCGGTTACAACCTTCATTTCAACTCTCCATCTCCCAAAAATGCTCTCATTTACTCTCATTCATCGAGACATTGAAGATTCTGGCCCTAAAGACTTAACCTTTGCCTATAAATACCACCAAAAGTTCGAATCTTCAGCAAAAATCATACATTTCTAGGGTTTTACATCAAATTTTCTGTCAAAAATATTTCCAACTCCATCAACAACAAATTTCTTCAAAAATGGAGTCTGCTTCATCCAAGGGTAAGAGAAAGAAGTCCCATGCACCTAAAAGGTATGCAGATTACCTAATGAACTGCATTCGTTGAATTGTCATCCTCGGTATGCAACTTTGAAGAAGAGACCTCTTTTATCATCAAGGTCCTTCGATTGGCAGACAGTATGAAGTCATACCATTTTAAAATCAACAAAGAAAAAGCCAAATAAATGATTATAAAATCATAAAAACTTCAATATAACTAGTAATTCAGAATATAAAATTCTCACCGAAATGTCATTTCATTTTAACCTGACACCTTTATTTTTTTTACCTTCTATAGCATAAGTTTTATAGGCTCTGAAAAATAAATGTATATCAAAATGGGCATTAATATTGAAAATGCTACAAATATTGTAGAAACTATTAGCTAGTAGTATTATAACTTACAAGTTAATATGAGTTTTCAGACTTATATCGCTGCTGCCACAAGCTAGAGGATCCATGAAAAATGTCTCACTCCGTTCACAGCAAAACACAATCAACATCCAATGGTAACTAGAGATATACAAATATGTTGAAGTTAGTAAAAATGTTGAGAATAAAAATTATGCAAACATGAATGTAAATGTTTCTTACTCCTGGAAGTATAGTAGTAGAATAAAATGTTTATCTCTTTGTTCCTTCAAAGCTTCTATAATATATCTTTCTGCTATGTTAGTCTCTGTGAACATCAAACGAAGCATTTCTAGACAAAGAAATCCGATCGACGATATAAAGAATGTATCGCACAAGTTATGAAGGTACCTGCATGCATGAATTACAATACATACATAAGTATTATTTAGTAGGCACAGGAAGTTGGGCTTCATGATAGCCAGATAATACTTCATCTACAAATACCTTGACGTGACTGGGCATGATAGGTCGATTGTGCACCATAGCAATACAACATCATGCCCTTATTAATTCTATGGTGCACAATCGACTTATCATGCCCAATCACGTCAAGGTATCTGTAGATGAAGTATTATCTGGCTGTCATGAAGCCCAACTTCCTGTGCCTACTGAATACTTAACTACAGTTGGGAAATCATAAGGTAGTTTTGTTCAATGGCCACAACATCTCGGGGTTCTTGGAGAGGTAATAATTCCTAAACTTATAAAATAATAAAATATAAATTATCACATTTCATATATAATATATCATAATTTATTATTAATTGATAGGAACTTAAATCCAACATATTAAAGAAGGCTCCAAAGAATAAACAAGGTAGCGGTTTATCGAAAGAATCAGCTACAAAGCAACATGGGCCTTTAGTTAATGACAAACCATCCCCTCTTGCCACAATCACCTGCTTACCTTCATTAATGATAGCAAGTCTGCATGACGTAGGTGTCTGCAAAAACATAAAAAATCAATATTAGCTAGATTGAAGTGGAAGTGGAAGTAATGAAATTCAAAATTTTTACATATAATGCTGATATTAGAAATGGTGGGTCCACAGAGTGACAACTACTAGGAGTTGGACGAGCAAATGAAGGACCCATCTCCATCTCCATATCAGTGCCAATTTGAGATGACTTCCTAATCCTCTCTTCTATCATAATCTCAAGATGTGCAATATGTGCCAAGAATTTAGCAAATAATTTGGCCTCTATTTTAGTCTCAAGCTCTTCTATAACTTTAGGTGAGACGTATATTGCTAGTTTTCTTTTTTTAGGATTACCATAAAATTTTTTGATGGTCACAACACTTCCAACACCTCTCACATAGCTAGAATGTTTGGGTTTTTTCAAGTGCATGTGACAATATGTCATCATGCCTCTCTGGTACCCAGCTACCTTGGGCAACTTCTTCCCGTAATATCTCCTATTCACCAGATAAACAATATGTTATAAGAAATCATAGATAAAAAAAAAAGATACCTTGATATCATTGTTTGTTTAGCAAGTTATACTTACAATTTTTGTTGCCACCTCTTTTGTCTTTTCTACTGGGATTATATAATTTCCTTCTTTTGTCTTTTTTGTTCTAGCTCTTACCCAATCAAGGCTTCGATCATATGATGATGTAACATTAGAGCTCATAGATGGTGATGATGAAAAAGAAGAGATGGGATCTTCAATAATCCACTGAGTCCTTTTCCCAGCATAGCCTACACGACCCAAGAAATGTGGATGACCATTCTTTACTTGCTTTGCCTTCGTCTTGGTACTGATTTGGTGTTAAAAAAAATGAAGATCCCATTATCATGTCTTGCATAAATATAAATGTAAATTGCATTAATCTACTTCATAATTAGTACCTCATATTCTTCAAATTCATGTGCTTATTTAAACTCCTCCCAATCTTTCTCAGTGATGAAGTAATATAATTCTAATGGTGACTTTTGCATGGATTTATTTTTTATGTACTTAACCACCAATCGAAAATTAAAATCCTTCCACCGCATTCCAACAGTTTTTAGTACAATATTTTTCTTATCATCTGGAATGTTGAACTCTTTTTGCAAAATAATATTTTAGATTAATTAGTTATAATCCTTTTTATCAAATTTGTTAATAAATTTGAAGGAAAGTTACCTTGATATCTTCCCAAATTGTATTTTTAAGACTCTTTTCGACCAAATCCCAACTTGTTATTGTGATGTTCATATGGGAATGTTCTACAAGGCCAATATAGGAACTAAAAATGTCGGCATATGTTCCTATTGGGCGATCAAACTCATCAAAATCTATTGTCTTTTGTTCATTCCCTTTCTTCTTCAATTTTTTGCACGTGGTAGCTCCCATAGTTTTCATTTTTGTCACGATACTTGATGGCTCAGAATCTGGTTGTTCATTCGACATGATTTCCTCTAACATAAGCATCACAAAGAAACATGTTAGTATAATCCACAATAATAACACTTTATTTCAAAGGGAAATAAAAACAATAGATTTATTTGATAAACAATAACAAAAGCTGGTAATTATGAGTATAAACCACATTAATCGTATTACATATTTCTAAATAAACTTACAATAAACAGAGCATAGCCATATCATACCATTCTCACATACAATATTCTTTACGGTTGACCAATGTCAACCACCCTATCAACACACCAACATGTATAGAAATCATTTAACATACCAAAAACTTTAATAAACCTTCATATTCCACAATCAACATCTCAAATCTATCATCTTAACCTATCAACGACAATAAGTGCATATAACCCAAAATCATGTCATATCTTACCCCAGAAATCACCCACAGTATGCATTATAGGCAAACAACACAAGAACATGCAAGTTAAAGCTTTGAATATGGTTATGTACAAACCATACATATAGGATGAAGCTTAGCCAAAACTTGAGCTCTTTAAGCTTATCCTCTCCTTTAGGATGGACTTCTATCTCTATCTCTAGTTTCTAGCAAGATAAAAAAACATCTCATTAGCCTCTAGAAACATAACAAAATCCAGAAAAATAAAATCGAACCCTTCTCTCATAAGCTCACAAGATTTCTCTCTCAATCTTCTCTCTCACTTTCCCTATGTAAAACTTGGTTCTTGAAGCTCCAACAATGGAGAAAAGGTGAAAGAGATGTAATGGTAGCATGTTAGGTTAGTTATAAGAGCAAGATAGAGGATTTAAAGGAAATGACAGAGAAGAAATCGTAACTCTCCTTTCATGGGCATGAACCACTCATTCAGGCCGTGATTAACCTTCACGACTTGTGAATTGAAATTTTCACATTCACGGTCGTGACACAACTATTCATGGGCATGAAACAAAAGATATCAACAATTCTTTAACTCTTAAAACACTACTTAAACCTCCAACTCTCAATAACCATCGACCTAACTTATAGACCCTATTTACTGGCATTACAGTCATATAATAGAAAAATATTATGACAAATAAAATTTTATCACCTAAATTTCATAATAATTAGTGACACAATTGTATCAACCATCAATTTAAAATATAAAATTTATGACAATAAAAATTATTAATAAATAGTGATAAATTACTTTTTGTCTTCGAAAAAAATTTGCCTTCAAAATTTTTTATATTAAAATTTTTCTCCAAATAAAATAAGGAAGAATTTATATGCATCATCACTAAATATAAAATGGAAGATGAAATAGTTATGTAAAACTTATAAATTCAATTAATTAATGACGATTTGTTATCTCGTCTTATAAAATTGATATTGGTGACAATAAAAGTTGTCATAATTTATTATATTATTCTCTTCAAAATATTTCATCTAAAAAGTTTGGACATAAAATTTTGCCTTAACATTAAATCATGACAACTTTCTATTCATCGTCACTAAATATTTAAGACGAAAGTTTTTCATCACTTATCTATTCAAATAACTAATGACAAATTAATATCTCGTCATATAAAATTTATGTTAGTAACGATGACCATTGTCACAAATTTATAAATTTTGTCTTCAAAAAAATTGGCTCTAAAATTTTTGGTAAAATATTTTGCTAAAAAATTAATTGTGATGTATTTATATCCATTGTCACATAAGGTGGACAACGGTGACAAACTGATATTGTCACAAATTTGGTCAACTAATTAATGAAAAAATATATCGTTGTCATTAAAAAAAAATCGATGACAATAAAAATCATCATCAATTATATGAATTTGTCATTGAAAGATTTTGCTTCAAATTGTTTGTGTGAAATTCTACCTCTAAAAGTTTATGTAACGAATTTCTTCTTATCGTCATTAAATATACTAATTAATGACGATATAAAAGATTTATAGTGACAAAAGTAATGATTGTTACAAAAAGGAATGTTATAGTGACAATTATAAAATTTGTAATTGTTTATTAACAAATTGTAACAAAATTTTGTGTGTGGTAAGGAAATTAGTCATAAAAAGTATGATTTCTTGTATTGCAAACAATTTGAAAGATTAGTCATAAAATATTGTTTCATGGTATAACAGAGATTGATTTTGGAAGAAAGAATGGTAATGTGTATTGGATGTGATATTGTTTATATACAAGAGTTTATTACAAAGAGCACAAACTATTATACTAATTTATGAGAGTGATAGCAGCTATGAGCTATACAATATGGTGAGTTGTATAATATCTCCTATACATGAAGACTAAAACGATATTCATATAGCTAAATAAGATAATACATCAATGGGATACATCACCAAGCTCCTAAAAAATGAAATAGTCTTGTAGTATGGGTGTGTTTGGGAATACAAAACTATATTATAATCTAGTTTGACCATAAATTTAAGCTACTTAGACCAATAATTTGTATTTGGTATAGTAGATTGTTTGAAAAAAAAATAGATTCAAATCTCCAAAAAAAAGCTAGGAGAACTAGCGTTCACCTTATAAGCTAATAGAATATAATTTTATTTCTGTCATACCCTTGTTTTTTTTCACCAAATTATAGGTTATGCCCTTTGTTTCTTTTTCATTATTTTTTTCTACTGTTTTGGATTGATATATATATATATATATAGCAAAGGCCGAGTATAAGAGGAACAAGAGAAGAACCATTGTGATGAATTTTCAAACATTTTCCATAAACAATGTAAAGCTTATCATTACCTTTGCAAGATCTAGCCAAGGTGATATTTGACAAATCATGAACTATAAGATGAGATGCTCATATGTCAACAAACTAGGTGTTGGACCATGAGAGTTATTTTAATCATTTTGATGATTATAAATAATTGAGGAATAAGAAATTTAACCATATTTTATATTTTAAGTGATTAAACAAGTTAAAAAAGTTATTAAATAATCAGATCCAAAGAAATCAAGTCAATTATATTCAAAATTACAAAATATGCATAAGTCACATCCTTGTGAAAGGCTTAAGGCTCTAAGAATTCAAATTCCGTATTCATTCACGGTCAGATTCACAACATGTTTTATGGTTAAACAAGGTGTCCCGCCCATGAAATTTAAGCCCAAGAATACCAAAAGTTCTAGATTTATTAACATCTTATTTCATGAGGTAGTTCACAATTTGCACAAAGTCTTCACGCCCGTGAATATTAGAATCAAACATTTTTCAAATTTGAAGAGCTTTAATCTAAAACTTAGCAAAGCTAGTCATGCCCGTGAATCTACAAATATGCCAATTGCCTGCATGTTCCTGATGTAGTTGAATGGATATATTTTGTTTAAGACATCTCTAACGGCCATTTTTTAAAGGGACACTATAAAATACTTCAAATCTCTGAAGGAAGAATATCAAACAAGTTAAGAAGAGCTAAATTCTTTTGAGAAATCATTTATGAGAGCTATATCCGTTAATTCTTTCTTGCTACCTCATTTGAATCTTCATTTATTCCATTTCAAATCTATAAAGCTCAATTATCATCAGTTTCTAGGTTATTGAGTGTTTCATTCTTGCATACAATTACTCGATAGTTAGATTGAGTGAATTTGGTTCGGAATTAAATACTTGTATTAAGGGTTTTGTGTTGAGCCATAAAAACACTTGTAAAGGGTTTGAGGGTGAGCTTTGGAAAACCACTTGTGTAGATTTTGTTTAAGTTTGTAAAGATTTAATCTACTCATGTGAAGCATATTGCTAGTGATTGAAAATCTCAACATTGGTTGGTAGAGGACATAGGCTCTGATGGCTGGACCGCTATAAATCTCATGTGTTAGTTTTCTCTCTTATTCTTCACTTTGCTAGAATTTTTAATTTTCCAATCTTTACAACAAAATCACCAATTCACCCTTTTCTTAGTGCTTGTGGTCTTTCAATTGATATCAGAGCAAGGTCTCCACTTTGTGAAAATTTATTCATCGCAAAGAAAAGATCATGGCCTCCACAAGTCAAGCTTTTGATGTTCATGGACCAAGCTGTAGGGTTTTGAAGAATGAATCATATTCATAAACACAGCGAAAAATAAAATTTTTCAAAACACAAAACAAAAGATCATACTTGTACCATTAAAACTAATTTATACCTTGTAATTTCTTATTTATTCTTCAAATCTTCACTTTGTTGGGTTGTAGCAAACCACAACAATCCACACTAGGATGTCTTTAATGATAATCCACGCGAAAAATGAAGAAGAAACTATTAAGAGAAATGGTTTGAACAAATTCAAAGTGCTAGCTTTGAAAGTGTTCTTGAGAGAATTTTTGTTGTCTTAAAAATATTTTTTTTCACAAAAAATATTTTCATGTCTATTTTCTACCATTTTATGTCTTTTCTATTTGAATCAAATTCAAAAATAAGATGAAAAGTCAAAAATGGAGAAAATGGAAACTAATGAATAGTAATTGGCCATAATTGGCCTAATTAAGGCAAAAAATAGCCGTAGGCCAACGGATGGGAAGCTGCAGGAGCACTGCTGCTGGGCAGCCTAGTTGGCCCGCAAGCCAGACCAGCAGCCTGCCTAGCCCGCGCGGGCCCGTGACACTCCCGAATGACTTTTCTGTGTGATCTCATCGCGATTCATCCTAAAATAATTATATCATATTTTGGATCCTATCCAAGACTATTTTACTCATTCTCCATATCTTCAATGCGTGTGACCTATTAGGTTCCCAGTTATGTTGGCCACTTAAATTAATAATTAATTTAAGCAGGTCATGAGTGGTATCTAGCAACACATCATGACCTCCAATTGACCGGAAAGTCAGTGGTATGACTATGAACCTTCCATAGACAATTTCTATGCAATTATTCCTTTTACCATTCTATACCCCACTTGGTTCAGAGTATGAACATGTGTCAACTCCCACTAGACTGACTACATCACGTCCAGTCCAAGTAATGTTAGTTCTTTTCCTGAAGGCTCATTACTCTATTAGATATGTCATTGAAGACTATCTTTGAAATTTCCACTCCGGCTAGAGATTCCAGAGTAATGACCGTGACAAGAGGCCATGGGTATACACTCCTTCTATCAAGAGTGGTGAATCCTTTGTTGGTTACCCAATTACCTTCAAATACCTCAAAGTGTATTCCATCACCACCCTATGAGCTACCTCTCTGAGGCAACAAGGAATAGTATCAAAATACATAATCAATATTCAAGATATCCTTGAGTACCTCAAGTCTAAGGATACTTGCACCATTGCAATGATGAGACTATCATTGACATTTGAATAAATTATCCATATGATTGTCTCATAGTTGGTCATCCAATGTACTTAGCTACACTTAGCAAGCATCCACATGTTAACTCTAAACATCTCATGTGTATAGATTATGAGATCTACTACTCGATCCAATCAAGGAGTGTAACATGTGCTAGTCTGTCTGGATTAATAATGTCCCATCTCATTAATCCTATGACTAGGGATAATTTTGATACTAACATAAGTACACATGATAAGAATCTCAATATTATGATCTCATCATGATTTCCTTCATGCTATGTTATATGATCAAGGACTTCATTAATTGATTTAAGATCACTTATCAATTCATATATTAAATGAACATAAAATTAATGAAAAAGCCTTTTATTAATCAAATAAATTTGTACATAAGTGCTAAAGGTGATTGCCTTTAGTGCACTCCTCTAACAAGCTCCCACTTGCACTAACGCCAATCGCCTTTGTATTTAATTCCATAGGCAAGTACATGAGAATCATATTTCTTTTGGGGAAGTGGCTTAGTTAAAGGATCAGCAATATTCTGATCAGTGGACACTCTTTCTATCTTTACATCATTCCTACTAATGATTTCTCTAATCAAATGGTATCTTTTGAGTACATGTTTGGATCTTTGATGAGACCGTGGCTCCTTTGCTTGCGCAATGGCTCCATTATTATCACAATATAATTATATTGGATCAATAATGCTGGGAACCACTCCAAGTTCTGTGATGAATTTCCTTATCCAAACTGCTTCCTTTGCTGCTTCAGAAGCTGCAACGTACTCTACTTCGGTTGTGGAATCAATAGTCGTTTCCTATTTGGAACTCTTCCAACTAACTGCTCCACCATTTAGTGTGAATATATAACCTGACTGAGATTTTGAGTCACCCTTGTCAGATTGGAAGCTGGCATCGGTATACCTGCTCATAGTAAAATCTCCATTTCCATATACCAAGAATACATCCTTAGTTCTTCTTAAGTACTTAAGAATATTCTTGACAACCACCCAATAACCCTCACCATGATCCGATTTGAATCTACTCGTGACACTCAGAGTATATGATACATCGGGTCTTGTACATATCATAGCATACATGATTGATCCTATAGCTGAAGCATATGGAATCAAACTTACGTGTGTCCTCTCATCTTGTGTCTTTGGACACAAAGACTTTGAGAGAGTAATCCCATGGGTCATGGAAATATATCCCCTCTTAGACTGCTCCATGCTAAATCTCTTTAGCATCTTATCTATATATGTAGACTGTGAAAGACCAAGCAATCTTTTAGATCTATCTCTATAGATCTTTATCCCTAAAATATAGACTGCTTCTCCAAGGTCTTTCATAGAGAAATTCTTGGATAACCAAATTTTGACTGATTGTAAGGCTGAGACATCATTTCCCATTAACAATATGTCATCTACATATAACATAAGAAATACGATTGCACTCCCACTAACCTTCTTGTAAACACAAGGATCATCCAAATTTTGTAAGAAACCAAACTGTTTGATTGTCTCATCAAACCGAATATTCCAACTCCTGGATGCTTGCTTTAATCCATAAATGGATCTTTGAAGCTTACATACCTTTTTGCCATCTTTGGATATGAAACCTTCTAGTTGTGTCATGTACACATCCTCAGTCAGATTTCCATTAAGGAATGTTGTTTTCACATCCATTTGCCATATCTCATAATCATAATGAGTAGTAATGGCTAGGAGTATCCTTATGGATTTAAGCATAGCTAATGGGCTAAAAGTTTCATCGTAGTCAATTCCTTGTCTTTGATGATAACCTTTAGCAACAAGTCTAGCTTTATAGGTAATCATATTACCATCCATGTCAGTTTTCTTTTTGAAAACCCACTTGCACCCTATAGGCTTTATTCCTTCGGGTGGGTCAACCAAAGTCCATACTTGGTTTTCATACATGGAATCCATTTATGACTTCATGGCTTGAAGCCATTTGTCAGATTTTGAACCATTCAGAACCTCTTCACAGGTTGTAGGCTCATCATTTTCTATGAGCAATACGTCGTTCTGTTCACTAATGAGAAATCCATATCTCTTTAGAATAGTACGTATCCTACTTGACCTACGAAGCTCTTGTGCTTCATAAGGTTGAGCTGTTATATCATATGTATGAGTAACAAGCTCAGGTTCAAGCAGTTGATCAGCATCTATTTGAGCATCTTGAACTTCCTCAAGTTCAATTTTGCTCCCACTATCTCCTTTTAGAAGAAATTCTCTCTCTAAAAAGATAGCATGTCTTGAAACAAAAACCTTTTGTTCCAAGGGGTGGTAAAATTGATATCCATATAATGCTTTTGGATATCCCACAAACAGACATCGGTCAGACTTAGCTTCTAGCTTATCTGACATTGTCCGCTTCACATAAGCAGGACAACCCCAAATTCTCACGTAGGAAAATGTAGGCCTCTTGTTATACCATATCTCATATGGAGTAACATCAAATGGCTTTGAAAGAACTCCATTTAATATATAAATGGCAGTCTCTAGTACATAACCCCAAAAGGATTTAGGCAATTCCGCAAAACTCATCATAGACCTTACCATGTCTAACAAAGTTCGGTTTCTTCTTTTAGCCACACCATTGTGTTTTGGCGTGTAAGGTGGAGTCCATTGAGATAAAATCCCATTATCCCTAAAATAATCTAGAAACTCTTGGCTCAAGTATTCACCTCCTTGATCTGATCGAAGTGTTTTAATACTTTTGCCAAGTTGTTTCTCTACTTCATTTCTGAATTCTTTGAACTTTTCAAAAGCTTCAGATTTGTATCTCATAAGATACACGTATCCATATCATGAGTAGTCATCAATAAAAGTAATGAAGTAGATGAAACCACCTCTAGCGTGTGTAGACATTGGACCACATACATCTAAATGTATTAAGTCTAAAAGTCCATTAGCACATTCACCCTTTCCCTTAAAAGGTAATTTAGTCATCTTGCCTAGTAAACAAGATTCACATGTGTCATATGATTCATAATCAAATGACCCCAAACTACCACTTTTGTGTAGCTTAGCCATGCATTTCTCACTTATATGACCAAGACGACAATGCCATAAATAAAATGATTTCAACATATCTTGTTTTTGCCTTTTATTATCATTGATGTTTAAAATTGGATTTGACATATCTAATATGTATATTCCATTGCATGATGTACCATTAGCATAAAGAATTCCATTCAACATAATAGAACAACAATTGTTACTAAAAGCTAAAAGGAAACCATCTTTATTTAGACTTGAAACAGAAATAATGTTTTTAGTCAAAGCAGGTGCATAATACCAATTATCCAAATTTAATATAAGCCCACTAGGTAGGGTCAATACATATGTTCCTATAGCTAATGCAACAACCCTTGCTCCATTTCCAATGCATAGGTCTGACTCTCCCTTATTGAGCTGTCTACTGTTCCTTAGGCCCTGCATATCAGTGCATATGTGTGAGCTACAACCGGTATCTAATACCCATATATTATTATTGGAAACGGTATTAATTTCAATGACAAAAATACCTGAAGTAGATGGGGCATCAGATGCCTTCTTCTTCAAGGACTCCAAGTAAGCTTTGCAGTTTCTCTTCTAATGGCCATCCTTACCACAACGGAAGCATGTCCATTTTGGAGCAATATCCTTGGCCTTCTTCTTGGCCACGCCTCCCTTAGGCTTCATGGACTTCTTCTTCTTCTTCTTCTTAAGGTTCTTCCTTTTAGAACTTGAAGAGTCCACTAGCATCACAGCCTTACTGTCCTTCTTGATAGATGGCTCAGCTATTTTAAGCAAGTTAATCAGCTCAAGAATAGTGGTAGATATTTGGTTCATCCTATAGTTAAGCACAAAATGTGAATAACTATCAGAAAAACTGGTTAGAATTAAGTCAATACTTAATTCATGGTCCATCACAAATCCCAAGGTGGCCAACCTCTCACTATAGCCATTCATCTTCAATGCATATTGCACTGGAGATATCCCCTCAACCATTTTAGTGCGGAAGAGCAACCTTGAAGTTTCGAACCTTTCGGAACATGCTTGCTCATCAAAAAGCTCTCTTAGATGGTATACTATGGAATTAGCATCCATAGCCTCATGCTACTTTTGCAACTCAGCTGACATAGTAGCAAGCATAATGCAGCTTGCCATCTCACTATCATCGAGATGCTTTTTTTATGAACATCTTCAGAAGCTTTAGCAGCAGGGGGATTAGGGAGTGCCTCATCTAGGACATAGCCAATCTTTTCGGATTTGAGAAATATTCTCAGATTCCTTAGCCAATCTAAAAAATTGGGCCCAGTCAACTTATTTGATTCCATTAGTGATCGAAAATTCACACTTGTCATGATGATGATTCTAGCAACCTAGATGTAAACTAGAACATGTTAGAATGTACATAAAATGCATGTTTATTAGGTCTTTAATAAATCGCATTATGGCTCCCACTATTTTATTGCGAATCCATAGCCCTCACTATGAACCTGAGAGAACTTATATGGAAGTTCTCCTAGTGGGTCGGTATCCAACTAGCTAAGAATAACCTTGAGGCAACTCAACAAGCTATCCTTAGTTTGGTTGGTAGGTATCTAATCCATACCAATTGCATTATTCATGCAACTATCAAATATTGTGCTATCAACTTATTGATGTGTGCACATACATTGGGTTATCGACTTTTGATATGTGTACATCTCATGTATACAAACCCAACTTCACCTCCAATACACATTAACCTTGGCACAAATCCAATAAGTTAATAATATCGGTTAAGTCTAACCCATTAATCGTGAAATCTAATTTCAATGGATTGAACATATTCTTATAGAGCGAGCTTGAGGCAACTCAACAACCCTAACTCTAGAAGAACTCTGGTTCTCCCCATATTAATGGAAGGTGTAAGACTTAATTGTTTATTTAGTGAGGGATTTCTTTTTTAAGTCTCATCAAGTTATTATTTCATCCTTTTATATATCATACATTCATCACATTGATATATAAAGATAGTTACATTAACTATATGGCATGATTATGGACATACTAAAGTCAATCTCTTGAGCCAAAGAGAAATTGACTAGGTCTTACCTAGGTATATGCATGAATTTACAACCCAAAATAGAAATCAAATTCCTATTTCTAAGTCTTCTTGTTTATGGTACCATCTCCTTTGCTTCTTACTCCTTTGTATCTTCATTCTATCCTAATCCTATGTAATCAAATTACATATTTCAAATTATAGAAAAACTTCATTTACATTTGAGGGGAGTAAGATGAGAAGAGAAATACATAAGAAAGAAAAAGAAGTAGGGGCACGCAGACCCTATTTACCATAAAAAAAATAATTTCATGCATGCTTAATCACATTGGGCCTAAGTCCATAATCATCCATCATGCCTTTTCATACACCCCCTAACATGCATTCTCTAATGCACAAAATAAAAATGACAATTTTGGATTTCAATTTGTAAATCGATTCAACACTTGAATCGAAATTGACTATATGTGTTCTTTTGGTTAATTTAATTTTGTATGTCATTTTAAAGTGGAATTTAATATTTAATCAAATTAAATTAAATTCCATATTTCCAGAAATAATTCCAAATTAATTCTTCTTAAAATCATAATATTATGATGTTAAAATTAAACAATTTAATTTTAATATACATACCAATTTCTAGTCATACTAGAATTACAATTGCACAACTTAAATTAATTCAAACTTAATTTCAAAAAATTCTAAAAATTTTTAGAACATCAAATCACCATTCTAATTATCTTTAGGTTAGCTTAAGTTCATCAAAATATTTTTGGCACAAGCCAAAATTACTAAGACAAATGAACCAACACACTTAGACGCTCAAAATGACTAATTCGATATCTAGAATTTTTAAAATTTCAAATACTTGAAAAATAATTTTGGCATACATCTAACATCAAAATAACATATTTTTAATCACATAAAAATTATTTCAATATGCTGAAAATAAAATAAACACATACAAAAAAATCAAACAAAACATCCCCACCGGGTATGCTAAAACAGTCCAGTTTTTGTGTTTGTTTGAAAAATTAATTAAAATAATTTTCAATTAATTATTAGACACTTCCAGAGGCATAAAATATTCTCAATATGTCTAAATAATATTTTCATAATTAAATTACAAGAAAAATATAACCAACCCCATCAATTAAGCCAAACAACAACACATGTTCATAAAAAGACAATTTTAGACATTTTTGAAATAAATCCGAAATTAATTTTTTGAATGCCATTCAAATCATTTTTCAATCAAAATAATCATTCTTAATCATCCCATGATCAGATTAAAGAAATAAAAATATGTAAATTATATTTTACAAATTAATTTCAATTTTTCAAAACCTATTGATCCAAAATCATAAAAAACATGCAATCCCATTGCACTTTCAATTGAAATTAATTTTAATGGATACAAGGAGGCTCTGAGACCAATGTAGGGTTTTGAAGAATGAATCATATTTATAAACACAGCGAAAAATAAAATTTTTCAAAACCCAAAATAAAATATCATACTTGTACCATTAAAACTAATTTATATAAATGTAAATGTTAAAACTTATACCTTGTAAATTCTTATTTGTTCTTCAAATCTTCACTTTGTTGGGTTGTAGCAAACCACAACAATCCACACTAGGATGTCTCTAATGATAATCCACACAAAGAATGAAGAAGAAACTATCAAGAGAAATGGTTTGAATAAATTCAAAGTGCTAACTTCGAAAGTGTTCTTGAGAGAATTTTTGTTGTCTTAAAAATATTTGTTTTCACAAAAAATATTTTCATGTCTATTTTCTGCCATTTTATGTCTTTTCTATTTGAATCAAATTCAAAAATAAGATGAAAATTCAAAAATGGAGAAAATGAAAACTAATGAATATCAATTGGCCATAATTGGCCTAATTAAGGCCAAAACCAATGGATGGGAAGTTGCAGGCACGCTGGGCCTGCTGCGGGCTGCTGCTGGGCAACCTAGCTAGCTCGCAAGGCTGACCAGCAATCTGCCTAGCCCGCGCAGGCCCGTGACACTCTGAACGATTTTTCCATGTGATCTCATCGCGATCCATCCTACAATAATTCTCTCATATTTTGGATCCTATCTATGACCATTTTACTCATTCTCCATATCTTCAATGCGTGTGGCCCATTAGGTTCCCAGTTATGTTGGCCACTCAAATTAACAATTAATTTAAGCTGGTCATGAGCGGTATCTAGCAACACATCATGACCCCCAATTGACCGGAAAGTCAATGGTTTGACTACGAACCTTTCCATAGACAATTTCTGTGCAATTATTCCTTTCACCATTCTATACCCCATTTGGTTCAGAGTATGGACATGTGTCAACTCCCATTACACTGACTACATAATTAGATTAATCTTTTTAAATAATTAGATTAATCTTTAAATAATTAGATTAAATAATTAGAATTTAGATTAAATAATTAGAATATCTTTAATTTAGAATTCTATTTTATATATTTGAAATTTAGAATTCTAGTTAAAGTAATGTTAGTTCTTATCCTTGAGGCTCATTACTCTATTAGATATGTCATTAAAGACTATCTTTATGACATTTCCACTCTGGCCAGAGATTCCTGAGTAATGACCATGACAATAGGCCATGGGTATACACTCCTTCTATCAAGAGTGCTGAATCCTTTGTTGGTTACCCAATTACCTTCAAATACATCAAGCTGTATCCAATCACCACCCTATGAGCTACCTCTCGGAATAGTGTCAAAATACAGAATCAATATTCAAGATATCCTTTAGTACCTCAAGTCTAAGGATACTTGCACCATTGCTATGATGAGACTATCATTGACATTTGAATAGATTATCCATATGATTGTCTCATAGTTGGTCATCCAATGTACTTAGCTACACTTAGCAAGCATCCATATGTTAACTTTAAACACCTCATGTTTATAGATTATGAGATCTACTACTCGATCCAATCAAGAGTGTTAGTCTGTCTAGATTAATAATATTCTGTCTCATTAATCCTATGACTAGGGATAATTTTGATACTAACATAATTACACATGATAAGAATCTCAATATCATAATCTCATCATGATTTCCTTCATGCTATGTTATGTATCAAGGACTTCATTAATTGATTTAAGATCACTTATCAATTCTTATATCAAATGAACATCAAATTAATGAAAACTCCTTTTATTAATCAAATAAATTTGTACAATAAGTGCTAAAGGTTATTGCCTTTAGAGCACTCCTCTAACACAAGCTACACATAACCTCCATTTTTTGATGGCATAGACGATGCCTACTAGAGAAACAAAATGGAATATCTTGGACAACAAAGGTGTCAAATTATGGGATGTAACATCCTTGACCTTCCCCACATGCATTTCATTGAACATAAGCATCTTGCATACAATTCAATTGAACACGTGCATTTCATACGTATTTTCGTAGGAACAAGTTCATGACACGCACTAGCTACGTGTCCTAGTATTTGGAAATTATATCGAGTCACACGTGTATCCTTATAACCTAAATAAAGATAAAAAACTATTAGAAATTAATTGAATAAGGTGACTAAATTAAAGTAAGAAAAATGATTAGATTAAGATTAGTGAACATTTACATTGCTAATTTAGTTAAATCGGGTCAAATAATTAAGCTGTATCATTGTGTGAATTAGTAGAATTATAAATATATGTAAATAATAATAATAATATAGACAAAATAAAATGAAAATGACATAAAAGAGAAATAGAAGAGAAGAGAAGAGAAAGGAGAAGAGAAAGGAGAAAAGAGATGAGAAAAAGATAAAAAGACAAAAACCAAAAGTTAGCTTTATCTTCCCATTTCTGCCTTATTCTCCAGTCCAACTTCTTCTTCAATTTCCTCCATTTCAGACTTCAATTCTTCCTCGTTTCACCTAGTTTTTGAAGCTAATTGATCCCTTGCAAGGTTGTTCTTGGTAAGTAATCAATTCTTATTGCTATAGGGTTGATTTGAGTTGCTTAGGTTCCATATTAGGCACTGAATTGCACCAAGATTTGGATATTAATAGAAATTGATTCTAGAAAAGTGTAAAACACAAAACCTGATCCTTTATGTCTTAGATTTGTGGACATGTAAACATGTTTGCAAGATGTTATGTATAGGAAGAGATATGCTCTTCGTACTGAAACTGGTCAGGGTGTGAACCCTAACCAAGTTAGCTACTATGTTTTTTGATTGCAAATATGTTAAAGCCATTATTTGAAGTATCTCAAAACATAGAGGTTGTAGATATATGTGTTATGTATTTGTATACCAAATTTTAGGTTCATAGGTCTTGTAAATGTTGAGTTATGGTGAATGGAACCATAACTGTTCTATGGTTTGAACTACCTACTGGGTTCCCTGGGCAGAGGCAGAAATGTGTTTGGCTCCTTTGAGCTCGTTAGAGCTAGATTATGTAACTGAGCAAAGAATTAATGTTATAGGTATATGTCTTAGCTAAAATTGTGGTACTAATTTCATATTAATTGTGTATGTATAAACTAAGTTATGGGCTTTAGAAGTCATACTGGTCCGGAAGCCAATTCTGTTCTAGATTAGTGAAATGTTGCTTATGATTTGAAGACCTTAGAGGCATACTTGATAAAAGTTGAAAATATGAAACATGTTCCATATGAATCCATATAAGTGTCTATAAATATTCATTAAAATAGGACTTATATATTATAAGTTATGATGAACCCAAATAAGTACCCTGAAACTGCCTACAGGCAGGAAACAAGGCAGAAAATAGAACACACTTAGAAATTCCAAAACCATATTGTACAATGATCCAATTGGTTTGAAATTTTAATATGTTCTGTAATTATATGTTAGTGTTAATTACTAATAAGAATCATATTATTTGGTCAAGTGTAGAAAAATATATAGGCTAAACAGTCCCATAAGGTCACACTACCTCATAGGAACAATCTTAACTATTGACATGAACAATGCATATTAATTTTTTTTAAGCCACATTAAGTCTCTCTAATCATGAGTTAATCGATTATGTTTTCATATTAGGCTCGCAACATATTGGAGACCCACAAGGATCAGATAGACAATAAGTTAGGGATCAGAATCAAAGGAGAACGGTGAGTCTAATTATTGATTGAATTCTTTAGTGCAAATGAATGTTGCTTGCTATGTGATTCATATGATTGTCATGATTGGTCCTTGATAATGTAATGATGGATAATTTGTGACATTTTGGTACATATAAATGGTATACTTGTGGTATATTTGAAGTATATGTTTGACATATGTGATATATATACATGGTATATGCGTAGTATATGCAAGGTATATGTGTGGAATATGAGGTATATATGTGGTATATGTATAATATATGTGATAAGATACAATGGTTGATGAATGCTTAAATACAAGTGCATATGCATATGGACTAAAAAGGCATTGTGACTAGTTAATCGATATTGTAAAGCAAAAGAAGAGGCCTATGGCCCAATAAATGTGCAAATGAAACAAATGATCAAGCTAGCTAGCAAATGCAAATGCAAATGTTCACATGGCAAATGTTCACATGGAAACCCGGGTCAATGTCTGTTTAACTTAGTCACAACAAAATGAAACAAGCAAAGCATTTGCATACATAAGGAGTAATGATTATATGTTTCAACTTTATTGATACATATATGATACTGATGAATGGAATGGAATACGTGGTATATATTGGAATTGTGATTTATTACTATGAGTTGTTTGGTACTTTAGAGCTCATTGGATGATTATTCTCACTGAGCCACAACTCATCAATTTACATCATTTTTCAGGTAAAGAAAAGTGATAGCTCTTTTTGAGTAGTGTATAGAAGACATGGAGCACAGGTCATTGGCCGAGCGTCATCACTCTCTCTCTCCTTGCATTCCACACAAGCATAAAAAATATGTCATCTGCATTTTGTATTTATATGGTTGAATATGTACAGTCAATTTGGAATGGGTTTTAAAAATGTATAAATGAAATCAACTCGTAAATACTTATGTGTAAAGTTTATGTTTTAATATATGTGATATATCGTATTGTGGTTTTAATGTTGACTTGAAAAGTCATTAAGTAATATTACAGGATATGAGACTTGCAAAGTCATTAGTTGATTTTACAGGATATGATATAAAAAAAAATTGTACTACCAATGTTATTAGGGCATTTTCTCTTTCCAACATGCAGTATGTGATTATTTGATACAGAAATAGGTTATACGCAAATGCATAAGGTGTGACATTACAATTTTTAATAGGGTATTTTACCTTTCGAGTATGCCATGTATGATTACTTGATACAGGGATAGGTTATACTCAAATGCATAAGATGTGGTGTTACATTTTTGGTATCAGAGCAGGGATAGGTTCCATGGGAACATGCATATGCATAAGAACATGATAACATATGCATCCTATGTGTTGAACATTATGTAGTGACATAATTTCATTTATTTTAGGGACATCATAAGACATAATTCACCAAGGAGGGAGAGGCCGGCCGAAATGCATTCTCATGAGGCATCACCTTATTTACATAGAGAACAACCAGCAATAGGAGCTAGAGCTGCAGTACATGCATCACAGTCATCTCATGCAGAAGTACCCCATGAAATCCTAGAACAAGAAGTATATGGTCCTGAAATGTACAAGGAAAGACGTTATGACAAGCTGAGGAAACATGGTGCAACTGATTTTAATGGCACAACAGATCCAACAGAAGCTGAGACATGGATGAAAAGGACACAGAGGGTACTGAATATGATGAGATGTACCCCGGATGAGAAATTCAATTATGCAGTATCCTTACTGCAAGGAAATGCTTATGAATGGTGGGAGACAGTCCCCGACAGTGATGCACAACCACCGGTGTTGACATGGAATGATTTCCTTCGGGAATTTTAGAATAATTACATGCCTAAAGCATATAAAGATGAGAAGAGGAAGGAATTCCTGAATCTAAAACAGGGGAACATGTCTATTGCTGAGTATGAGGTGCAGTTCAATAGACTTTCCCACTATGCCACCTTCATGGTCTCTACTGAAAAAGACAAATGCAGGAAGTTTGAGGAGGGCCTCAAATATGAGATTAGAAATAGAATCACAACTACTGATCTTGATAGTTATGCCAGACTCAGAGCTGCTGCAATCAGAGCTGAACGGTTAATGAAAGAAGCTGGGGAACAACAAATAAAAAGGCCATCACGTGAGTTCTTTGGTGAGTCTAGCAGAAGGTTGGGGAAAAGAGGTAGATATATGTCTGCACAATCTGGTAACAGAAGTGGGTATTCCAGTTCTAGAGGTCGAGGCATAACTTTCTCTTACCCAGGCAAAGGGCAGAGCCAATATGTTGAACAGAGGCCCACATGTAGTCATTGTGGTAGAAAGCATACGGGTGAATGTAGAAGGCTCACAGGAGCATGTTATTTCTATGGATTGATGGGGCACATGTATAGAGACTGTCCAAATAGAGCCAAACTAGCAGAGACCAGCAGAGGCAGAGGAGTATTTGAGACTACTGTTGAGGCACCGAGGGTCTACCCTACTAGTGGAACACAAGGCAGAGGAAGAGGCAGGGGCAGGACTGGTACAATGGGCAGAGGAGTGACCAGATCTGAAGGTCAGAGTTCTAGACCCCCTACTCAGGCCAGGGTGTTTGCTATGACTAGACAGGAGGCGGTGGATGCTCCCGAAGTAGTTACCGGTTATATTTACATTTATAATATGTTAGCATATGCATTGATTGACCCAGGCTCCACTCATTCATTTATATCATTGCATATGGCATCTAAACTGCATCAAACGCATGAGCCTCTGGGAATTGACATAAATGTGAGTACACCATTGGGAACAATGGTAGTTGTGAATAATGTCTGTCGTGATTGCCTGATATGCATTGATAGAGCTGAGTTAATAGCTGATCTGATTTTATTGCCAATATATGAATTTGATGTGATATTGGGAATGGACTGGTTAACTAGACATCATGCAATAGTGAATTGCTTTACTAAAGAAGTAATTTTGGAATCACCAAACCAACCAAGGGTAGTATTTCTAGGTGAAAGAAAACTTGTGCCTACATGTCTAGTTTCAGCTGTAAAGGCATTTTGAATGATCAAAGGGGATGTGAAGCATATTTGGCATATGTGACTGATACTAGAACCACTGATAGCTTGCTTGAAAATATACCAGTGGTAAGGGAATTTGCTGATGTATTCCCAGATGATCTACCTAGTTTACCACCAGATAGAGAGATATAATTTACTATTGAACTAGTACCAGGAACTGCACCAATATCAAGGTCACCCTACAGAATGGCCACAGTTGAGTTGAAAGAACTAAAGGCCCAATTGCAGGAGTTACTTGACAAAGGGTATATTAGACCTAGTGTATCACCATGGGGAGCTCCAGTGTTATTTGTTAAAAAGAAAGATGGAACAATGAGATTGTGCATCGATTATAGGCAACTGAAAAAAATGACGGTGAAGAACAAATATCCATTGCCTAGAATAGATGATTTGTTTGACCAGTTGCAAGGAGCCCAAATATTCTCCAAGATTGATTTGAAATCAGGCTATTACCAGCTGAAGGTAGCAGAAGCGGATGTTCCAAAGACTGCCTTTCGAACCAGGTATGGGCATTATGAATTTTTAGTAATGCCATTTGGATTGACTAATGCTCCAGCTGCATTTATGGCTTTAATGAATAAGGTGTTTCAACCATATTTGGATAGGTTTGTGATAGTATTTATTGATGACATATTGGTGTACTCAAAGAATAGGGGAGAACATGAACAACATTTAAAAGTTGTGTTGCAAACTTTGAGAGAGAAACAATTATATGCCAAATTGAGTAAATGTGAATTTTCGTTAGATCATTTGGTGTTTCTTGGACATGTGGTGTCGTGTAAGGGCATAGAGGTTGACCCAAAGAAAATTGAGGCTATGGTAAATTGGGAAGCTCCTAAAAATGTTTCTGAAATGAGTAGTTTTTTGGGTTTAGCCGGATACTACCGCAGATTTGTTTATGGATTCTCCTTAATTGCTAGCCCTTTGACTAAATTGTTGAGAAAGAATGTGCCTTTCAAGTGGAGTTCTGAATGTCAAAGGAGTTTCGATGAACTAAAACACAGGCTAACCTCAGCACCAGTGTTAACCATCCCTACAGGTACAGGTGGGTTTACAGTATATAGTGATGCTTCTCACCAAGGCTTGGGATGTGTGTTAATGCAACATGGTAAGGTGATAGCTTATGCATCTAGACAACTGAGACCACATGAGATCTCATATCCAGTGCATGATTTAGAACTGGCTGCAGTCATATTTGCATTGAAGATTTGGAGGCATTATTTGTACGGTGAGACATTCCAAATCTTCACAGACCATAAAAGCTTGGGTTATTTGCTGACACAGAAAGAATTAAACATGAGGCAGAGACGGTGGTTAGAGCTATTGAAAGATTATGACTGTACAATTGAATACCATCCAGGGAAAGCCAATGTGGTAGCAGATGCATTGAGTAGGAAGGCTTGTAGCAGTGTAGCTCACTTGCAAGTATCCTCTTTTCCATATTTGATTCAATTATGATCTATGAATGTTGAATTAAATATACATGATGAAGGATCACTAATTGCTACTCTTCAAGTCAGACCTATACTAAAGGAGAGGATCAAAGAAGCACAAAGCAAAGATTCTGAATTATATGAGAAAATTGATGTGGTAAGGCAGGGAAATAATACAGAGTTTCATTTGTAGAATGATACACTGATGTTAAAATAACGCATGTGTTCCAGACACTGAGAACTTGTGTCAGGAAATAATGGAAGAGGCACATAATGCACCGTATGCAATGCACCCAGGGATGACAAAGATGTATCACAGTTTAAGGCCTCATTACTGGTGGCCAAGAATGAAGAAAGACATAGCAGAATATGTTTGCAAATGCTTAACATGTCAGCAGATTAAGATAGAACATCAAGCACCAGTTGGTAAACTACATCATTTACCAGTGCCAAAATGGAAATGGGAAAGAATAACAATGGATTTTGTTTATGGATTGCCTAGAACTCCACGGAAAAATGATGCAATATGGGTAATTATTGATAGGTTAACAAAGTCAGCACATTTTCTACCTATCAGATGGGGGTGTACACTTGAGAGTTTGGCCAAATTATATGTGAATGAGATAGTCAGATTGCATGGCATTCCAGTGTCCATTGTGTTTGATAGAGATCCACGGTTTACTTCATGATCTTGGGTGAGTTTACAAGATGCATTGGGAACAAAATTGAATTTCAGCACTACATTCCACCCACAGACTGATGGACAATCAGAAAGGACTATACAGCCATTAGAAGAAATGCTTAGGGCATGTTCTATGGAATTCAGAGGTGCTTAGGATGAATATATAACATTGATTGAATTTGCTTACAATAACTAGTATCATAGCAGTATCCAGATGGCACCATATGAGGCATTGTATGGCAGAAAGTGCCGAAGCCCCATCATTTGGGATGAAGAAGGAGCACGTGCATTAGAAGGGCCAGAGATAGTGCAAGACACAGTGGATAAGATCAAGGTTGTCAAGAACAAGCTAAAGGCAGCCCAAGATAGACAGAAAAGTTACGCTGATTAGCATAGAAGGAAGATGGAATACGAGTTAGGTGAAAAGGTGTTTCTTCGTGTATCTCCATGGAAAGGGATAATCAGATTTGGCAAGAAGGGTAAATTGAGCCCAAGATACATAGGGCCTTATAAAATTCTTGTGAAGATTGGTCCATTGGCTTATAGGTTGGATTTACCACCCGAGATGGCTCAGATTCATAATGTGTTTCATGTGAGCATGCTTAGAAGATACAGGTAAGATCCTACACATGTACTTAAAGATCAAGCCATTGAGATTGCAGAGGATATGAGTTATGTTGAGGACCAGTGCAAATCATTGGATACAAGACTAAACAGCCAAGAAACCAAGAAATACCTTTGGTTAAGGTATTATGGCGTAACCATTTACAAGAAGAGGCAACATGGGAAAAAGAAGAAAATATGAAAAAGCAATATCCACACCTGTTTTCAGGTATTAATTTTGAGGACGAAATTTTTAAAAGGAGGAGAGAATTGTAACATCCTTAAACTTCCCCACATGCATTTCATTGAACATAAGCATCTTGCATACAATTCAATTGAACACGAGCATTTCATACGTATTTTCGTAGGAACAAGTTCATGGCACGCACTAGCTACGTGTCCTAGTATTTGGAAATTATATTGAGTCACACGTGTATCCTTATAACCTAAATAAGGATAACAAAGTATTAGAAATTAATTGAATAAGGTGACTAAATTAAAGTAAGAAAAATGATTAGATTAAGATTAGTGAACATTTACATTGCTAATTTAGTTAAATCGGGTCAAATGATTAAGTTGTATCATTGTGTGAATTAGTGGAATTATAAATATATGTAAATAATAATAATAATATAGACAAAATAAAATGAAAATGACATAAAAGAGAAATAGAAGAGAAGAGAAGAGAAAGGAGAAGAGAAAGGAGAAAAGAGATGAGAAAAAGATAAAAAGACAAAAACCAAAAGTTAGCTTTATCTTCCCATTTCTGCCTTATTCTCCAGCCCGACTTCTTCTTCAATTTCCTCCATTTCAGACTTCAATTCTTCCTCGTTTCACCTAGTTTTTGAAGCTAATTGATTCCTTGCAAGGTTGTTCTTGGTAAGTAATCAATTCTTATTGCTATAGGGTTGATTTGAGTTGTTTAGGTTCCATATTAGGCACTGAATTGCACCAAGATTTGGATATTAATAGAAATTGATTCTAGAAAAGTGTAAAACACAAAACCTGATCCTTTATGTCTTATATTTCTGGAAATGTAAACATGTTTGCAAGATGTTATGTATAGGAAGAGATATACTCTTCGTACTGAAACTGGTCAGGGTGTGAACCCTAACCAAGTTAGCTACTATGTTTTTTTATTGCAAATATGTTAAAGCCATTATTTGAAGTATCTCAAAACATAAAGGTTGTAGATATATGTGTTATGTATCTGTATACCAAATTTCAGGTTCATAGGTCTTGTAAATGTTGAGTTATGGTGAATGGAACCATGACTGTTCTATGGTTTGAACTGCCTACTGGGTTCCCTAGGTAGAGGCAGAAATGTGTTTGGCTCCTTTGAGCTCGTTAGAGCTAGATTATGTAACTGAGAAAAACATTAACGTTATAGGAATATGTCTTAGCTAAATTGTGGTACTAATTTCATATTAATTGGGTATGTATAGTCTAAGTTATGGGCTTTAGAAGTCATACTGGTCCGGAAGCCAATTCTGTTCTAGATTAGTGAAATGTTGCTTATGATTTGAAGACCTTAGAGGCATACTTGATAAAAGTTGAAAACATGAAACATGTTCCATATGAACCCATATAAGTTTCTGTAAATATTCATTAAAATAGGACTTATATATTATAAGTTATGATGAACCCAAATGAGTACCCTGAAACTGACTAAAGGCAGGAAACAAGGCAGAAAATAGAACACATTTAGAAATTCCAAAACCATATTGTACAATGATCCAATTGGTCTGAAATTTTAATATGTTTTGTAATTATATGTTAGTGTTAATTACTAACAAGAATCATATTATTTGGTCAAGTGTAGAAAAATATATAGGCTAAACAGTCTCATAAGGTCACACTGCCTCATAGTAACAATCTGAACTATTGACATGAACAATGCATATTAATTTGTTTAAGCCACATTAAGTCTCTCTAATCATGAGTTAATCGATTATGTTTTCATATTAGGCTCACAACATATTGGAGACCCACAAGGAGCAGATAGACAATAAGTTAGGGGTCGAAATCAATGGAGAACAGTGAGTCTAATTATTGATTGAATTCTTTAGTGCAAATGAATGTTGCTTGCTATGTGATTCATATGATTGTCATGATTGGTCCTTGATAATGTAATGATGGATAATTTGTGACATTTTGGTACATATAAATGATATACTTGTGGTATATTTGAAGTATATGTTTCACATATGTGATATATATACATGGTATATGCGTAGTATATGCAAGGTATATGTGTGGAATATGAGGTATATATGTGGTATATGTATAATATATGTGATAAGATACAATGGTTAATGAATGCTTAAATACAAGTGCATATGCATATGGACTAAAAAGGCATTGTGACTAGTTAATCGATATTGTAAAACAAAAGAAGAGGCCTATGGCCTAATAAATGTGCAAATGAAACAAATGATCAAGCTAGCTAGCAAATGCAAATGCAAATGTTCACATGGCCAATGTTCACATGGAGTTCCGGGGCAATGTCTATTTAACTTAGTCACAACAAAATGAAACAAGCAAAGCATTTGCATACATAAGGAGTAATGATTATATGTTTCAACTTTATTGATACATATATGATATTGATGAATGGAATGGAATATGTGGTATATATTGGAATTGTGATTTATTACTATGAGTTGTTTGGTACTTTAGAGCTCATTGGATGATTATTCTCACTGAGCCACAACTCATTAATTTACATCATTTTTCAGGTAAAGAAAAGTGATAGCTCATTTTGAGTAGTGTATAGAAGACATGGAGCACAGGTCATTGGCCGAGCCTCATCATTCTCTCTCTCCTTGCATTCCACACAATCATAAAAAATATGTCATCTGCATTTTGTATTTATATGGTTGAATATGTACAGTCAGTTTGGAATGAGTTTTAAAAATATATAAATGAAATCAACTCGTAAATACTTATGTGTAAAGTTTATGTTTTGATATATGTGATATATCGTATTGTGGTTTTAATGTTGACTTGAAAATTCATTGAGTAATATTATAGGATATGAGACTTGCAAAGTCATTAATTGATTTTACAGGATATGATATGAAAAAAAATTGTACTACCAATGTTATTAGGGAATTTTCTCTTTCCAACATGCAATATGTGATTATTTGATACAGAAATAGGTTATACGCAAATGCATAAGGTGTGACGTTACAATTGTTAACAGGGTATTTTACCTTTCCAGTATTCCATGTATGATTACTTGATACAAGGATAGGTTATACTCAAATGCATAAGATGTGGTGTTACATGGGACATCATAAAAGAAGGATGAACTCCTGCAATGGAGAAAGATAAGTATGGAAAAAAGATTATCATTCCAAGAAGTAAACGGAATGAAGCATAATCAAAAGGCAATTTAAGGAATATAAAAGCAACCATTATTCTTTATTGTGGCTTAAGTAGAAAGAATACAATGAAATTGAGTATCTTCAGTCAGCTAAGGAAATTTTTTACTATCTATGGAACAAGAATGAAGGAATGCATCAAGTAAAAAGCAAGAAGTTGCAAATGCTTGGAAGAGAGTATGAGCTCTTTCATATGAAACCTAATGAGAAAATTAGTGACATGTATAGTAGGGTCATCACTCTCATCAATTCTATGAGAAAACTTGGCAAAGATTACTCATTTGAAGACATCAACAACAAAATTCTTATGAGTTTACCTTAAAGAATTTGGAAAGCCAAAATATCCTCCATTGAAGAAGCTATCGACCTGTCAAAGCTTCCTACTGTTGAACTCTTACTTATAAGATTGCTTTCAAAGCTACAAGGAGACTAGTGAATGCGATTCAAATGATGTCGATAATGAGCTTGTGATACTCTCAAGGAAGGTCAAGAACCTTATTATGAAAAAGAAAAAAGAGAAAACCTTTAAAAAGTAAGACTCAAGCAAGAAGGAATAGGTTACTTACAATGACTGCAACAAGCCCAAACATATTCGATTGGAGTGCCCAAGACTAAAGAAATTCTTCAATAAATAAACGAAGCAAAAAAAAAAGCCTTTAAAGCTATATGGGATGACTGAAGCGAAGGTGAATCCAATGGTGAAGTTGTTAACATATGCTTTATGGGATTTAAAGAGACTAGTACAAATGAGGTAACTCTAGAACCTAATTTCGAGGCTAATGCTAAAATGATGCATGCATTTGAAAATTTGTTGAATAAATGTGAATTTTGTTTTCTAAAATTAGTTCACTTAAAGAAATAGTTAAGACTCTGAAGAAGAGATTGAGAAATAATTTTTTTTTAACGAAAAGTTAACTAACTCTTTAAATAAAAGTATTTCAACAAGAGAAAGGTTTGAATGAAAATGTTAAACTAGTTGAGAAAAATTCTTTGTTAGAAAAAGAAGTTAGAAATCTTAAAGAGTCCATTTTTAGATTTGGTAGAGGAAAGGAAATCCTTGATGGAATGATTGATATTAATTCCACACCATTAATATCTAAAAATGGAATTGGATTTGGTAACTAACATGTTAGTACTTTGAAAAGTGAAAGTGTGACCATCACTAAGAATTTTAAACAACCTAGTTATAATACTAAGGAATCTAAATGGTTCATTGGCATGGAAGCTAATAGTCAAGAGCTAAAAGTTATAGTAGATCAAAACCTAGGAAGTGTTATCATCCCTTTTCCCATAATTATCATGATTTTAAAAGGAAAGGACATGCACCTTACATAACATGTCATTATTGTGGAGTTAAAGGTCATATTAATATGAAATATTTTATAAGGAAGGCTTATTTGTATCCTTCTGAAACTAACCCCTAAGAACCCAACTATATTTGGGTACTTAAAACCAAATAAATTGTATTTTTTATAAGTATGCTTGAAATTCACCATGAACATATGTGGTATCTGGATAGTGGATGTTCAAGACATATGACTTGAAATGCCAACCTATTCACTCATTTGCAGATGAAGAAGGGATGTAAAGTAACATTTGGTGACAATGCCAAAGGTAGGATTATTGGCATTGAGCAAGTTGGTAAGAAAGGTTCAACTCTTATTGAAGATGTTCTTTTGGTTGATGGTTTAAAACACAATATGCTTAATGTTAGTCAATTATATGATAAAGGACATAGTGCACCTTTTGAACCAACAAAATACTTTGTAACTCGAGTTTCAGATAACAAAGTTATTTTTAATAATGAAAGAGTTAATAGTGTATATGTTATTGATTTAACCTTTTTGACTAATCAAGGTGTTGAGTGTTTTACTGCCATTAAGGAGACACTTAGGTTTGACATAAGACGATTTGGACATGCATGCATGGAACTCATTAGAGATCTAAGCAAGCATGACCTAGTCATTAGCCTCCCCAAAGTTAAATTCCAAAGGGACAAGGTTTGTGGAGCATGCCAAATGGGTAAGCAAATGAAAAGTTCATTTAGATCTAAGAATAAGGTAAGCACCACTAGACCACTTCAATTATTACACATGGATTTGGTTAGACCTTGTAGAGTTTCTATCCTAGGTGGAATGCACTATGCATATGTTATTATTAATGACTACTCTAGATTCACTTGGGTATCCTTTTTAGCTCACAAGGATGATAGTTTTGATGCTTTTAAAAATTTTGTAAAATGTGTTCAAAATGAAAAAGGTTTTAAGATCTCTTCAATAAAGAGTGATCATGGAAATGAATTTGAAAATGTTTCTTTTAAATTGTTTTGCATTGAAATGGGTATTTCACATAACATTTCTTCTCCTAGTACACCTTAAAAAATAGGATTATTGAGAGGAAGAATGAACATTGGTAGAGATGGCTAGGACTATGCTTAATGAGTATAATTTACCTAAGTACTTTTAGGCCAAATCTATCAATACCACTTGTTATATTTCAATCAAAGTTTTTATAAGACATATTTTAAATAAAACTCTTTATGAGCTATGGAATGGTGGAAAACCTAAAATTTCATATCTAAAAGTATTTAGATACAAGTGCTTTATATTAAATATTAACGAAAACCTTAAAAAAGTTGATGCTACAATCGATGAAGGTATTTTTCTTGGCTAAGCAAGCTCTAGTAAATCATATAAAGTATTTAATAAAAGAACTTTAGTGCTAGAAGAGTCAATGCATGTTGTATTTGATGAGTTTAACCCCTATGATCCAAAAAAGATTGTTGTTGATTATGATGCAAGTATCATTGAAGAATTAAATCAACAACAAAACAATAAATATGATGACCAAAACAAATCACCTTTTCACAATGCATGTCAAGAGATTGTTGTAATAAAACCCTCAAAAGAAGATATTGAAGAAACACCACTGACTCTCCAAAGTTCAAATATTCATGAGGATCTTCCATAGGAATGACATTTTAAGAAAGACCATCTAAATGTCCTCATCATTGGGAAACCATCTAAAAGGTTAACAACTAGACACCCTATAACACCCCCTCACATAACTAGAAAATCCTCTTAATTATATGGAAGAATATTACAATGCATGAGATCGAAAAACTGTTAAAATTAAAAACTTTTTATGCACCATAGTCATGATGACTTTCAAAAATATAATATATTAAAAATAAATTGCAATATAACATTTGAAATTTGAATTTATAGAATGAGGGCTAACACTTACCCAAAAGTTTACAAAAGAATATATAAATGATTAGTTACAGGATTACATGTCTTTACACATTAAAATATGTACATGAGTAACTAATCCTATCTCTAAAAAAATAAACAAAAAGTATTGTGTCACCAATCCTCAGATACTTATCCTTTACCTCTTCCTCTTGGGCTTTTTCTTTATCATCTCTATGCTTGGCCTCAAATTACATGTGAGAGACAAATAACTCACATGTTAAGCTTACCTCGCTTAGTGGTACATAACAAAATATTAAATATAATAGCAAGTGTATGCATAATCATTCTCTTCCGCATGCCAATACATATGCATAAACATATGAGTTTCCCATAAACATAAGCATTAATCACTGCACATATACAATACCATCACTTACCAAACGTTTCAACCATTTACCTTATTCTCTTTCTTTTTTTTTCTCATTATTTGTTTTTTCATTATTTTGTTATTCTTTTACTCCATTATTTCACTATTTGCCCACTAACTGTAGACAAGACTAAAAATGGATACGACATATATTGACTCACTCCAGAGCCACTCAAGTCACCTGCCTGAGGAAAAACAACACTATGCTCATATACATCTCTAAGGGAGCTTCTTTGAGCCTTACCCTCAATTTCATAAGTTTCATTCTTGTATGGCCAATCCTAGGCCTTTCAATACTATAAACCTTCAATGACATGTCATTTCTCCTAATTCTAGTCCTAGTCCGAGTATTGGGCATTAAAATTCACAATTTAAAATCTTAACCCATATATAATTAATGTAAGTATATCATTTCAATATGCATTCTCTTGTAATAAATAGCTCTAATGCACATTATTTTAATTTAAAACATTTATATAATGGAAATTTAATATTTAGATATATCGATCGTTTACGCCCGTGAATTACACTTCACGCCTATGAACCTCCCACTTCATGACTCACCTAGCCATGAACCATGTGGTGACTATTTCTGTGAACTCTTTTGTCCAAAATCACAGACAACTTACTCCATTTCAATAGAAAGGAATAGCCACACAAAGCCAGTTGTCTGGTCAATCTCAAAGATCTTATCGGCCAGCAAACTGAAGACGGACGACCACAGTCCCAACCTTAACAGCTAGCACTAGAGGTGTACTAATAAATGAACCCCCGAAACCTAATTTCTTTTCTGACAAACTCAACCAAGCCTACTTGTGAATCCTAGAAAATTTGTAGAATTAATGCTTAAATAACTTCTCATTCTAATCACAATGTAAGTTACTCAACATGCTCATAATCAACCAATTGCCATTAAATAACTCAAATCTCATTTGTGACATACATTAATCCCCATAAAATGCATCATAAATACCATAGCCTACTCATTTTTCAACAATGCAAGCCTCAATTTAATTTGATCAATATGCAATTTGACAATTTAACATACAAATTCAATAATTATAATTAATATAGAGTTATGTATAAATCTCACACCAAAATAGAGCCCAAAAACCCTTAGCTCATTCTTTCAAGCCCTTTCCCTCTCTTGAGGGGGAGCTTCCTCTCCAACCCTGACAAAATATAACAATTAAACATCAATAAAAACCAAGGTTTCTTAAGGATTACTCCTTATCTTAACTTACAAATAAGAAAAGAAGGGTTTTCTAACACTAACCCTATGTTACTCTTACCCACCCTTAAAACTAATGAATCAAACATTACCAATGGAAGATTGGGAGGAAGAAAAGAGCAATTTACTCTAATCTAAGAGTTGTTATAGCTGGTCCTAAAATTCCCACACCAAGCCTCAATCTTCTTTCTCTCCTAGCTATAACCTTGCTAATCCTCCTTTCAACTTGATCTCATCACAAAATATTGGGTTTTTCCACTTGTTTTGGGTAGGTTTGAACAAGATTTAAGTAAAAGGGTCTCATATTCCTTGGAAGATGATTGAAGGTAAGGTTAATTTATGTTACCCATAGAGAAAATGAAAGGTTTCAAACTTTTATAACCCCTAATTCATGGTCGTGACTGACTCTTTCTGAGTATGAATCACACTTCACGGCATAGAGTAAACTGTGATCCTAAATCTTGCCAATCGTGAAACTCATGATTCATAGCTATGACCTTTTATTTACAAGCGTGAATCACCAACAAACACTTTCTCTTATTCAATATAATTCTCTCCAAAGCCTTAACCTCTCTACCCTAAGGCTTGTCAAAACATAACCTAGCATACATAATAACGTTTAGATCATATGTTACGGATATGACAATTCTCCCCCCTTAAGAAAATTTTGTCCTTGAAATTTTACCTAAGGGTTTGTCGATAAATAACTATGGGTATTGTGCTTGCATGATTTCTTCGCTTTCCTAAGTAGCTCATTTTGTGGCACGATCCTTTCATAACACTTTAACTAAGGCTACTCTTTTATTTCTTAGTTCTTTTTCTTCTCATGCTAAGATATTTATGTTAGAGAGGTTCCCTAAAGGAAATTACCTTAAGAACTTGATGTACTCATTTATTATTAATAAAGGCATTTTCAGTATTTGGTATTCATTGCATATGAATTGATATAGATCTTACACCGTTGATCGAAGTCCTTGGTATATAACACAACATGAAGAAAATCATGATGAGATTCCTATCATGTGCAATTGTCTTTATACCTAAGTTATCCCTATTCATAGGATTAACAAGATAGGATATTGTTAATCCGGATAGACTAGCACATGTCATACTCTTTGACTAGATCAAACAGCTGGTCTCATAAGCTGAAGACATGAGATGTTTAGAGTTAATATATGGATGCTTGCTAGAATAGTCAAGTACATTAGATGACCTACTATGAAACAATCACATGGATATCTATTTTATGTGAGTGATAGTCTCATCATAGCAATGGTGCAAGTATCTTTAGACCAGAGATGCTTAAAGTTATTTTGGATACTAAATTATATACTTTGACTCCATTCCTTATTGCCTTTCAGAGATTGCTCATAGAGTGGTGATTGTGTATATCATGAGGTATTCAAAGGTAGTTGAGTAGTCAATAGAGGATTTTCCACTTCTGATAAAAAGAGAGTATACCTATGGCCTATTGTAGAGATCATTACTCAGATGTCCTTGGGAGAGGTGGATATGTCTTGAAAAAGGTTTTCAATGACATATTTAATAGAGTAATGAGTCTCATAGATAATAACTAATATAATTTGGACTAAATGTGATGTAGTCAATCTAGTGGAAGTTGACACACAGTTCATGCTCTAAACCAAATGAAGTATAGTTTGGTGAAAGGACGAATTGCACGGTAATTATTTATGGAAGGGTTAAAAGTCAAACTATTGACTTTATGGTTAATTGGATGGTCATGATGTGTTGCTAGATTCCTCTCATGATCAAATAAGTCAAGGAAAATTGATTAGAAATCAATTATAATTTAAAAGTGTTTGACTCGTAGAATCCTAATTGGGTTAGAATTCTAATTGGGTTAGAATTCCTTTTGAAACTTAAGCTGCCAACATGACTGGAAAAGCTATTAGGTCACACACATAAAGATAATGAAGAAAATATAAAATAGGTTTTGGATAAGATCCAAGTGAGAGAGAAAGAGAATTGGGCCTTTTATAAGAGTTATAAAAATGGGCCAAATCCAATTTGGATTAGGATTATTAACTTGGTTAACATTGGGCCATATACTTTATGGAAAGGGGCCCATGAAGGCTTTTCTTTTTCCAACTCTCAAAGGGATTAGAAAAAGTATAAATACTCATTTTATAGAGTAAATTTCGTGGCTGCCCTCTTAAGAAAAATAAGAATTATTTTCTTCTTGCCATTTTCTTTTTCATAAGACAAGTTTCCATAGCTTGCATTTTGGACTTTTGTCCCCCCATCTCCTTGGAGGTTTTTTCTTCTTCCTTCATGTGGATACTCTTAGAGGAAATCATAGCTTTGGATTATTATGGTTTGATACAATTGAACAAAGAAAGAAAGACTCACAACTTGGAAGATCAAGAGTTGCAAATAAAGGTAATCAACTTCTCCCATCAAATGGTTCAATCCGATTTTCAATTATATAGGACATTCCATAGGTCTTGGGTCTAACTAAATTTTCTATTTCTACTACCATATATATGAGATGTATGTTCAAATCCAAAAAGTAGTATCAGAGCCACCCTATATAAATTAAATATAGATTTAATTGAAGTATCAATGAAATTGATTGAAAAGGAACAACTTGGATTCCTTCTTTCTGTTAAAAACGATTTCGATTCTGTTTGGTCTCAAATTTTAATTTTAATTCAATGACATATTGATATAATGATATTAGATGTTGTTGATGATAATTAAAATATTTTAATTTTATTTAAACATGAAATTTAAAATTGTGCATATTGGTGAATTTTCAGGGTTTGTAAAATCTAGTATTGCCAATTGAGTTTTTTATGGGCATGTTCGAATTTGGTTTGTTAAGTTTATTATTTAAACATATTTATGAAATATTTATAATGTGTTTTAATGTCTAGTAAGCACCTATAATGATGCAAAAATAATTTTTGATCATGAAATATACAAAATTAGTAACTAAGTCAAAAACCTTACCATGTGATGGGACTATTTTGTATTGTTTGAGTTAATGGAATATAACTTCATGACCAAAAACTTAATTTCATGATTCATGATATTATTTTGATGTCAATTTCATGATAAAGTCAAATAAAATTCATTCTTAAGTTCTTAGAGAATCGTAATTCATATATGACTCAATTTAAGTAATTTTTGAGCTATTTGTTTACTAGTTAATTTCTTAATGATTTAGATTATCTAATAAACTAATTTAATTGGTATAAAATGACTATAATTTTCTTATAATGATGAAAATGAATTTTGGAAGTTTTAGAAATTTTTAAATGGAATTTGATTTGAATTTGAAAAGAGTTTTCAAAGTCCTAGTTTGACTAGGATTCTAAAATGCAATTGTAAGTAGGATTGTTTAATCCCATTTGGCATCAAATTAATAACTAATTAAGATAATTTAATTATGAATTAACTACTGTTCATATTTACATTTTATATTTAATGTTATTTAATTATTAAATTCATATTTAAATATTGCATGCATTAAATTGGTAATAACTTAGTTGGCAAAGTAGGTAATTTTCGAAAACTTTTTTATAAGATCAAATGTATGCCTAATTTACATGATTTCATTTTAGAAAGTATTTCTAAATTTTTATATGATTATTTAATGAGATTAAATAATGAATTTCATTAAAGGTCAAACAATCAAAACAATATTTCCAGAGTTAAAATAAAGGGAACCCAAGTTGTTAGTTTTATAGATTACCTTTAATTATGTATTAGAGAATGCATGCTAGGGGTGTATGGAATGACATAATAGTATGATTATGGACTTGACCTATATGATTGATTATGCATGGAATTTTAATTTTGGTAAATAGGGTATGCGAGTCTCTACCTTCTTTATTCTCTTTATTGTATTTCTCTTCTCATCTCACTCCCCTCAAATATAACTTAAGGTTTTCTTATGAAGAAATTATGGACTTAGATTATATATAATTAGAATATAATTGAAGTGCAAAGGAGGAAGAAGTAATGGAGTTGGTTCCAATTACAAAAATACTTAAAATAGAAAATATTTTCTATTTTAAAGTTATAATTTCATGCATCTACCTAGGTGAGACCTAGTCAATCCTTTAATGGCTCAAAGGATTGATGTTAGATTATGTCTATAATCATGACTATGTAGTTAGTGTAATTATCTTATATAACAATATTTGATGAATGAATATATTATATATCTCAAATTGCCATGATGAGACATGATTTAAGGAAATCTCTCATTAATATGGCAAGAACCAAAGTTCTTTTAGAATTTGAGTTGTTGGGCAAATCCAATCCCACTCTATATGAATATGTTCAAATCATTGAAATATGATTTCATGATTAATGAGTTAACTTTAACTAGTTACGTTGGCTTGTTGGTCACACCCAAGGTCAATGTGAATTAAAGTCAATATTGGGTAAGTGTACATGCGATGTGCACATATCAAGAATGGATAGCCCAATGATTCAGTAGTTGCATAAAAAAAATGAAATTGGTATGAGATACCTACCAATTAACCTAAGGTGGCTTGTTGGGTACACCCAAGGTCACTCTTAGTAATGTTGGATACTAACCCCCTAGGAGAGCTTCCAATGGGTTCTCTCGCATTCATAGTGAGGGCTATGGATTCACAATAAAATAGTAGGAGTTATAATGTGTGTTTATTAAATACCTAATAATCATGAATTTAGTACATTTTCTAAACATTTCTTTCTTTACATCTATGTTGATAGAATCATGTCATCAAATATGAACCTATGCTCAATTCTTGAATCTAATGAATTGACTAGTCCGAACTTCCTTGATTGGCTAAGGAATTTGAGAATAGTTCTCAAAAATAAAAAGATAGCCTATATATTGGAAGAGTTGCTTCCCTCCCCTCCTATTGATGATGCATCTATTGATGAACAGTTGGCATACAAGAAGAAAATGGATGATAGTGAGTTAGTAGGTTGGATTATACTCGCCTCCATGTCTCCTGAGCTTCAAAAGCAGCATGAGAACATAGATGCTAATACCATTGTTTATCATATTAGGGATTTCGATGAGCAAGCTTTAATCAACCAATATGAGATATCCAAGTTGCTCTTCCATTCTAAGATGTTGCCCAGATATTAGCCAAGTAGGGGGGTTGAATTGGATATTAAAATTTCAACTTTTAAGTACATAAAGAAAAGTTAAGATCAGTAGGGATAGAAACATAAGACACAAGAATATTTATAGAGGTTCGGGTGTTAACAAACCCTATTCCTCTCTCCAATCTCAATTGGGAGTTTCACTAACACTCTAAGTGTTACAATGAGTTTTACAAGCTCACTCCCAACTATGGTGTTTCTAACAATGGATCACACCTAACCCAAAAATCCCTTGTGTTTTAATGGCTCACACAATAAACCAATTCCTTGTGTTTTAAAGGCTCAGACAAATAACTCTTACAAGTGTTCTACTCTTAACCCCAAAATACCCAAACTCACTAAAGTAGATGATTACAAAGAGAAACACTTACAAATATTTAATGCTCAGAGAATGATGAGCAAAAATATTTTCATAGAGAATAAATGTTTATTTTGAAAGTATTAAATGCACAAATGGCTTACAACAAGATTTTGATTCGAAGTATATAGCTATTCTCTTGTTCTGGATTCATAAATGACTTGCATTTATATTTTTATGATGAATTATAGTCGTTTGATTGCATTTAATGTGGAAATAGCCATTGCACCAACTCTTATTTTTGTGCCTGACATGTTTCTCTTTCCTCTTTAACGGTCGTGATTATGGTTGTCATGGTCGTGATAGTTTTTCCAAGCCGTGACTTGAGTAGTGACTTTGGCCGTGAAGCATTCTGGAAGGATTTGAAGTGTTTGCTCACGGGCATAACATCACATCTTCACGGGTGTGAACAACCTTCCTGGCTGTGGTCTAAGAGGTGACTCTGGCCGTGATGCTCTCTAGAAGAATTTGTCATGTCTTTTCATGGGTGTGACTATCTTTCACGGGCGTGACTGATATGATCATTCATGGTTGCTATCATTCTACATGGCCATGAACTTTAAATGTTGGATAGTTGGCGCTAAGCTTCATCACGGGTGTGACATATATGGTCACAGGTGTGAACATGTTATTTCTTCATTTTTTGTCTTTTTAAGATTAATCTTTCATTCTCCATTATTGCTATCATATTCAATACCCTGTTCAATAAACTTAGAAAACAAGTATATTAAATATATTATTGCTATTTTATTTGTTAGCATCAAAATGATGGAAATACCCCTCAAGGTTCACCAATCTCCCCCTTTTTGATGGTGACAAATAATCTAGAAATATGTGCTTCTGAGAAGTCTCCCCCTCAAAAGATGCTTAGGATAAAAAAATGCTGAAGTGCAAAAATTGTAAAGAATGATGAAGTGTAACATCAAGATATGCTTCCTACTTTTAAGCATTTGCAAGGTATATCCAATGTATACCAAAATTTTTCCTTAATGCAAACTACATTTATGCCAAGTATATTTAAGGTATATGAAGTTCAACTGCATACTTGCATATTCATTTGAAAAAATAAGTATTGTTTTTAACTTTAAACAATATATTGCTAGGTTCTCCCCATTTTGTCATCAATAAAAAGAATAAAAAAATGATAAAACATAATAGAAAACAAAAGCAAATATATTAATGTTGAAAAACCAAATACAAAAGTAATTGAAATTCTGAAAAGGAAATTTTAAATTCGTAAAGCAATCAAGCTAGAAAATAGCACAGCTAACATAAAGTCTAGCTGGACATCCTATCTCTAAGGCGAGCTACTTCCGCCTCGAGGCTCTCCATGCGAGACTCCATGAAATCCTTGAGGTTCTCTAACCTCTCATCCATCAAAGCCTACAATTGCTCAAACCGTGGTCGAAGTGGTGACTCTGGCCGTGATACTCTCTGGAAGAATTTGTCACATCTTTTCACGGGCATGACTGATATGATCATTCACGGTTGCTATCATTTTTTATAGTCGTGAACTTTAAATGTTGGATAGTTGACGCTAAGCTTTTGTCGCCTAGATATTAGACCAAGAAGGGGGGTTGAATTGGAGTTTCAAAAATTAAACTTTAAGGTGCGGAAATAAAATTGTTAATTTTAGAAGGGATAGAGAAAATCAGACACAAAGATTTATAGAGGTTCGGGTATTAACAAACCCTACTCCTCTCCCCAATCGCAATTGGGAGTTTCACTAACACACTAAGTGTTACAATGGAGTTTTACAAGCTCACTCCCAACTATGGTGTTTTTCACAATGGCTCACACCTAACCCAGAAATCCCTTGTGTTTTAATGGCTCACACAATAACCAATTTCTTTGTGTTTTACAGGCTCACACAAACAACCTACACTTTGTGTTTTACAGGCTCACACAAACAACCTACACTTTGTGTTTTACAGGCTCACACAAACAACCTACTCTTTGTGTTTTACAGGCTCACACAAACAACCTTTTAATTTGTGTTTTGGAGGTTCACACAACTAACCCTTACAAGTGTTATTCTCTTAACCCAGAACTACCCAATGCTTACTTGAGTAAAGATTACAGAGATAACTACTTATAAATCTTTATTGCTCAAATATGAGGAGCAATAAGATTTTTACAGAGAATGAATTAGTTCTCAAAGTATAAAAGTACAAGATAGCTTGTGATTTGAAGTATAAGCTAATCTTTTGTTTTTCTTGTCATTCTCTTGTTTCTTAATGCATAAATGACTTCCATTTATACTCCCATGGCTGAATATAGCCGTTGGGGTGCATTAAATAAGAAACTAGCCGTTATACCAACCAAAAAATCACGCCTGACATTTTTCTCTTTCATTGTTCACGGACGTGAATATGCTTGTCACGGGGGTGACAGTTCTTCCCAAGCCGTGACTGAAGTGGTGACCTTGGTCGTGAAGCTCTCTGGTATGTTTTGACATATAGAGTCACGGGCGTGACACTCTTCCCAGCCGTGAACCAAGTGGTGACTCTGGTCGTGAAGCTCTCTGGATGAAATTGAATGAAGCCTTCACGGGGGTGACACATTCATTCACGGGGGTGAACATCTTCCCAGCCGTGACCTAAGTGGTGACTCTGGTCGTGAAGCTCTCTGGAATGAAATTTGCATGAAGCTTCACGGGGGTGACACCTTTCTTCACGGGGGTGACACCTCTCTCGCTATTTTAATTCATGTCCTGTATAATATACTTACAAAAACAAGTATGTTAAATACAATATTGTTATATTATTTATTATCATCAAAATGACGGAAATACCCCTCAAGGTTAACAGCTTCATCACGAGTGTGACATATATGGTCACGGGTGTGAACATGCTATTTCTTCATTTTTTGTCTTTTTAAGATTAATCTTCCATTCTCCATTCTTGCTATCATATTCCATACCCTGTTCAATAAACTTAGAAAACAAGTATGTTAAATACATTATTGCTATTTTATTTGTTAGCATCAAAATGACGGAAATACCCCTCAAGGTTCAACAATCTCCCCCTTTTTTATGGTGAAAAATAATCTAGCAATATGTGCTTTTAAGAAGTCTCCCCCTCAAAATATGCTTAGGATAAAAACTGTTGAAGTGCAAGAATTGTAAGGAATGATGAAGTGTAGCATCAAGATATGCTTCCTAGTTTTAAGCATATGCAAGGCATATCCAATGTATGCCAAAATTTTTCCTTAAAGCAAATTATATTTATGCCAAGTATATTTAAGGTATATGAAGTTCATTTGCATACTTGCATATTCATTTGAAAAAATAAGTATTGCTTTTAACTTTAAACAATATATTGCTAGGTTCTCCCCCTTTTCTCATCAACAAAAAGAATAACAAAATGATAAAACAGAATGGAAAACAAAAGCAAATATATTAATGTAGAAAAACCAAATACAAAAGTAATTGAAATTCTGAAGAGGAAATTAGAAATTCCTACAACAATCAAGCTAAAAAATAGCACAGCTAACATAAAGTCTAGCTGGACATCCTATCTCTAAGGCGAGCTACTTCCGCCTCGAGGCTCTCCATGCGAGACTCCATGAAATCCTTGAGGTTCTCTAACCTCTCATCCATCAAAGCCTGCAATTGCTCAAACCGTGATCGAAGTGGTGCCTCTGGCCGTGATGCTCTCTGGAAGAATTTGTCATGTCTTTTCAAGGGCGTGACTTTCTTTCACGGGCGTGACTGATATGATCATTCACGGTTGCTATCATTTTTTATAGCCGTGAACTTTAAATGTTGGATAGTTGGCGCTAAGCTTCATCATGGGCGTGACATATATGGTCACAAGCGTGAACATGTTGTTTCTTCATTTTTTTGTCTTTTTAAGATTAATCTTCCATTCTCCATTCTTGCTATCATATTCCATACCTTGTTCAATAAACTTAGAAAACAAGTATGTTAAATAAATTATTGCTATTTTATTTTTTAGCATCAAAATGATGGAAATACCCCTCAAGGTTCAACAATCTCTCCCTTTTGGTGGTGACAAATAATCTAGCAATATGTGCTTTTGAGAAGTCTCCCCCTCAAAATATGCTTAGGATAAAAAATGCTGAAGTGTAAGAATTGTAAAGAATGATGAAGTGTAGCTTCAAGATATGCTTCCTAGTTTTAAGCATATGCAAGGTATATCCAATGTATACCAAAATGTTTCCTTAAAGCAAATTATATTTATGCCAAGTATATTTAAGGTATATGAAGTTCATTTGCATACTTGCATATTCATTTGAAAAAAGAAGTATTGCTTTTAACTTTAAACAATATATTGCTAGGTTCTCCCCCTTTTGTCATCAACAAAAAGAATAACAAAAAGATAAAACATAATGGAAAACAAAAGCAAATATATTAATGTAGAAAAACCAAATACAAAAGTAATTGAAATTCTGAAAAAGAAATTTGAAATTCCTACAGCAAACAAGCTAGAAAATAGCATAGCTAACATAAAGTCTAGCCAAACATCCTATCTCTAAGGCGAGCTACTTTTGCCTCAAGGCTCTCCATGTGAGACTCCATGAAATCCTTGAGGTTCTCTAACCTCTCATCCATCGAAGCCTGCGATTGCTCAAACCGTGGTGCCAAGAAGTCAGCCATTTACTGAGCCAAGTTTGGTGTGAAGGCAGAGGATTGTCCAATTTCCTGCTCAACCTTTAGAGGCACCACCTCAACTCGAACTCTCTTTCTCTGCTGGATTCCTTGCAGGCCAGCTTTGAAGTCATCCGAGTCATTGTCCTCCCAAATGATCTCACCAGCAGTGTTGGTGTAGCGGTAGTAGATGTTGTTCTCAAATACTATATGAACAGCCGCTCCCATTTTGATGCAGGACTCAACGTCTTATCGGTCTCGAGGATGTACTGGTATGAGGTTGAAGTGGTGTTCCTCTAGCTTCAAGTATCATAGCTTGATGGTGATTTGAGTCACGTATCCGCTAATCAGAATGTCTCTGGAGGGCTTGGTGGCAATTGACAAAAGATGGTTTGCAAACCATCGAGACAAAGCCACTGTTAGGCCTCTTCAGGCCATCTTCAGGAGAAAAAGCTTTGACTTCCTGATTGATCCATTGTTGTCTCCTCTGGAAAAAATGTATAGGTTAGAAACCTATGCAAGTACTTGTGCATTGGGGATCGAAGGTGAGTGCTCTTTGTCTTCTTGACGTCCCAGCTACAATCAAGCCCGAAGTGAGTCCATGCCTAAGTAGCATGGAACTCCACTTCACTCTCATTCAGGATACCTTCAGAGGGAAGGTTGAACATGTCTCCAAACTCTGTGGCAGAGAGGGTGTTCGGATGCTTCCAAACTTGGAATTTCACCGTGCCGGTAGGAGAGACTTGCAGGGTGCTCAAAAATTCCAGAATTAGTTCCCTCTGTGTTGGTTGATGAATATCAATGAAGTCTTTTAAATGACAAGCCTGGAGTTGTTCCGTCATGCTTGTCTCAAGGCCGAGTGTTCAGATGGTTTGCCACTCAAATGATCGAGAAGAAAGGAGTGGCCTTTTCTTGAGAACTAAATATCTATGATGACAATGCTCTAGAATAATGTTTAGAAGGTAATCTGTGTACCTTCTTAGAGCATGAGACTTCTTCCTTTTACCCTTAGAGGAGCCGGTTTCCATTTTGATTGAAAAATGAACTTTTGAAAAGTGAAAAAATATGATGGAATTTTTTTGGAGTAAAACTTAAGATGTTTGATTTCTGATGATGGAAATGGTTTTTGAAGATATTTATAGATGGATTGAGTTGCTAGAGGGTCGGAATCTTCAAAATATAATTCAATGGTGATAAATGAGTGAAGTTGAAAGAAGTTGGAATGAGAGAAATAACGGCAGAAATGTTATATAGCTGACATCTTCAAGGGCGTGAAAAACTAAGTCACAGGCATGAAGTGTTGTGTTCACGGTTTGCTGAAGAGACGCTCTACCTGTGAAGAGAGAGGTGAAATTGTTCACGGTCGTGAAAATTAAAGGTAACAGGCGTGAATGATGAACTATCACGGTGGTGAAAGACGAGTCACGGGCGTGAAGTATAAACTTCACTACTTGTGATCGTGAAACAGAGCGTGACACAAAGCGTGAATGCTTCTGTAAGTTTTTGGTAGAAATGTTCACAGTCGTGAAAATGTGTCACAGGCATGAATAAAGGGTTTCACGGGGGTGAATGAAAAAGGTTATGGTCATGAAACATAGTCTTCACTACCTTCAGCCATGAAGCATGTCGTAAAGCAAGTCGTGAAAGCTACTGGTTCTTTTGGCGATTTAGTTCACGGTTGTGAATATATGTCACGGGAGTGAATTGCCTAAGAACCTCACCAAATAAAATTAAGTCTAAAACAAGACTAAAGCATTTCTAAAGAGCTTCTATCCCCTATAACATATATTTCCATAAAATTTACTACCTTACATCTAGTAAGATGAGATAAAAACACAAGATTATCAACACAAGGTTTGACAATTTTGGCAATCACAAAGTTAATCCGCAATCATACCAAGCTCTCTTCTTATGAAATTAAATCTTTCCTCATTTAGAGACTTAGTGAAGATATCTACTAGTTGATTGTCTGTACTTATAAATTCCAATACAACATCTCCATATTGAACATGATCTCTAATAAAATGGTGTCTAATGTCAATATGCTTACTTCTAGAATGTTGAATGGGATTCTTAGATAGATTTATGGAACTTATTTGTCACATCTAATAGAAATATGGTTCATACTATGACCATAATCCTTAAGTTGTTGTTTCATCCAAAGGATTTGTGTACAACAACATCCTGCTACCACATACTCCGCTTCAGCGGTAGAAAGAGCAACTGAAACTTGTTTCTTGCTAAACTAAGAAACTAAGCACTCTCCAATAAAGTGACAAATACCTGAAGTACTTTTTCTATATAAAAGACTTCTAGCATAATCAGCATCTGAATATCCTATAATGTAAAAGGATGAATATCTAGGATATCATAAACCTAGATGCAATGATCCATGTAAATATTTAAAAATTCTTTTTACTGCATTTAAATAAGACTCTTTAGGACATGATTGAAAGTGAGCACATAAATATACACTATACATTATGTTGGATCTAGAGGCAGTAAGATATAAAAGTGATCTGATCATACCTCTATAGAGCTTTTCATTAATGCTCTTACCCTTTTCATCCTTGTCCAATTTTGTTGATGTGCTCAATGGAGTCTTGGCATTCTTGCATCCTTCCATTCCAAATTTCTTAAGTAAGTCTTTGGCATATTTGGATTGGTTGATGAATGTAACACCACATCATATGCATTTGAGTATAACCTATCCCTGTACCAAGTAATCATACATAGCATACTGGAAAGGTAAAATACCCTGCTAATAATAGTAGTAAAATTTTTTTTCATATCATATCCTGTAAAATCAACTAATGATTTTACAAGTCTTATATCCTGTAATATCACTCAATGACTTTTCAAGTCAACATTACAAACCACAAATACAATATATCACATATATTAAAACATATACTTCACATCCGAAGGATTACGGGTTGTTTCCATTTATACATTTCAAAACTAATCTAGAGTGATAATACATATTCAAGCATATAAGTCCAAAATACAGATGACATGTTTTCATGCTTGTGTGGAATGCAAGGAGAGAGATAGTGATGAGGCTCGGCCAGTGACCTGTGCTCCATGTCTTTTATACGCTACTCAAAATGAGCTATCACTTTTGTTTACCTGAAAAATGATGCAAATTGATGAGTTGCAGCTCAGTGAGAATAACCATCCAATGAGCTCTAAAGTACCAAACAACTCATAGTAATAAATCACAATTCCAATATATACCATGTATTCCATTCCATTCATCAGTATCATATAAGTATCAATAAAGTTGAAACATATAATCATTACTCTTTATGTATGCAAATGTTTTGCTTATTTCATTTTGTTGTGACCAAGTTAAACAGACATTGCCCCGGGTTTCCATGTGAATATTTTCCATGTGAACATTTGCATTTCCATTTGCTAGCTAGCTTGATCATTTGTTTCATTTGCACATTTGTTGGGCCATAGGCCTCTTCTTTTGCTTTACAATATCGATTAACTAGTCACAACGCCTTTTTAGCCCATATGCATATGCACTTGTATTTAAGCATTCATCAACCATTGCATCTTTATCATATACAACATACATATATTCCATATATACCTCATATGCCAACCATATACCCTGCATATACTATACATATACCATGTATATATATCACATTTGTCAAACATATACCTCAAATATACCGCAAGTATACCATTTATGTATACCACAATGTCACAAATTATCCATCATTACATTATCAAGGACCAATCTTGACAATCGCATGAATCACATAGCAAGCAACATTCATTTGCACTAAAGAATTCAATCGATAATTAGACTCACCGTTCTCCTTTGATTCCAACCCCTAACTTATTGTCTATCTGTTACTTATGGGTCTCCAATATGTTGCGAGCCTAATTTGAAAACATAATCGATTAACTCATGATTATGGAGACTTAATGTTGCTTAAACAAATTAATATGCATTGTTCATGTCAATAGTTAAGATTTTTCCTATGAGGCAGTGTGACCTTATGGGACTGCTTAGCCAATAAATTTTTCTATAATTGACCAATTAATCTGATTCTTATTCCTAATTAAAAATAACATATAATTATAGAACATATTCCAATTTCAGACCAATTTGATCATTGTACAATATTTGGTGGAATTGCTAAAAGTGTTCAGCTTTCTGCCTTTAGGCAGTTTCAGGGTACTCATTTGGGTTCATCATAACTTATAATCTATATGTCCTATTTTAATGAACCTTTACAAAAACTTATACGGGTGCATATGGAACATGTTTCATGTTTACAACTTTTACCAATTATGTCTCTAAGGTCTTCTAATTATACCAAACATTTTACTGGTCCATAATAGAATTGACTTCCAGACCAGTATAGTTTACAAAGGCCATAACTTAGTCTATACATAACCAATTAAGTTTCAATTAGTACCATATTTTAGATAAGACATATACCTATAACTCTCATGTTTTGATCATTTACAGAATCTAGTTCTAACAAGCTCAAATCAGCCAAACAAGTTACTATATCTTCCCGGGGCACTCAGTATGCAGTTCAAACCATGGAACAATCATGGTTCCATTCACCATAACTCACAATTTATAAGGTCTATGAACCTGAAATTTAGTAGAAGCTACAACTTTTATGTTTTGAGAGACTTCAAATAAGGGCTTTAACATATTCAAAATCAAACCATACAGTAGCTAACTTGGTTAGGGTTTACACCCTGACCAGTTTCAGTACGAAGAGCATATCTCTCACTATACATAACATCTTGCAAAAATGTTTGCATATCCATAAATATAAGATATATAGGAACAACTTTTGTGTTTTACACATTTCCAAAATCAATTTATATTAACATCAAAATTGGGGTACAATTCAGTGCCTAATATTGAACCTAAGCAACTCAAATCAACCCTATAGCAATAAGAATTGATTACTTACTAAGAACAACCTTGAAAGGGATCAATTAGCTTCAAAAACTAGGTGAATCAAGGAAGAATTGAAGTCTGAAATGGAGGAAATTGAAGAAGAAAACGGGGCTAAAGTGAGGAGGCAGAAATGGGGAAGAAAGATGAAGATAAAGCCAACTTTGTTTTTGTCCTTTTCTCTTTTTCTCTTCTCTTTTCTCTTCTCATTTCTCATTTCTCTTCTCTTCTATTTCTATTTTGTTTCATTTTCATTTTATTTTATTTTATTATTATTATTATTTACATAGATTTATAATTCCACTAATTCACACAATGATACAGCTTAATCATTTGACCCGATTTAACTAAATTAGCAATGTAAATGTTCACTAATCTTAATCTAATCACTTTGCTTACTTTAATTTATACACCTTATTCAATTCATTTCTAATACTTTGTTATCCTCATTTAGGTTATAAGGATACACGTGTGACTCGATATAATTGCCAAATACTAGGACACGTAGCTAGTGCATGCCATGAACTTGTTCCTACAAAAATACATATGAAATGCACATGTTCAATTGAATTGTATGCAAGATGCTTATGTTCGATGAAATGCATGTGAGGAAGGTCAAGGATGTTACAATTCTCCCCTCCTTTTAAAAATTTCATCCTCGAAATTAATACCTAAAAACAGGTGTGGATATTGCTTTTTCATATTTTCTTCTGTTTCCCATGTTGCCTCTTCTTGTAAATGGTTACGCCATAATACCTTAACCAAAGGTATTTCTCGATTTCTTAGCTGTTTAGTCTTTTATCCAATGATTTGCACTGGTTCCTCAACATAACTCATGTCCCCTGCATTTCTGATACCAAAAATGTAACACCACATCATATGCATTTGAGTGTAACCTATCCTTGTACCAAGTAATCATACATAGCATACTGGAAAGGTAAAATACCCTGTTAACAATAGTTGTAAAATTTTTTTCATATCATATCCTATAAAATCAACTAATGACTTTACAAGTCTTATATCCTGTAATATCACTCAATGACTTTTCAAGTCAACATTAAAAACCACAAATACGATATATCACATATATTAAAACATATACTTCACATCCGAAGGATTACGGGTTGTTTCCATTTATACATTTCACAACTAATCTAGAGTGATAATACATATTCAAGCATATAAGTTCAAAATACAGATGACATGTTTTCATGCTTGTGTGGAATGCAAGGAGAGAGAGAGTGATGAGGCTCGGCCAGCGACCTATGCTCCATGTCTTTTATACGCTACTCAAAATGAGCTATCACTTTTGTTTACTTGAAAAATGATGCAAATTGATGAGTTACGGCTCAATGAGAATAACCATCCAATGAGCTCTAAAGTACCAAACAACTCATAGTAATAAATCACAATTCCAATATATACCATGTATTCCATTCCATTCATCAGTATCATATAAGTATCAATAAAGTTGAAACATATAATCATTACTCTTTATGTATGCAAATGCTTTGCTTATTTCATTTTGTTGTGACCAAGTTAAACAGACAATGCCCCGGGTTTCCATGTGAATATTTTCCATGTGAACATTTGCATTTCCATTTGCTAGCTAGCTTGATCATTTGTTTCATTTGCACATTTGTTGGGCCATAGGCCTCTTCTTTTGCTTTACAATATCGATTAACTAGTCACAATGCCTTTTTAGCCCATATGCATATGCACTTGTATTTAAGCATTCATCAACCATTGCATCTTTATCATATACAACATACATATATTCCATATATACCTCATATGCCAACCATATACCCTGCATATACTATACATATACCATGTATATATATCACATTTGTCAAACATATACCTCAAATATACCGCAAGTATACCATTTATGTGTACCACAATGTCACAAATTATCCATCATTACATTATTAAGGACCAATCATGACAATCACATGAATCACATAGCAAGCAACATTCATTTGCACTAAAGAATTCAATCGATAATTAGACTCACCGTTCTCCTTTGATTCCGACCCCTAACTTATTGTCTATCTGCTCCTTGTGGATCTCAAATATGTTGTGAGCCTAATATGAAAACATAATCGATTAACTCATGATTAGGGAGACTTAATGTTGCTTAAACAAATTAATATGCATTGTTCATGTCAATAGTTAAGATTTTTCCTATGAGGCAGTGTGACCTTATGGGACTGCTTAGCCAATAACTTTTTCTATAATTGACCAATTAATCTGATTCTTGTTCCTAATTAAAAATAACATATAATTATAGAACATATTCCAATTTCAGACCAATTTGATCATTGTACAATATTTGATGGAATTGCTAAAAGTGTTCAGTTTTCTGCCTTGTTTTCTGCCTTTAGGCAGTTTTAGGGTACTCATTTGGGTTCATCATAACTTATAATCTATATGTCTTATTTTAATGAAACTTTACAGACACTTATACGGGTGCATATGGAACATGTTTCATGTTTACAACTTTTACCAATTATGTCTCTAAGGTTTTCTAATTATACCAAGCATTTTACTGGTCCAGAATTGAATTGACTTCCAGACCAGTATAGTTTACAAAGGCCATAACTTAGTCTATACATAACCAATTAAGTTTCCATTAGTACCATATTTTAGATAAGCCATATACCTATAACTCTCATGTTTTGATCATTTATAGAATCTAGTTCTAACAAGCTCAAATTAGTCAAACAAGTTACTATATCTTCCCGGGGCACTCAGTATGCAGTTCAAACCATGGAACAGTCATGGTTCCATTCACCATAACTCACAATTTACAAGGTCTATGAACCTGAAATTTAGTATAAGCTACAACACACATATATCTACAACTTTTATGTTTTTAGAGACTTCAAATAAGGGCTTTAACATATTCAAAATCAAACCATACAGTAGCTAACTTGGTTAGGGTTTACACCCTGACCAGTTTCAGTACGAAGAGCATATCTCTCCCTATACATAACATCTTGCAAAATTTTTTATATATAGATAAATATAAGATATAAAGGAACAACTTTTTTGTTTTACACATTTCCAGAATCAATTTATATTAACATCAAAATCAGGGTACAATTCATTGCCTAATATTGAACCTAAGCAACTCATATCAACCCTATAACAATAAGAATTGATTACTTACCAAGAACAACCTTGAAAGGGATAAATTAGCTTCAAAAACTAGGTGAAACGAGGAATAATTGAAGTCTGAAGTGGAGGAAATTGAAGAAGAAAACGGGGCTGAAGTGAGGAGGCAGAAATGGGGAAGAAAGATGAAGATAAAGCCAACTTGTTTTTTGTCCTTTTCTTTTTTTCTCCTTTTCTCTTTTTCTCTTTTTCTCTTTTCTTTTCTCTTCTCATTTCTCATTTCTCTTCTCTTCTATTTCTATTTTGTTTCATTTTAATTTTATTTTATATTATTATTATTATTATTATTTACATAGATTTATAATTCCACTAATTCACATAATGATACAGCTTAATCATTTGACCCAATTTAACTAAATTAGCAATGTAAATGTTCACTAATCTTAATCTATTCACTTTGCTTACTTTAATTTATACACCTTATTCAATTCATTTCTAATACTTTGTTATCCTCATTTAGGTTATAAGGATACACGTGTGACTCGATATAATTGCCAAATACTAGGACACGTAGCTAGTGCATGCCATGAACTTGTTCCTACAAAAATACATATGAAATGCACGTGTTCAATTGAATTGTATGCAAGATGCTTATGTTCGATGAAATGTATGTGGGGAAGGTCAAGGATGTTACAATGAATATGCCTTCATTGCCTTGTTTTATTTGTAGACCGAGGAAATATTTTAGCTCACCCATCATGCTCATTTCAAATTTCCTAGTCATACACTTAGCAAATTCTTGACAAAGAAATTCATTAGTAGACCTAAATATGATATCATCAACATAAATTTGAACAATTAGAATATCATGCTTATGCTTTTTAATGAACAATGTAGTGTCAACTTTCCCCTTTGTAAAGTTATTTTCTAAGAGAAAAGAACGTAGTCTTTCATACCAAGCTCTTAGGGCTTGTTTCAAACCATATAAAGCTTTGGAAAGTTTAAATACATGATTAGGCAACTCATAGCTTTCAAAACCTGGTGGTTGTTCTACATAAACTTCTTCTTCTATAAAACCATTTAAAAAGGCACTTTTCACATCCATTTGAAAGAGTTTGAAATTCATATGGCATGCATATGCTAAAAGTATTCTTATGGCTTCTAATCTAGCTACAGGAGCATAGGTCTCATCATAATCTATTCCTTCTTCCTGATTATACCTTTTTGCAACCAATCTAGCCTTATTCCCAGTTATTGAACCTTGTTCATCTAGTTTATTTCTAAATACCCATTTGCTACCTATAGTTTGATGCTTATTGGGTCTAGGTACTAAGGTCCAAACCTTACTTCTCTCAAATTGGTTGAGTTCCTCTTGCATGGCAATCACCCAACTTTCATCATTAAGGGCCTCATTAATATTTTTAGGCTCAATTTGACAAACAAAAGCAAGGCCAGAGGCTAAATGTTTGAGATGAGATCTAGTACTTACTTTCCTTGTAGGATCACCAATGATTTTCTCTTTGGGGTGATCTTTTGTCAATCTCCATTCCTTTGGGAGCTTTTGTCTGTTTTCCTCTTGAGCTTGAGGTAGAGAATCATCTTGATGTGAATCTTCTTGATCATTTTCTTCTCTTCCATTTTCAAGATCAAGTCTTTCCATGGTACCTACTACATCATCAAGAACACTACCTTTCACAAGATCAAGTCTACTAGATTCATCAAAAATAACATGCATAGATTCTTCAACAGTTAATGACTTTTTATTAAATACCCTATATGCTTTACTAGTTGTAGAGTATCCTAAAACGATACCCTCATCAGATTTAGAGGCAAATTTTCCAAGATTGTCCTTGGTATTCAATATGAAGCACTTGCATCCAAATACTCTAAAGTATGATATCAAAGGCTTTCTTCCATTCCATAGCTCAAATGAAGTTTTGTTAAGGAGAGGTCTTTTGAAAACTCAATTTGAAATATAACAAGCAGTATTTGTGGCTTTTGTCCAAAAGTAAGTTGGAAAACCATACTCATTGAGCATTGTTCGAGCCATTTCAATTAAAGTTCAATTTTTCCTTTCGACTACCCCATTTTGTTGAGGTGTCCTAGGAGATGAAAAGTTCTGTGAAATGCCATGTTCAAGAAAAAAGCTTTCAAAGTTTTCATTTTCAAATTCCTTGCCATGGTCACTTCTTATTCTTAAAATGCAATATCCTTTTTCATTTTGAATTCTTTTAGCAAAATTTTTGAAATTTTCAAAAGCATCACTCTTTTGAGCTAAGAAAATTACTCAAGTAAATCTAGAGTAATCATCTACGATGACAAAGGCATAGTGTTTACCTTCTAAGCTTGCAATTCTAGTAGGTCCAAATAAATCTAGATGCAGGAGTTGTAGAGGTTTTGAGGTACTTACTATGTTTTTGGATTTGAAGGATGACTTGTGTTGCTTCCCTCTTTGGCAAGGTTCACATGTCTTGTCTTTTTCAAATTTGACTATTGGCAGTCCCTTTACCAGCTCTCATGTGCTGAGGCTTTGAATTAAGTCCATGTTTGCATGACTAAGCCTTCTATGCCACAGCCAAGATTCATCACTAGTAGTCACAAGACACTTAAAGGAATGGTTAGATATTTTGTGTATGTCTATTATGTAGGTATTGACATCTCTATTTCCTTTAAATATCTCTTGACCATCAATAGAGGTTACAAGACATTCGTTGGAAGTAAAGGTTACTTTGTTTCCTTTATCACATAATTGACTTACACTCAACAAGTTATGTTTCAAGCCATCAACAAGTAAGACATCTTTAATAAAAGTAGTACCATTAATACCAATAGAGTCAATGCCAATTACCTTACCCTTAGCATTTTTTCCAAAGGTAACTTTACCTCCATCAATACTTTTGATTTCATTGAAAAGTTCTTTGTTTCCTGTCATATGCCTTGAGCATCCACTGACTACTAGCCAAGCATTTTTGTTAATTGTGGACTTAAGGCATACCTATAGAATCACAATTCAAGTATGATTTTTAGGTACCCAAATGAGCTTGGGTCCTTAGGGGTTAGCACATGAAGGTTCCCAATGAGCCTTCCTTATCCAGTAATGTTTATTTATGTGATCAAATTTCATACAATAATTACACTGTATAAGCCTAAAAATCTTTTTTGGTTTTATAATGCTTTTGAATTTCATATTTCTATTAGACTGAGTTTGAGAATAATGGCATGCACAATCATGATTAATTGGTGCTTTTCTAGATACATGCTTCTTATACATAAAGGCATGATTAGCCTTTTGAGGTTTCTTTCTTAGGCTTACCAGTCCTTGAACATCCCTCTTATGTATAGAAGGTTTAGTGTATTTAGTGCATTTATCTCTTGATGCTATTCCAGCAAATGTGGATATGTGAGGTTCTCTTGACTTAACAAAAGTAGTCTTGTGAGAAGATGATGATGTACCCTTAAATCCTAGACCATGTCTAATTAAGGGTGGTCTTTGAGACACAATGAGAGTATCTAAGCTCTTCTTTCCTTTGTGAAATTTTGAAATGGAGTTTCTAAGTTCCTCAACTTCATTTTTCAAAGTATTGTTTTCTTTAAGCAAAGTTTTAGTTGAGGGTTTTGAAGAGTATTCATCTAATGACTTTTGAAAAGATTCATTCGATGATTTAAGCTTAAAGTTCTCCATTTCTAAAGCATCCATTTTGATTTTCAAATTAGAAATGTTATTCTTATAAGTATTGAATTTACTTCTATATTTTTCTAGTTCTAGATTCAATACTTCTATTAGGCTTTGATCATCATCATCATCTTCATTATTACTATCATTATCACTACTATCATTATTGAAAGAGTATGAGTGAAGTGATCTTACCTTATTCGAGACGTGAACCTCTATAGCCATGAAGCATAGGTTGACTTCTTCACTTTCATTGTCATCTTTTTCACTTCAAGAGCTTTCATCATCCCATGTAGCTTTGTGACCTTTCTCCCCATTGTCTCTTTGGTATTTGCTCTTGTGCTTTTTGAGCCTTGGACATTCCGATTTAATTTGCCATTTCTTTCCACATTCATAGCACTTTACCTCTTCTTTACTTCTTTGTGTATCATTAGAAGCTTGTTCGAGGTTTCTTTGCCTGAATTTTCTAGAGTTGCTCATTCTTTTCTCAATGATTCTTTTCAGCCTTCTTGAGAGCATAATCATCACTCTTTTCTTCATCATCTTCAACTTCCTCTTGAGATTTTGAAGTAGAGGCTTTTAGTGCTAGAGATTTTCTTTTTTTTTTTAGCTCTTCTTCAAGCTATCTATCTCTTTTTACTGCCAATTCATGTGTGAGAAGTTTGCCAATAAGCACATCAGTATTCATGATGCTCATGTCTTCATTTGCCTCTTCTATACCGGCAACTCTTGAACCATAATCTTTGAGAGGAAGACTTCTCAGGATTTTGTTATTTATATCTTCCAAGCTCATGTGTTTCTCAAGTTTTCTCATGCCATTTATGATGGCTAGAAGACGGTTGGTCATGTCAGTGATTGACTCATTGGATTTCATCTTGAAGAGCTCATACTCTGAAGTAAGAAGTTGAATCTTCTTGGATTTAACTTGCTTAGTTCGTTCATGATAGTTTTCCAATGTTTTCCACATGCTGTAAGCTATTGGGCAGTGTTGTATTCTACCACATTCTTCAATGGATAATGAGCTTAAGAGAATTTTCATTGCCTTCTTATTTTTGAAGTTTGCTCTTCTTTGAGGCTCTGTCCAATCATCTTTTGATAAGATTTCTTCTTCACCATCAACTCCTCTTCTAGTTGGTGGTGTCCATTCTTTTCTAACACTATCGCATACTTCAATTCCTTCACTATCCAGATATGTCTCTATCCGAAACTTCCAATGAGCATAATTTGCTCTATCAAAGTAAGGCTAGAGACTTTGGAATCCTTCCTTGACCATATCTTGATTTTTACTAGCGTTGATTAGGCTTCGACGCTAGAATTAGCTATGATACCAATTGTTGCCTAGATATTGAACCAAAAAGGGGGGTTGAATTGGATATTAAAATTTTAACTTTTCAGGGCGGAAAGAAAAGTTAAGATTAGCAGGGATAGAAACATAAGATACAAGAATTTTTATATAGGTTCGGGTGTTAACAAACCCTACTCCTCTCCCCAATCTCAATTGGGAGTTTTACTAACACTCTAAGTGTTACAATGGAATTTTACAAGCTCACTCCCAACTATGGTGTTTCTAGCAATGGATCACACCTAACCCAAAAATCCCTTGTGTCTTAATGGCTCACACAATAAACCAATTCCTTATGTTTTAAAGGCTCACACAAATAACCCCTACAAATGTTCTACTCTTAACCCCAAAATACCCAAACTCACTTGAGTAGATGATTACAGAGAGAAACACTTACAAATCTTTAATGCTAAGAGAATGATGAGCAAAAAGATTTTCACAGAGAAAAAATGTTTGTTTTGAAAGTATTAAATACACAAATGACTTACAACAAGATTTTAATTCAAAGTATATAGCTATTCTCTTGTTCTGGATTCATAAATGACTTGCATTTATACTTCCATGGTGAATTATAGCCGTTTGATTGCATTTAATGCGGAAATAGCCGTTGCACCAACTCTTATTTTCGCGCCTGACATGTTTCTCTTTCCTCTTTCACGGTCGTGACAGTTCTTCCAAGCCGTGACTTGAGTGGTGACTTTGGTCGTGAAGCATTCTAGAAGGATTTGAAGTGTTTGATCGTGGTCGTGACATTACATCTTCACGGGTGTGAACAACCTTCCTGGTCGTGGTCCAAGTGGTGACTCTGGCCGTGATGCTCTCTGGAAGAATTTTTCATGTCTTTTCACGGGCGTGACTTTCTTTCACGGGCATGACTGATATGATCATTCACGGTTGCTATCATTCTTCATGGCCGTGAACTTTAAATGTTGGATAGTTGTCGCTAAGCTTCATCACAGGCATGAACATGCTATTTCTTCATTTTTTGTCTTTTTAAGATTAATCTTGCATTCTTCATTCTTGCTATCATATTCCATACCCTGTCCAATAAACTTAGAAAACAAGTATGTTAAATACATTGTTGTTATTTTATTTGTTAGCATCAAAATGACAGAAATACCCCTCAAGGTTCAACATAAGATGATAGAGGGGACTTCTCTAGTGCAACATGTATTAAAGTTAAATGGGTAAATTGAGCGATTGGCTACTTTGGGGTTTTTAATGGATTATGATTAAGTATAGACTTAATTATCCAAAGTTTCCTTGATAGTTATGCACACTTTGTGCTAAACTATCAAATGAACAAAATATCCACTTTGATCCTTGAATTGATCAACATGCTCAAGACAGTTGAACCTTCTGTCAAGAAAGAGCAAAAGGCTATGATGTTGGTGGACACTTTTGGTTCTTCTAAGAAAAGGTGGGATAGAAAAAAGAAGAAAAAGTCCATGAAGACCCAAGGGGACATGAAAAAAAAAAGGGAAAATAGACTACTTCAAAAGGACTTGCTTCCATTGTGACCAAACTAGCCATTGGAAGAGGAACTACAAGGCCTATATAGAGTCTTTAAAGAAGAAGAAGGATAAAACATTTGATGCATCTTCTACTTCAGGTATTTATGTTATTAAGGTTGATACTATTTCTATTAATAATGCATGAGTATTGGATACCGGATGTGGCTCACATATATGTACTGATATGCAGGGCCTAAGGAATAATAAACAACTCAAGAAAGGAGAGTCAGACCTACGTTTTGGCAATGGAGAAAGAGTTGCTACATTAGAATTAGACACTATGTATTGACACTCCTAAGGAACTTATGTATTAACCCTTCATAACAGGCTTGTTTTAGAATTAGACAATTGCTATTATATTCCAGTTTTAATAGAGAATATTATTTATGTTTTTTGTTTAAATAGAAAAGGTTTTCATTTAACTTGTAAGAATTTTTGGGCAGTGGAAACTTACTTATTGAGCATATACAGTGTGTTTTCAATGCTTCAGGTAGACCGGGTTACTAGAATTTGGTCTCTATTCCACAGTCCAAATGCCTTGGTTCACTTGAGATTGGGAGAAGATGAAGAATAACTTCAGAGAGATTTTTACAGAAGCAAGTTACGTTCAGTAACTTCCATAGTTATGGAGCAGTTTTCTTTTATATGAAAATAACTTCCACTTATATAATGAAATGATATGGGCCTGGGCTAGTTCAAGCCCACATGGGCGGCCTAGTCCCACAAAGCCCAACATTGGACTTTGTACATACAGATGTATGTAGACCAATGTTAGTGTACGCTAGAGGTGGTTTTATCTACCTTATTATCTTTATTAATGAGTACTCATGATCTGGGTACATGTATCTGATGAGATACAAATCTGAAGTATTTGAAAAGTTCAAAGAATTTAAAAAAGAAGTAGAGAAACAGGTTGGCAAAAGTATTAAAACACTTACATTAGATTGAGGTGGTGAATATTTAAGCTAAGAGTTTCAAGGTTATCTAAGAGATAATGAGATTTTATCTCAATAAAGTCCACCTTACATGCCACAACGTAATGGTGTGGCTAAAAAGAGAAATCAAACCTTATTAGATATGGTGAGGTCAATGATGAGCATTGCAAAACTATCTAAGTCAATTGATGTTGCTCCATATGAGAAATGGAACAACAAGAGATATTCTTTCACACATGAAAGTATAGAGTTGTTCTGCTTATGTGAAGCAGACAATGCCAGAAAAGTTAGAAGCTAAGTTTGATAAGTATATATTTGTGGGATATCTAAAAGAGTCATTTGGACATCAATTCTACCATCATTTGGAACAAAAGGTATTTGTTTTAAAGAATGTTGTCTTCTTAGAGAAAGGGTTTCTTCTAAAATAAGATAGTGGGAGCAAGATTGAACTTGATGAAGTTCAAGATGCTCAAATAGATATTGATCAACTGACTAAACCCAAATCTATTACTCATACATATGAAGTAATAGTAACACCTTCTAAAACTTAAGAACTTTGTAGATCAAGTAGGATATGCATTGTTCTTAAGAGATATGAATTTCTCATAAGTGAACAAAATGACGTATTGCTCAAGGAAAATGATGAGCCTACTACATATGAAAAAGTTCTCCATTATTTAGAATATGATAGATGGCTCAAAGCCATGCATCAGAGATGGATTCCATGTATGACAGCCAAGTATGGACTTTGGTTGATCCACCTAAAGGGATTAAACCCATTGAGTGTAAATGGGTCTTTAAGAAAAAGATCAACATGGAAGGTGTTAAACCTTGAGGGGTATTTCTGTCTTTTTTATGATAACAAATAAAATAGCAATATTGTATTTAACATACTTGTCTTCTAAGTCTATTATACAGGACATGGATTAAAATAACAAGAATGGGAATTGGAAGAATAATCTTTGAAAGACAAAATTCAAGAAGTAGCATGTTCACTGTCGTGACTCTATGAGTCACTCCCGTGAAAGAAGCTAACCGTTAACAAAACCAACATTTGAAGTTCACGGCCATGAAGGAAGAACAAACCGTGAAGTGGGCATTTCAGTCACCCCCGTGAAAGTTCATGCATTTTCATCCAAAGAGCTTCACGACCAAAGTCACCACTTGGATCAAGGCTAGAAAGTTTGTCACGCCCGTGAATGAGTATGTCACGACCGTGACTCTATATGTCAAAACATTCCAGAGAGCTTCACAACTAAGGTCATCACTTCAGTCACGACTTGGGAAGAAATGTCACCCCCGTGACAAACATAGTCACGCCCGTGAACAATGAAAGAGAAAAATGTCAGGCGCTATTTTTTGGTTGGTACAACGGCTAGTTTCATATTTATTGCACCTCAACGGCTATATTCATCCATGAGAGTATAAATGGAAGTCATTTATGCATTCAGAAAATGATAATGAACAGAATAACAATAGAATAGCATATACTCATTGTGTCTCAAAGATCACCCTTAATTAGACATGGTCTAGGATTTAAGGACACATCATCATCTTCTCACAAAACTATATTTGTTAAGTCTAAAGAATCTCACATCTCCACACATGATAGAACAACACCAAGAAATAAACAAGTTAAACCTTCTATACATAAAAAGAATAATCATGCCTTTATGTATAAGAATCATGCATCTAGAAAAATGCAAATTACTCATGATAGTGCATGCCATTGTTCTCAAAATCAGTCTAATAGAATTATGGCATTCAAATACATTGTAAGACCAAAAAGCAAGTTTAGACCGAAACAATGTAATTATTGTATGAAAATTGGTCACATAAATAAACATTGGTGGATAAGGAAGGCTCATTGGGAACCTTCATGTGCTAACCCCCAAGGACCCAAACTCATTTGGGTACCTAAATATCATACTTGAATTGTGATTCTATAGGTATGCCTCAAGTCCACAATAAACAAAAATTCTTGGCTAGTAGACAGTGGATGCTCAAGGCATATGACAGGAGACAAAGATGTAACGGCTGGATCTACTGGAATCCGGGTCTCAGCCCATTGCCACAGTAGTCCACCCGCCGTCTCACTGAGACTAACGGGCTGCCGGGGTCCATGGCCCAATACCTCCAACCCATCACTGGAATCGCACTCAAGGTGTTTGCCACAGTAGGTTGTTGGAGCTGGGATTCGAAACCCCAACCTCCCTTTAGCCTCAGTAAGAGACTACCAATTGTACCATGGTACAATTGGTAGTCTCTTACTGAGGCTAAAGGGAGGTTGGGGTTTCGAATCCCAGCTCCAACAACCTGCTGTGGCAAACACCTTGAGTGCGATTCCAGTGATGGGTTGGAGGTATTGGGCCATGGACCCCGGCAGCCCGTTGGTCTCAGTGAGACGGCGGGTGGACTACTGTGGCAATGGGCCAGGACCCGGATTCCAGTAGATCCAGCCGTTACAAAAGAACTCTTCAATGAAATCAAAAGTATTGATGGAGGTAAAGTTACCTTTGGAAACAATGCAAAGGGTAAGTTAATTGGCATTGGTTCTATTGGTATTAATGGTAGTACTTTTATTAAGGATGTCTTATTTGTTGATGGCTTGAAACATAACTTGTTAAGTGTAAGTCAATTATGTGATAGAGGAAACAAAGTAATCTTTACTTCAAATGAATGTCTTGTGATCTCTATCGATGGTCAAGAAATATTTAAAGGAAATAGAGATATCAATACATACATAATAAACTTACATGAACTATCTAACCATTCCTCTAAGTGTCTTGTGACTACTAGTGATGAATCTTGGTTGTGGCATAGAAGACTTGGTCATGCTAACTTGGACTTAATACAAAGTCTCAGCACCGGAGAACTAGTAAAAGGAACGCCAAGAGTTAAATATGAAAAAGGCAAGACATGTGATTCTTGTCAAAGAGGAAAGCAACACAAGTCATCCTTCAAAGCCAAAAACATAGTAAGTACTTCAAAACCTCTTCAACTCCTGCATTTAGACTTATTTGGACCTGCTAGAATTGCTAGCTTAGGAGGAAAACATTATGCATTTGTCATCGTAGATGCTTACTCTAGATTTAATTGGGTAATTTTCTTAGCTCAAAAGAGTGATGCTTTTGAAAATTTTAAAAACTTTGCTAAAAGAGTTCAAAATGAAAAAGGTTACTGTATTTCAAAAATTTTAAAAACTTTGCTAAAAGAGTTCAAAACATTGAAAGCTTTTGTCTTGAACATGGCATTTCACATAATTTTTCATCCCCTAGGACACCTCAACAAAATGGGGTAGTTGAAAGGAAAAATCGAACTTTAATTAAAATGGCTAGAACAATGCTTAATGAATATGAATTACCAACTTATTTTTGGGCAGAAGCCACAAACACTGCATGTTATATTTCAAATCGAGTTTTCAAAAGACCTCTTTTAAACAAAACCTCATTTGAGTTATGGAATGGAAGAAAGCCCTTGATATCATACTTTAGAGTATTTGGATGCAAGTGTTTTATATTGAACACCAAGGACAATTTTGGAAAATTTGCCTCCAAGTCTGATGAAGGTATCTTTTTAGGGTACTCTACAACCAACAAAGCATATAGAGTATTTAATAAAAGATCACTAACGATTAAAGAATCCATCCATGTTGTTTTTAATGAATCTAGTAGACATGATCTTGTGAAATGTAGTGTTCTTGATGATGTTGTAGGTAATATGAAAAGACTTGATATTGGAAATGGGAAAGAAGAAAATGATCAAGAAAATTTACTGCAAAATGATTCTCTACCTCAAAATCAAGAACAAAATGATCAAGAACTTCCAAAAGAATGGAGAATGACTAAAGATCATCCAAAACAGCAAATAATTGGTGATCTATCAAGGGGAGTAAGTACTAGATCTCATTTCAAACATCTAGTCACTGACATTGCTTTTATTTCACAAATTGAGCCTAAAAATATTGATGAGGCTCTTAATGATGAAAGTTGGGTAATTGCTATGCAAGAGGAACTCAATCAATTTGAGAGAAATAAAGTATGGACCCTAGTACCTAGACCCAAGGATCATCAAATCATAGGTAGCAAATGGGTATTTAGAAACAAATTAGATGAACAAGGGTTAATAACCAGGAATAAGGCTAGACTAGTTGCAAAAGGATATAATCAGGAAGAAGGTATATATTATCATGAAACATATGCACCTGTAGCTAGATTAGAAGCCATAAGAATACTTTTAGCATATGCATGTCACATGAATTTCAAACTTTTCCAAATGGATGTGAGAAGTGCATTTCTAAATGGTTATATAGATGAAGAAGTGTATGTAGAACAACCACCAGGTTTCGAAAGCTATGATTTTCCAAATCATGTTTTTAAACTTTCAAAAGCTTTGTATGGTTTAAAACAGGCCCCAAGAGCTTGGTATGAGAGGCTAAGTTCTTTTCTATTAGAAAATAGCTTTACAAAGGGAAATTTTGACACTACACTATTCATCAAAAAGCATAAGCATGATATACTAATTGTTCAAATCTATGACTAGGGAATTTGAAATGAGCATGATGGGAGAACTTAAGTATTTCCTTGGTCTACAAATAAAGCAAAGCAATGAGGGCATATTCATCAACCAATCCAAATATGCCAAAGATTTAATTAAGAAATTTGGTATGGAAGGATGTAAAAATTCCAAGACTCCTACGAGCACATCAACTAAATTGGACAAAGATGAAAAGGGTAAGAGCATTAATGAAAAGCTTTATAGAGGTATGATCGGATCACTTTTATATCTCACTGCTTCTAGACCTGATATAATGTATAGTGTTTGCTTGTGTGCATGATTTCAATCATGTCCTAAAGAATCTCATTTAAATGCAGTAAAAAGAATTTTAAGATATTTACATGGATCATTGCATCTAGGTTTATGGTATCCTAGGAATTCATCTTTTTATATTATAGGATATTCAGATGCAGACTATACTGGTAGTCTTTTAGACAGGAAAAGTACTTCAGGTACTTGTCACTTCATTGGAGAATGTTTAGTTTCTTGGTTTAGCAAGAAACAAGTTTCAGTTGCTCTCTCAACTGCTGAAGCAGAATATGTACCAGCTGGATGTTGTTGTACACAAATTATTTGGATGAAACAACAACTTAAGGACTATGGTCATTAAATGAACCATATACCTATCAAATGTGACAACACCAGTGCTATAAATATTTCAAAGAATCCTATTCAACACTCAAGAAGTAAGCATATTGACATTAGACACCACTTTATTAGAGATCATGTTCAATATGGAGATGTTGCATTAGAATTTATAAGCACAGAAAGTCAATTAGCTGATATTTTCACTAAGTCTCTAAATGAGGAAAGATTTAATTTCATTAGAAGAGAACTTGGTATGATTGATGGATTAACCTTGTGATTGCAAAAATATGAAATTTTAATTGTTGATCTTAAATCATATCACAGGATATAAGATAGAAAGTTTGATGAAAATTCATGTTTTAAGGAATAGAATCTTTGTTGAAATGATTTAGTTTTGTTTTAGGACTTAATTTTATTTGATGAAAATTTTAGGGGAGTCACACCCATGACACATGTTCACGCCCGTGACTTAAATGGCCCAAAGAGGCAGTGTCGTTCACGACTTGGTTCACGACATGGGTCACGGCTTCAAGTGGTGAAGCTTATCTTCATGGCTTCATTCATTCCCGTGAAAATAGACTTTCACGCCCGTGATGAATTTTCACTCCCGTGAACCTTAACACCCCAAAACTCACATAGGCTTTCACGCCTTGAGTTACGGCTAGCTTCACGGGCATAAGTGGTGAAATTCAACATTTCACGCCTGTGACAATTTATTTACCCCCGTGACTGATGATTATTCACACCCATGACATTCAAATATCATGCTCGTGAACATATTCACGCCTTCATTCATGGGTGGAACACTCCTTCAGCAAACCGTGAACACGACCATTCACGCCTGTGAACACCTACTTCACGCCCGTGAATGTATCGAGTATATAAAAGAACAGCCGGTTATATTTTTCATTTAAACTCTGCAACTCCCAAAACTGCTCTCATTTACACACATTCATTGAGACATTAAAGATTCCGGCCCCCAAGGCTTAAACTTTTCCTATAAATACCACCAAAAGTTTGAATTTTCATCAAAAATCATACATTTCTAGGGTTTTCATAAGGATTTTCTGTCAAAAATTTTCCAACTCCATCACAAACTTATTTCTTCAAAACAAATGGAGATTGCTTCATCCAAGGGAAAAAAGAAAGAAGTCCCATGCTCCTAAGAGGTATGCAGATTACCTCATGAACCGCATTCCAGAGCAATGCCATCCTCGGTATGCAACTTTGAAGAAGAGACTTCTACTGTCATCAAGGTCCTTCGAATGGCAGACAGTCCGAAGTCTCGGGCTTGAGACGGCTATGACAGAGCAACTACAAGCCTGTAATCACAAAGATTTTGTGGAAATTCACCAACTGACCTTGAGGGAGCCAACACTGGAATTCCTCAGCACCTTGCAGGTTTCACCTTCTGGAGTGGTGAAATTCCAACTCTGCAACAATCCCAACACCCTCAATGCCACTGAATTTGGAGAATTGTTCGACTTACCATCAGATGGCATACTAAACGACACTGAGGTAGAATTCTCTGCCCCTCTAGCATGGACACATTTTGGCTATAATTGTAGTTGGGACGTTAAGAAGACAAAGAGCACTCATCTCGTGGCCCCAGTGCATAGGTGTTTGCATAGGTTCTTGACCTATAGCATATTTGCTAGGGGAGAAAGCAATGGGACTTTCAGGAAGTCAGAACTCTTCCTATTTGAGATGGCTCGGAGAGGACTCATAGTAGCACTTTCTAGATGGTTTGCTAACCATCTTCTCTCCATTGCCACCAAGCCTACTAGAGATATTTTGATTGGGGCATATGTCACCCACATAGCCGTGAAGCTTAATTATCTGAAGCTAGATGCGCATCACTTCAATCTCATCCCTGGACATCCTCGAGATCGCTTGGATGTCGAGTCCTTCATCAAAATGGGAGCAGCTGTCAGAATCGTTTTCCAGAACGATATCTTTTATCGCTTCACAAACACTGTTGGGGAGATCATCTGGGAAGATAATGACACGAAGGATTTTAAAGCAGGCCTCCAGGGAATCCAGCAGAAGAAGAGAGCTCGGATTGAGGAAACACCTCCAGCAGCTGAGCAGGACATTGGACAGTCATCGGCTTCCACACCGACCTTAGCGCAGCAGGTGGTTGACCTCTTGGCACCACGTTTTGAGCAGCTGCAGACTTCGAGGGATGAGAGGTTGGAAAACCTCAAAGACTTCATAGAGTCTCGGATGGACAGCCTTAAGGCTGAAGTGGCTAGACTTCATGATAGGATGTCCGGCTAGGAGTTAGGCTAGAGTGTAGCCTAAATTTGCTTGTTTTTGCTTGTTTATTTTGCTTATGTTTGATGGTGTGTAGGAAATTTTCAAATTTCCTTTCTGAATATTTAACTTTGTTCGTATCTTTTCCTTTAATTAATATAATTGCTTTTTCTTATCTCATTAATATCCTTTTATCCTTTTTGATTGATGACAAAAGGGGGAGAAAACTAGCAATATTATAGGGAAAATGGTATCAAACTAGCAACATAAGAAAAAACTAGAAATATTAAGGTAAATGAATTTTGAATCAAAAATTAAAATTGAATTATGAATTCACATTGATATAGATTAAAAGGGTTTAGAAACTTTGATTCAAGAATTCATATGCAAAGCATAAAATTGAGAAATTGAGCTTCATATATGTACAAGATATACCTTAAGTATACTTTGCATATACCTTCATGAAAGTTGCATGCAAGTTGCAAAAATAAATATGCCATGATATACCTTAAATATACCTTACATATACTTCATGCCTTAAAAAGGAATTATGGTATATATTGGATATACTTCTCATATAACTTGCATATACTTAAAATCTAGTTAAGTTTATTTCAATGCTACATCATTATTTACTATTCTTGCACATTATAAATTTTTTATCCTAAGTATATTTTGAGGGGGAGACTTCTCAAAATCACGTATTGCTAGATTATTTGTCACCATCAAAAAGGGGGAGATTGTTAAACCTTGAGGGGTATTTCCGTCATTTTGATGATAACAAATAAAATAACAATATTGTATTTAACATACTTGTCTTCTAAGTCTATTATACAGGACATGGATTAAAATAGCAAAAATGGGAATTGGAAGAATAATCCTTGAAAGACAAAATTCAATAAGTAGCTTGTTCACTGCCGTGACTCTATGAGTCACTCCCGTGAAAGAAGCTAACCGTTACCAAAACCAACATTTGAAGTTCACGGCCATGAAGGAAGAACAAACCGTGAAGTGGGCATTTCAGTCACCCCCGTGAAAGTTCATGCATTTTCATCCAGAGAGTTTCACGACCAAAGTCACCACTTATATCACGGCTGGAAAGTTTGTCACGCTCGTGAATGAGTATGTCACGACCGTGACTCTATATGTCAAAATATTCCAGAGAGCTTCACGACCAAGGTCATCACTTCAGTCACGGCTTAGGAAGAAATGTCACCCCCATGACAAACATAGTCATGCCTGTGAACAATGAAAGAGAAAAATGTCAGGCGCAATTTTTTGGTTGGTAAACAGTTTTTTTCATATTTAAGGCACCCCAACGGCTATATTCAGCCATGGGAGTATAAATGGAAGTCATTTATGCATTCAGAACATGAGAATGAAGAGAATAACAATATAATAGCATATACTTCGAATTTAATTACAAGCTATTTGTACTTTCATACTTTGAGAACAAAATCTATTCTCTGTAAAAATCTTTTTGCTCTTCATTTATTGAGCAACTAAGATTTGTAAGTGGTTCTCTCTGTAATCTTTACTCAAGTAAGTTTTGGGTATTTCTGGGTTAAGAGTAGAACACTTGTAAGGGTTTGTTGTGTGAGCCTAAAAATACAAATCAAAAGGTTATTGTGTGAGCCTGTAAAAATACAGAGTGAAGGTTGTTTGTGTGAGCCTGTAAAACACAAGGAATTGGTTATTGTGTGAGCCATTAAAACACAAGGGATTTCTAGGTTAGGTGTGAATCATTGTGAGAAACACCATAGTTGGGAGTGAGCTTGTAAAACTCCATTGTAACACTTAGTGTGTTAGTGAAACTCCCAATTGCGATTGGGGAGAGGAGTAGGGTTTGTTAACACCCAAACCTCTATAAAAATCCTTGTGTCAAATTCTCTCTATCCCTCCTAAAATTAATATTTTATTTCCACACCTTATAGTTTAAATTTTGAAACTCCAATTCAACCCCCCCCCTTCTTGGCTTAATATCTGGGCAACAGAAGGTAATGTAGTTACCTATAAAGCTAGGCTGATAGCTAAAGGATGTCATCAAAACAAGTTGTTGACTATAATGAAACTTTTTCTCTAGTTGCTATGCTTAAATCCATTAGGATAATCCTAGCCATTGCTATTCATTATGACTATAAGATTTAGCAAATGGATGTGAAAACAACTTTCCTTAATGGAAATTTGACAAATGATGTGTACATGACACAACCTGAGGGTTTCATATCAAGTGATGGCAAAAAGGTATGCAAATTGCAAAGATCCATTTATGGATTGAAGCAAGCATCCAGGAGTTGGAACATTTCAAAGAGTTTGGTTTCTCCTAAAATCTAGATGAGGCTTATGTTTACAACAAGGTTAGTGGGAGTGCAGTCGTATTCCTAGTAATGTATGTAGATGACATACTTTCTATAGGAAATGATGTCTCAATTCTTTAATTAGTCAAAATTTGGATTTCTAAGAATTTCTCCATGAAATACCTTAGAGAAGCAACCTACATACTGGGGATTAAGATCTATAGAGATAGATCTAAAAGATTGGTTGGTCTTTCTCATTCTACATACAGAGATAAGATGATAAAAATATAATATGCATGATATACTCACCGAGCTACTATAATGACTTACCTCAAAATCCGCATATACATTAGCTTACATACTACATGACATAGCATAAGGATCTCATATATATAATGCACACTACGAACCTAGTATATCAAACAATCACATAGTATCATATAAGTGGATACCACACATAATACAATTAATTATCCTACATTTGCCCACTTTACTCATAACTAAACTAAAATGGATACAAGTACTCTACGGCTCTCGCTAGAGCTAAATATAACCCACTGAGGAAGCTATCATTGCTTACCTTTAGGCCTTCAAATATAACCACTGAGGAAGCTCTCATTGATTACCTCTGGGCCTTCAAATATCTCAATATAATCAACCTAAGAAAAATGAGAGCACATAACAGCTACGAGCGAAGCCCACCTGGCTAGGCCTCGAGCCTTCAAAACATCTCATTAATCTTTAAAAATGTCTCAATTGTGATCAATATATGTCACCTGATACCAATCTCCCTTTTTAATAGCATGCCATCTATCCTAACTCTAGTCCTAGTCAAAGTATTAGGCTTACAATTTCACAACAGGAACCATATATGTTTCCATATTTTACAAATATACCATGATTCCCACAATCATTTCTAGAACATGTATTTCCATATCATGATATAAGCATACAACTAAGGCCTATCACCTCACAACGAATCAATCTTGATTCATAAAAGTTTTTCAACATAACAACTTCATGCCCGTGAACAACCTTTTACCACCATGAATAAATCTTTCATGGGCAGTTTATTTATGAACTAAACATTGATTCAATGATAGATTTCATGGCCATGATCATCTCTTCATGGGCATGAATCTAAGCTATGAATCAACCCGTGAAATAGCCCATGATAGAGCATGTTTGATCACAACCATCAACACAACCTTCACACCCATGAACAACCAATTCATGGCCGTGAAACTGGAAAATTTCCAGAAAATATAGCATCTCAACTTCATGCCATTCTCACATGCAATATTTTCTACAATTAACCAATGTCAGCCACCCTATTAACATTTCAACATGCATTTAAGTAATTTATCATAAACATATACTCCCTAATCATCAATATTAACCAGAATTACTCATCAAACATCTCAATCTAACCATGTTCATAAAAAATTTCATCATGCATATCAACCCTATATTATATCATTTAACTACTCAATGATCATTTACATCATGTATTTAAAACAAATAACATAGAAACATAAATAATTGCCTTAAGTGTTGTTATGTACAAACCTTACACCTAGGATGGAGTGAGCCAAGACTCTAGCCCTTCATGTTTGTCCTCTCTCTTGAAATGGACTTCCAGCTCTACCTCCAGATCCTAGCAAGTAGGAAAAATGTTTCCTTAGCTTCTGGAACCCTATTAAGACCCAAAAATCTTCAAATCTAAGCTCTCACACACACAAGCTTACAACTCTCTTCTCACTTTACCCTCACAAAACTTAACCCTTAAAGCTTCAACAGTGGTGGAAATCACTTCTGCTGGTTAAGGAGATGTTAACGTGGCATGTTACGTCAGTTATAGAGGTATGGGAGAATATTTAAATGAATGGTAGGAAAGAAAATGTGATTGCCTCACCTGCTCTGCCTACCCAGGCTTCACAGCCATGACTCGCTTCATGGTCGTGAAGAACCCTATCACAATTGCTAACTAAAATCCAATATTCACGGCCGTGACACCCATAGGCATACTCAAAAGCATAGATCTAATTGAACTTCATTGCACTTCACGCTCTAAATTTTGGATGATTTAATCAATCTTTTTTGGGCGAAACAGGGGATATCTCAATCAGGTGAGAAAACGGGGGAATCCCGTATGACCCAATATATCTGACAAGTCAACTATACATCAATCCATATTGAATCGTCATCCCCAGGATTTCTAAAAGGGACTTTTGGAACACAATAGGCATTAAATGAAAGAAAAAAGATTAAGTACTCTATTTCACTTTGATGTGAAAATGTAAGAACGAGTTTATTGTTTTAAGAATATTGTTAATCTCATAACAGTCTCTCCTTGCTAGGATCAACCCTTATACCATTAGTTGACACAATGTGTCCAAAAAAGCTACCTCATCAAACCAAAATTCACATTTTGAGAACTTGGCATATAGTTTGTGCTCCCTATGTGTCTGTAACATTATTCTTAGGTGTTGATCATGCTCCTCAAGTGTCTTAGAATATACCAGAATATCACTAATAAAGACATCAACACACTGGTCTAAATAGGGTCTGAATACCATATTCATCAAGTCCATAAAGACTGCTGGAGTCTTGGTTAACCTAAAAGGCAAACCACAAACTCATAATGCCCGTATTTGGTTATAAACATCGTATTGGATATATCTTCTGCCCTAACTTTAATTGGTGATACCCTAATCTCAAATCAATCTTCGAAAACACACATGCACCTTTCAACTGATTAAACAAGTCATCAATCTATGGCAATGAATATATGTTCTTGATTGTCACCTTATTCAGTTGTCAGTAATCTATGCATAGTCTCATAGACTATCTTTTTTTTCACAAATAACACCGGTGCACCCCACAGATATACATTCAGCCTAATATACCCTTTATCTAACAAATCTTACAATTGAGCCTTAAGTTCTTTCAATTCAGATGGTGCCATTTTATATGGCGCTATTGATATGTGTGTTATGCCTAGGGTGAGCTTTATAGAGAACTCAACCTCTTTGTTAGGTGGTAACCCCAGAATAGCATCAAGAAAAATATCTGGAAATTTATTCACTATAGGGATATCCTTAAGATTTGGACCTCCCTTTCTAGTATCAACAACATGAGCCAGATAAGTTTCATATCCTTTCCTCATCATTCTTTTGGCTTTCATCATTGAGATAACCCATGGAAACAACTCTCCTTCCATTTTTACATCTCCATGTTCATGTGTGTTAAGCATTACAAAGTTTACCTTGCAGTTAACTACTACCCCATGCTATGAAAGCTAATCCATGCCTAATATGGCATCAAATTCATGAAACAACAACTCTATTAAGTCTGCCAAAAAGTCTCTCTAATGTACAATTAAAGGACATCCTCAGTAAACCTAGTTCACTACCATACTATGCCTTAAGGGGTTTGTAATCTCAACTGGATCAATCAATGCACATATATCAGAGTCATAAAGAGAGAACATACCAACAATCACATATGTAGCGTTCTGATCTTCTCTTGCCCTCATAGCATAAGCTCTAGTAGGTGTTCAGCCTAGACCTGATCTGTTAGCAGTCTTAAAGACTACTTGCATAGGTTCTGTATGACCTCTAGTTTGTTGTCTAGTTTTGAGTTGGAGCTAAACGTGTAGTCTAAATTGGTGCACTGCTAGTATTCAGAGGGAAATCCCTCTTCATATGCTCTTTAGATCCGCATCTAAAACAAGCACCTATATTTCTCAAATACTCTCATTTATGCTATTGTGGCAGGTGTCACAAACGGAACACTCTTTCTGATAGCCTGTGTCTGAGTACTACCGGAAGCAAATGTAGCTCTAGAGGGCTACCCCTCCTGTAACATCCGGTTATTTAGACACTGATCGTATGTGACAAAGTCAATGCACACCGGGTCGATCGGAGTCTAAATCCGAGTATATAGAAAAATAATAATATTTATGGAAAATTTATTAAGGATATTATTAATTGGGAATTTAAAAGTTTAGTGTCAGAATTAGTTGAAATAAAATTTCTCTTTGGATTAAATGAGGATTTATGGAATGGTTTGGGATTATTTTGTACAAAGAGGAAATTATGAGTTAAATGATGTATTATTTAAAGATTAAAAATTTATTATGATTAATTAATCAAATTGACCAATAGGAAACAAATCTAGAATTTTTTTTATTATTAAGGAATATTAACCTAATATTCATCTTATACATTAATGAGCATTAATTAGAATTGATGAATCATATGCCTAATCACCCATTCTAGAATTCTCTTCATTAATGAGCCTTATCCTAAACCTTATCTTCTAATCCTTGTCACCATTCTAGAATTCTTTCATTAATGAGGCATTGGTGAATCACATGCCTTGTCACCATTCTAGAATTCTTTCATTAATGAGGCATTAAACCTAACAAAAACAAAATCTCCTCTTCCTCACCTTCCATTGCCGTCCACCTTCTCCACCATTTTTATTCCAATTTTAGCTAGTAAAAGAGAGGAAAGAATAGTCCAAGTGATAGAAAACTCAAGAGAGTAAAGGAAAAATCAATTTGAAAGGTAGAAGAAAGGAAGAGAAATAAGAAAGAAACAAAAAGAGAAATTTTGTCAAGGTGAGTTCTTCTTCAATCCTCTTGCTTTTCTTTATTAATTGAGATTAAAGTGATGATAATTAAGGTTAGAAATGAGGAAGAAGGGGCTGTCTAGGTGATGGTGGGTTGAAACAAAAAGAAATTGGTTTGATAATATGAGATATGTTTGATGGTTTTAGGGCAAACCAATGACAAAGGTAAAAGCAATCTTGAGGAAGGGAAAGGAAAGGAAAAAGCCTAGGAAAGGGAGAAGATATTAGTAAGGTATGTGCTTGTATGACAAAAATTTAATATGTTAACTTTATTGTTAAATCTTATGATAATTGCATGATTAAATGAGTAATTGTGTTGTTATATGAGTTGCTGGAAATTTTATCATGGAGCAGCATGCATTAAAAATTCGATAACTTAAGTTCTGGAACTCTAAATTTCGTGTTATATGATGTTTTGGAAACTTAAGACATATATATAAAACTTTCATGAAGGACTTAAGATCTAATTATGAATGCAACTATGTTAGCAATTGACACCAATATGAGACTTGGAATCTGCCTCGGAATTTCCTGGGCAGATTTTAGCTGAGCAGTTAGTACTAAATCAGTCATAACTTTGTCTACAGAGATCTGAATTAGTTGATTCAAAATTTACATTAAATATAAGATATGTGGATAAAATTTATTAGAAGACCACTTAATTAAATTCGGCCAGTAACAGCATCAAAATTGAGATCTAAGACAGAGAATGAAATCTGTCCAGAACAGGGCTGTTGAAAAAAAAAAGTGAGTTTTACATGTAAATTGATTTGGGCCTTATGATATGAGATGAATGATGTTGATATGAGTGATTATTATGTGATAAGCCATTGAGTCCATAAAAATTTATTGAGAAAATAAAACTATGAAATAATTATTTGGTGTATATTTTGACCATAATGAAATTATTACTTGAATAAATTGAGATGAAATAATTAAGGCCTAAAACACCTAGCTTGGAACTAAGGTAAAGGATAGATTGGCATGCCAATAAGGGGTAGGATATGTAGGCGTAAAACGCCAAGTTGATTGATGTAGGCACTAAATGTGCCAAGTTGATTTATGTAGGCATTACATGTGCCGAGTTGATTGATGTAGGCACTAAATGTGCTGAGTTAATTTATGTAGGCACCATATTGTGCCGAGTTGAATTATGTAGGCGCCATATGCCGAGTTAAAATTTTCCAGCCAAAAATGCCCCGTATCCTAGCTAATAGTTCTAGTTATTGGTGTTGGGCATAAATTTGAATAAACAAGACAACATAAGATATGATAAAATTGACTTATTGTGAATAATTATTGAATAATAAAATGAGGAAAATTTTGGTGTTATTAAAAATAATATTATCCAATGATATTATGCAATTAACATAATTATCATGTGAAAAAGGAATTTGATGCAGTAACAATTAACCTGCAAATTAATTTATTGCTGATAAATTTATGATATTTCTTTTATTTGATTTTTAAATGTATGAATGTGTGAAATTTTATAAATTTGCATATTAAGCTTTTGTCATATAAAGCACCACTAAGCTAGTAGCTTAGCGCATGTGGTTTTCCCACGCGTAGGTACTCAAGTAGTTAGTAAATAAAAGATGAAGCTGCCAGAAAGAGAAGAACACCAGATGGTGGATAACAGCATTTGAAGATCTTTTTGTTTCAATGTATTACTTTTTGTAAAACATATTAGCAAGTTTTATTTTCATATTGTGTGATACTCATATTTGGGCTTGTAAATAAAATATTAATTAATAGAACTTGGTATGTAATCTTTCAGAAAATGAAATAATTTATTATGAATGAATTATATAAATTGGTATAAAGTATATGTGTATGGAAAAATAAAATAGGAGACTACATTTTAGATTTACATTCAGATATAATAAAATGAGAATATACAAAACAAATTATATAAGCAAGTAAGACATAAAATCAGGAGTACTGTAGCACTCATTTACTTTGCTACTATTAGTAGAGTAAGGGGGTGTTACACCTCCTGTGTGATCCACCCTATGTATAATTTCTATTATATCCTTGACTCCTGCCATGACATTATCTTGGGTAGAACTAACCCTTCTTACCTGAATGTTTGGCCACTAGAGCCACTATATGTCTGAAAGCTTTTTCTACTCTCTTTCTCTTTCTCTACTCCACACTAACAAAACATGAAATCGGCTGAGTAAAACTAACATGCTAGAGTGCAGTCACAAAGTCACCTATCTCTACAATGAGGCCATACTCAAACCTTCTGCACTTGTCTCACTCACTTTTGATCATCCCTAAAGCATATTTACTCAGTCGAGTAAACTGTCTCTAGTACTATGTCACTATCATGTTGCCCTACCTGAGGCTCAAAAATCACCTCTTATTTTCATCTATGTAAATTAGAGGAATGCATTGCTCTTTGAACTCAGTTACGAAGAAGCCCTATCATTAGCGGAGGGACCTCTAGTTTTAGTAAAACTGTCTTCCACAAATCATAAATGTGCATATTTGGCCTTTTTGATCAGTGGTCACCCCAAATTCATTGCAAACTCTCTTTATTTTCTCTATCCAATACTCTACAGCAACCGGATCATCATCCTTTGTTCCCAAAAAATTAGTAGTTCTAAACTTATGGAGCTTGTCTAGCTATACTCTAGGCTTTGATGGTGGAGGTGGAGGAATTGGTACCTAGTTATAGTACAACTCTAGCAATCTACTGTAATAGACCTGCCATCTACTGCACTAAATGAGTATGGCCCTGATTGGCCTGCTCCAGATCTTGCTGATTAAGGACCGATACAGTACCTAGATCCTGAACATTAGCTGCACTAGGTTGGTTGGTGCCCTAGTATATGGGGAGCTATGGCTCTTAGCCATGTCATACAATTTAGAAGCCATCTCACTCTAACCTTACAAGTTGATAGAGAAATAGCCCAAGACAGAGTCAGACAAGACACATGTATGCATGCAAGATAACCCCATAAACCATTTAGGTCTAGAACCGCCTAAACCTAAGCTATGATATAAAAAATGTACCACTCTTTGTATAATAAAGCAAACCCTACTATACAGATGGAGGCCACATGATTGAATCTATATAATTTTATTTTGAATTATTTTTTTCTAACTTATATCACTGCATCTGTATAACATGTATCTTTATATTAACCATATTTTATTTACTGCATAATTACCCATCTACAAATAAATTCATAAACAATTCAATAACTGACTTAGGCAAAATCTTGCCCTTATTACAAATCCATCCTTATTAATAATTAATAAATACAATTACATGTCCATTTTAGAATCATGAATAGCTATTTGTCTTTATCCTATGTCATGAAAAATAATCAAATAAATGAATACATGAATAAGTAAATAGACCCAAGACCGGTCAATTCTAACTGCTCTAACTAGCTTGGTCTTCTCTTCGAGTCAACTCAACTATTCCTCGGCTCCAAACCTGCATGCAGGAAAATCCACATGCTAAGCTATTAAAAGCTTAATGGTATATATAATTATTAAAATTCTAGCACACATTCATATATTAACATAGCATACATATTCCTAACCATACATCGCATAAGTGAATCTATATCATCATAGTCATAATACATTTTTTTCATAGTATTTCTATATCATCACAATTATAAAAAAAATTCATTATATATAGCAATTATCTAAATTCTTATTCCATATATCTGATTTATGATTTCCCTAATCCTTTTCTAGGATGTAACTGTATTCTGATTCACTTCCTATATTACTGGTTTTTGATACCACTGTGTACTGCATTATAATTTACTGTATTTAGTATTATAATAATTCATTATTTATTTTCTCAATAATTTATTATGTTCCACCCAATACTCTAGACTCAGACTATACAGATGTGGTTATAAAGCAGGAGTGCTCTAACCCAAGCTTAAGCCACCCTACTCTTTAATTGTATCTTTCTAAATTGCTACTACCAAGCTTTTCAAATCAAGAGCATTTTAACCTAAGCTTAAGCTACCCTGATGTGTAAATATAATATTTGCATGCATATGGGTACAAAAGCACTCTAACCCGAGTTTAAGCCATCTTATCCCTAAATAATTAGGGGCACTTTGACCTGAGCTTAAGCCACCCTAATTATATCATAATAATATCCTACAATGTCGTAACTCCCTCAATGGCATGCCATCTATCCTAACATAGTCCTCAAAATAGAGAATAGTCATATATAATTATATTTTGGTTGTCAGTGTCATTTATAAGTCATTCATGGTTCAACATGTCCATTAAATAACACTTTGTAATATAGAGCACCTAGTGCATAATCATTGTTCATAGTCAAGTATCATATTATAAATCATCTCGATTAATCATGCCAAGTGTGTGTGTATAACAAACTCATGTAATTGTATCATAGGATTCAAATGTCAAATTTCTAGATATAGGGCATTCACGAGCGTGAATGGTAGATTCATAGGTGTGAAGCCTTCTGTCGTGGGTTGTCTACCTATGACTCAGTCATGACTTGCTCTATGTGGACATTCACGGCATGAACCTTTTCTGTTCATACATTCACGGACATGCAATACATTCATGGTTGTGCAATATATTCATGGCATGAACTTTTTCTATTCATACATTCACAAACGTGCAATACATTCACGGCCATGCAACACATTCACAGACATGAAGACTACCAGCAGTTGCCATCATATTTCAAACTATAAACATGCAATTTAGTAATTGATATCATATACTTAAACTCTCACAACCATTTCCAATAATACCACCTTATCAATCTTCCATATCCAATACAAATTCAATCATGACATTTAATTCAATTCTAACAATTACTATAAATCCATATGAACCAAATACCATGTCATTCACATAATACATCACACAAACATACCATATTTTGAATTAGAATGTATATATGTACAAACCTTAATAATGGATGCCTTTGACAGTTAGCTCCACCCTCTGTTTCAGTCCCTATCACAAAATCAAGGACTATATTATAATTTATTTAATCATTTAAGCTACTTATGCCATAATCTAACAAAAACTTAGCTTTTCATTGGTTTTAAAGCCTATAAACCTTAATCCCCATTAAACTAAATTGAACTAGATCAAAGGACCAAGGAGAACATGATTTCTTACCTCTATTTTGTGAAAACAAAATGATACTAAGGTTTAAAATTGTGTTTTAACCCTCTTTGATTTGGATTCCAAAGCTATTGATGAAACCTAACTCTCAAATCCATTTTTAATCTTGTAATGATAAGAATTATGGATTAAGTCAATCAAAATTGAAAAGGAGATGGAGAGAATTTGTTTATGGGTTTTTAGGGGATTTGATGGATAGGGTTTTTATTGTGTTTTCGTGAGTTTCTATCAAAAATATGAAATTACCTAATTTAAACTGCAGGGCTTTATGGACATGAACGCCCATGTCATGACCGTGAAGATCTTCAACTTTAGAAATTGAATTTCATGACATTTTCGGTCGTGATTACTCATGTCACAGACATGAGCAATAGAAAGTTCACTTTTTCATATCTTTTTAATTATTTTCATGATTTCAAAACCATAGCCATGCATATACCTCCCATATACCCTTTATATACCTTTCATTACATATTAATCCTAAGCCCTAACTTGTAGGCATTATAGACTCAGATATATGTGCTTTGATAGATCCAAGCTCCACACATTCATATGTATGCACGAGCATGCCTAGTCAACATTATATAACAATAGAGAAACTAGAGTTCGACATTGAGGTCACAAACCCCTTAGGTCACAGTGTGGTTATGAACAGGGTATATAGAAGTTGCCCTTTGGTTATGCATGGGAAAGAGTCTTCTATGAATCTTATCGAGTTACCATTTTATGAGTATGATGCCATATTAGGTATGGATTAGCTTTCATAGCATGAGGCATTTTGTGGACTGCTGGCCTAAGACAATTGTTCTTAAGGCTTTAAAACAAAAAAGGTGGTAGTAGAAGGTGAGAGGTTTTCATAGACTGCACAGATGGTTTTCATGATGAAGAAGCATAAAATGATTCGAAAGGGATGCGAGGACTTCTTAGCTCATATGGTGGACATCAGAAGGGAAGTCTATATCTCAAAGATATTCCCACAATGATAAAGTTTTTAGATATTTTTTCAGATGACCTACCAAGATTACCATTGAATAGAGATGTTAAGTTCTCTATAGAGCTCATAGAATGCATAACACTGATATTCATAACACCTTATAGAATGACACCTTTAGAGATGAAAGAGTTGAAAGCTCATTTGCAAGAGTTACTAGACAAGGGTTTTATCAGGCTGAGTGTATCTCCATGGGATGCACCGGTTTAATTTGTAAAGAAGAAAGATGGGTTTATGATGTTGTGCATAGACTATAAGCAACTGAATAAAGTGACTATCTAGAACCGATATCTGTTGCTACAGATTTATGATCTTTTTGATCATTTGAAGGGTGCATGAGTGTTCTCCAAGATTGATATCACCAGTTGAAGATAAAGGAAGAGGATATAGCCAAGATAACCTTTAGAACAAAATATGGCCATTACAAGTTTTTAGTTATGCCCTTCAAGTTGACCAATGCTCAGCAACTTTTTTAGACTTGATGAATTGAATCTTTAGGCCATACTTGGATCAGTTTGTAGTTATTTTCATCTATGATATCTTGGTGTATTCTAAGAACTAAGTAGAGCATGATCAACATTTGATGACAATGTTGCATGTCATTAGGGATCATAAGCTTTATGCCAAGCTCTCCAAATGAGAGTTTTGGCTTTATGAAGTGGTATTCTTTGGACACATCGTGTCAACAAATGGCATCAAAGTTGATCCCAATAAGGTTAAGGCAATCTTGAATTGAAAGTCTCCCCAAAATATAAACGAAATTAGGAATTTTCTTGGTTTGGCAGGTTTCTACAAGAGGTATATGAAGGATTTTTCTTTGATTGCTTCTCTTTTGACCAGCTTTTAAGAAAGGATGTGAAGTTCTAATGGAATGACAAGTGTCAAGCTAGTTTCGATAGACTCAAGAGTATTTTGATTGAAGATCCAGTCCTGACTTAGCCAGTACCTGATAAGGAGCATGTCATCTACATTGATGCTTCTCACAATGGTGTGGGGTGTGTTTTAATGCAAGAGAGAAAGGTTGTTGCTTATGCTTTAAGGCAATTGAAGTCGCATGAGAAGAATTATCCCACACATGATCTTGAGTCGGCATCTATTGTGTTTGCTTTAAAGATATGGTGACACTACCTATATGGAGAAAAATGTTTCATCTACACTGACGACAAGAGATTGAAGTATCTCCCAATATAGAAGGAACTCAACTTGAGGCAGACATGATGGTTAGAGTTGATCAAGGACTATAACTGCATTATCGACTACCATTTAGGTAAGGCTAATATTATAGTCGACGCTTTAAGCTGAAAGACCATAACGGAGTTATTTATCCACTCAAATAAGAAATTAGAGATGCACAAAAGCAAGATAGCAAGCTAATTGAGATAGTCGAGTTAGTCTCTGAGAGGGAGAGACTTAAGTACAATGTTGAGCCAGATAGCTATTTGTTTTACCAATGCGGCTTATGCGTGCCTAATATTGCAAAATTGAGACAAAAGATTCTAAAGGAATCGTATGAGACCAGTTTTTCCATACACCCCAGAAGTAACAAGATGTATCATGATCTAAAAGGAAGGTTTTGGTGGGCAAATATGAAAACGGATATCACAGAGTTCACAAAAGATGCCTAATATGTTAGCATGTGAAGGCAGAACATTAGGTACCTTTAGGGTTGTTGCAGTTAATCACAATACCAAAATAGAAATGGGAATAGATCATGATGGATTTTATGATCGGATTGCCTCTAACACTGAAAAAGTTTAACATCATTTGGGTCATTATGGATAGGTTAACGAAATTAGTACACTTCTTGCCTATCAGGAGAGAACAAGTTAGCAGAGCTATATGTGAATGAGATAGTACAGTTGTATGGAGTGTTAGTCTCTATCATATTAGACAAAGTCATTTTTGGAAAAGTTTACAAAAAGTTTTGGATACCAAGCTCCATTTCAATATGAATTTTCACCCACAAACAAAAAGTCTAGGAGAGGGTGATACAAAATTTGGAAGACATAATGAGAAGTTGTGTGATCAAGTTTAAAGGTAGCTGGAAGAAGTATATACCGTTGATAGAATTTTTCTACAACAATAGCTATCAATCTAGCATCCAAATGGCTCTGTATGAGGCACTACATAGTAGGAAGTGTCAGACATTGATATGTTGGATAGTGCTCAATAAGCAAAAGTTAGTGAGGCTAGAGTTAGTGTAAGAGATAGAAGAAAAGGTGAAGATCATACAAGAAAGGTTAAAGACAGTTTCAGATAGATAGAAATCATATGTAGATCTCAAGAGAAGAGATAAAGAGTATGAAGTAGGAGACAAGATGTTTCTTAAAGTTTTCTCATAGAAGAAGGTCCTCAGGTTTGGAAAGAATGGTAAGTTAAGCCTTAGGTTCATTAGACCATATGATATCTTAGAACAAATTGGACCAGTTGCCACAGATTTGCCTTACCGCTAAAGTTCAGATTCAGTGTCTTTCATGTCTCCACGTTAAGGAGGTATAGGTAAGATCCTTCTCACAATTGGAATTGGAATTGTCTTACAATTGGATATATGTCATTTAAATTGGAATTGAACATAATTCTCACATGATTGGTCATTCATGCATATGTAAAAGAGGAGAATTAAACATAATTGTGAGATTAATACATTAATTTGCATAAAAATCATAAAATGGTCAAAGTGGGATCCATGCTTAGATTTTCTTCTCATTCTTCCCTATTTCTTCTTCTCCTTCATTCTTTTTTCTTCATTTTTTTAGAATTTTCTACTCAATAATAGCCCTTACCCATTCTACCTCCCTCTTCCATTAACAAAGCTTGTTTCGAATGAGAGAAAAGTGAGAAAGGGCTTGGAAAAAACTATTTTCATGCATAATAGGCTTAGAGGAGGCTAAATAAAGGCTAAAAGAGTTGAAAATAGCATAGAAGAGGAGAAAGAAACCCTCCCTCTAATTCCTCCATAGATGGACTTTGATAGAAGTAAGTATTTCTTCTTCATTCTTTCATATATTTGTTTTTCAAAAAGCATGTTTTAAAACTCCTAAAGGACTTAATAATGAGGATTGTGGCCTTGTATGTAAGTAGGGGTTCTGAGAGTAGAAAAGTACATAAAAATGTTAGGAAACCTTAAAAAGGAAAGAAGTGGAGGTTAGAGTGGTTAGTGAAGCTTGAATTTAAGAAAAATGAAGAGAGAGATTTTAGGAGTTAGAGTTGAAGAGAAAGAAAATGGAGTGAAGGTTTATAAGTAAGTAAGGAAGTGAATTAATGAGAATTTTGCATGTATTAGGTGTTCTTTGAGAGTGAATAAAGGACAAAAAGAGGAAGGAAGTAAAGAAAAAACAAAGAAGAGAAAAGAGAGGCCTAAAGGCCAAAGAAGAAAGTGAAAAGGTTAGTGCATGCTTTTAAAAGCAATAGCCTATTGTTTATATGAAATTTGCATATGTACTTATGAATTTGCATATGATAGATTTAACTGAGGATGAATTCATGATATTTAGTATTGAATTATAAGGAAATTATTGAATTAAATGAGAATTTGAGATAATTATAATCTAAAATTTTGAATTTGAGATGTTTTGGAATGAATTGGTATAATTTTAGGTATGTATTTGAATGAATTGGAAGTGAAAAATAGTTTTTCATTAGTTATTCAAGGGCGTGAATTATAGATTTAAATAGAAAAGTTACTATTCATTCCAAATTCATTCACAATTTGAAGTAAAATAGGGGTCACAAGTGTAAATAATGTGTCATAGCCATGATACAATTTTAAGACTATTCATGAGTTGTAGACCATTATTCACAATCGTGAAGTAGCTTTTGTCACGAGCGTGAACATACTAGTCTTGAACAATAAATTTATTTATAAAACAATTAATGTTAAATTGAAAAATGGATTAAGTTACAATAAGATCTGCATTTTAATGCATGAATTGAATAAAAATAATATGAAACAAGATAAATTTGGTGAATATAAAACGTGAACAATTTCGTTATGCAAGGAAATAACATGAATTGAGATAGATTAATAAATAAGGTTATACATATTGTTGAATATTATGACTTAGCAAATATTTGGTTGTTTGAGATGGTTAAAAACATCATAAGTATGAGAAATGAATAATATCTAATTATGATGCTATGACCGAGGATGTCACAAAATGTTGTGTGTACAAATATTATGTGTTATGCAATATATTTGAAAATTAATTATCGCAAAGAATGTTTGAAATTATGCAATTTATAAAAAAACAAGAAAATAAAATGTGATGATAAGAATGACATGAAATATGGAATAGGTTTTGAAACAGAAAAGCCCATTACTCTATACTAGGACTAGAATTATGATAGATAACATGTCATTACGAGGGCAAACATTATCATAGAATATGAATTATATACTAAGTCAGGGTGGCTTAAGCTCTAAGAGCACTTCTGACTTGAGAAACTCATTTGAGCATACACAGATAAAAGACCATGTGGCTTAAGATTTAGGAGCCCATGATATGGAAATTTTTACATGTTGATACAAAATTCAGTCAATGTGGCTTAAGTTATGAGAACACCCTTGACTTGAGAGGCTTGGTTCAACACATATGGATAGTGGACAATATGACTTAAGTTTTGAGAGCTCCTGATCCATAATATGTATCCAATTTAATTTAGTTTAGAGTGATATGGGCAAACTAGTTAAAGCTAAGTTAATTGATAATGCGTGTTAAATGTTAATATTATAATTAAATACAAGAGTAATTATGATTTAATATGTTTGATGGAATGCATAGTTTGAACAAAGAACAAGTTACAAAATAACTATACATATACATGAAAAATGACAATTTTACATGAATTTCAGTTTATGGGTATATGTGTATACATTGTTTGAAAGCAGTGTAATTTAGAAGTACGAGGAGAATAGAAGGAACAAAATACAACAAGTAATATTATTATATAATGACATCATAGGTAATACATTAAGAAAGTGAATAGTAAATGTTGCATGGAAATATGGAATAATTGGAAGAAAAATATTCATATGAAGTAAAATGCATGATATCTATATTAGCATGAAATGCATAATAATAAAGTGGTATGATGATCATGTATTATGATTTTAAGCTATGCTAAGTGAGATTAATAGACTTAAATTAATATATTTAAGTTCATCATATTGATAAAAACAATCATATGTGCATGCTAGGTAAGAATTAATAGAGGCATTAATGGCTAAGTTAGCTGCACATTCTATAGATTTTAGATTTACATAAAAATGCATATTTAATGTATAGCTTTATTGTTTATATTTATACATCACTAAGTATTTATGCTTAACATGTGAGATGTCTATTATTCTCACGCAGGTTTAGAAGTGATAATAGAATCTAAATAGTAGATAGTGGATAAGATAGAAGCTAGTGGGAGTGGAAGATTTGTAACATCCTCTTGCCTAATTGTTAGAACAGTAAGGTGAGGGGAGAGTGTTACAGACATGTTTATGACATATATCCTTTTAATGTAAGCTCATGTATGTTTAAGTTCGTATCGTATTGTATTGTTTAACTGTGCCATGTTCAAAATTATCATCTCTATAGCGAAGGAAAGACAGTTAATTTTGAAAATGAAATTAGAATTTACAAATTATAATTCAAATTATAAAAGAAAAATTAATAAATGGTTTTTTTTGGACATTTGGTGTCAAATGATATGTCAACTAAACCTTGTGGAAAGTATGATCTAACCCTATTTGGACGTTTTGAAAGCTTTTGATTTGGCCAAATAATAGCACGCATTATCAAAATAATATAACTTTTCATTTTTTTTTCTAACTCTATCGTTCATTTTAGTAAGTACTTCATAATTTTCTGTTTCCATAAATTCTCTATTTTTTCTGCTCTATCATTTATTATAATAAATACTTCACAATTTTCAAACTCTATAAATCCTCAAATTCAACTATTTTCACATTTTTTACGAAATACTCCCTTCATTCCAATGTAATTGACATTTTTTGGTATTTTACCAGAATTAATAAAATACTTGGTATACTTAAATTATAAGGAACAAACAACTAAATGAGACTAAATTACATCTCTATAGATATATTTAAAAGTTATTACTTAATTACTGTAAAAATAATTGTGGCATATTCTCTTATTCCACTCATACTTCCGCGTATTCTAATACTCCAAATAATTCATTAATTCACAAGGATAAATTGAGAAAGAAAAAATTAACGTTGTATTGGATATATAAAAGTGACAAAAAAAAATTTAGATTTATTTTATTTGAAAAAATGACAATTCCATTGGAATGGATGGAGAAAATTAGAGCACTTGTATCAGCTTGTAAGTGTAATTGCAATTGCATATGTGACAATTGCAAACCCAATTGCATGGATAATTTGGTAGCTTGCAAATTTGCAAGCTTTTAAGTATTGAAATATGAGAGAGACAATTTCATTTGAATAAAAAATTCTTATGGGTCTCATTTGTATTTTTTTATAATAATTTAAATAAAATAAATAAATAAATATTTTTTTATTAATATATTTAAAATTAATTAAAATATAATTAATAGTTAAAGTAATTAATTAATTAAGTAGATATATTAATATAAATTATAAAATTAAGTTAATAAAATTAATTATATCTAATAATATAAATATAATTACTGATATAATTAATATAAAATTAAAGTTAATTAATCTAAAAAATTAATAATATCATTAATTTGATAATATAAAGTATAAAATTAAGTTAATATAATTAATCATATTTAATAATATAAATTTAATTAATATAAAAAATTAGTAATATAATTAATTTTAATTTCAAAGTTAATAATAATAATAATAATAATAATAATAATAATAATAATAATACACTATATAATAACAAACTACAAATATAAATTACAAAGTTGAATTACATAATAATAATTAACCTTCATTGAAAAACTTTTGGACTTATCACTAGTACAATCTCTTTTGTTCTTCTATCAAGGTTGATGGATCTACTTACATTAACTAGAATGTCAACCTTTCTTTCTCGTGTTCTTGTCTTTTCCTCTCTCGTTCCTCATTTAACTTCATTCTCATCTCCATAGTTGCATTGTACTACTTAATAACTTTAACCTTTCCCATCTCAAGGTAAACTATTGGTCCATTACTTCTTGGATGCTTTCTAATAGTTTCGTTAACATAGATTTTTGTTTTCCTTTAGCCTTTTAAGCTTTCCTTATAGGAGAATAAGGAGTATGCATAGCCTCAGGACCTCATGTGTTTGAATTGCTTGCATTTAAGGAGGATGAGGTATATTGACCAGATTCAGTATTCTTGGTTCTCTTTGATCCTCTATCTTCAACTTCATTGACTTATTTGGTCCTATCTACATTATTGGTCCATTTCTCTTCATCTCATAGAGCAACCCAAGCATGTAAAAAATTAAATTGTTCACCTTCTATCATCTAATACAACTCTAATGCTATGTTCTTAGTATACTCCTCATTTGATCCATTTTTCCTTCGATGTTGGATTTGGTTGTAAAAGCCAACAATTTTCAATATTGCATGGTTCAATCTACCCCAACGATTCATCAATGCTTGTCTTTTCTTGGTGCTTGAGTACTCTTATAATATTGATCATAGTATTCGTGTATACTCTCCCAAAAAAGTTAGATGATCAATCAATGCCGATTTCCACATCTTTGCTAATGTTGAGCCATAACTACACAACAAAATATCATCTTGAACCAACCAACAAGATTTTTTTTATGCTCCCTGGTGTTTGCTCTTGAATATGCATATTTTGAGTGGAATACATGGGATACTGAGAACTTTGTATATCAATTACAGGACTAATAGGAATAACATGTGATGGATTTGATTATGGTTGAGAAAAACTATTACATCCTCCACTCGATGGGTAGTTTGATGGATAACATGGAAAGCTAGGATTTAGGAACATATGATTATTATGAAAATTTTCCATATGCAAAAGTATGGAGATGACAATGGACTAAAATGGGGGATTGTATTTTGGGTGGGTGGTATACTTTGGTGTCATCATCATGATTATTAGATGAACTTGGGGAGAAGTTGAATATAAGATTAAAGAAAGGATGTGTAGGATCCATTGGACAACTATTTTGAAAAGAAATTGTAGATAGTTGGACAATGGATTAGAGAGATGTGAAGAATGTAGTGGATGAGAGTATTTATAAACCATTTTCATACACTACTTAATAATTCAATACTAAAGAGTCACATGGGAGCAGTAAAATATCAATGATATGCAACATCACTCTTTTCATGAAAATTAAAGGTTAAAGAGTCATGTATGAATAGTTTGACAAGTAATAATTATTATGATAATGACTTATCAATTGTTACTCTACTCAATAATTCACATTGGAATAGTTTATGGGAACAGTGAAATGCAATATAACAAGTCATCTAACATTGTACTCAATAATTCACATGTGAAGAGTCACATGAGAGCATTAAAGAGACATGTAAGAATTATCATGACAATGAGCTAGCACTCTACTCAATAATTAATATGTGAATAGTTTTGGGAGGAAAATAAAGTCCAATATGACATCATCTTGTACTATACTTATACTTAATAATTCAAGTCACATGAGAATATTAAAGAGATATATAAGAACTGTCACGACAATGACCAGTCAGCTGACACTCTATTTAATAATTTATATGAGAATAGTTTGTGGAAAAAGTGAAGTTCAATATGATAAGTCATCTGACATTGTATTCAATAATTTAAGTCTAAACAGCCACATAAGAGCATTAAAGAGTCATATGAGAACTGTTACGATAATAACTAGTTATGTTGGTGCATTAAATAAGAAACTAGCCGTTGTACCAACCAAAAAATTGCGCCTGATATTTTTCTCTTTCATTGGTCATGGGCGTGACTATGCTTGTCACGGGGGTGACAGTTCTTCCCAAGCCGTGACTGAAGTGGTGACCCTGGTCGTGAAGCTTTCTGGAATGTTTTGACATATTGAGTCACGGGCGTGACAAGCTTCCCAGCCGTGATCCAAGTGGTGACTCTGGTGGTGAAGCTCTCTGAAATGTTTTGACATATTGAGTCACGGGCGTGACATTACTCATTCACGGGTGTGACAAGCTTCCCAGCCGTGGTCCAAGTGGTGACTCTAGTGGTGAAGCTCTCTGGAATGAAATTGAATGAAGCTTCATGGCGGTGACACCTTTCTTCACGGGGGTGACTGAAATGCTTACTTCACGGTTTGTTTTTCCTTCATGACCATGAATTTCAAATGTTGGTTTTGGTAACGGTTAGCTTCCTTCACGGGAGTGACTCCTAGAGTCACGGCAGTGAACATGCTACTACTTGATTTTTGTTTCTCAAGGATTATTCTTCCAATTCTCCATTCTTACTATTTTAATTCATGTCCTGTATAATATACTTACAAAAACAAGTATGTTAAATACAATATTACTATATTATTTGTTATCATCAAAATGACGGAAATACCCCTCAAGGTTAACAATCTTCCCCTTTTTGATGGTGACAAATAATATAGCAATATGTGATTTTGAGAAATCTCTCACTCAAAATATACTTAGGATAAAAATTATAATGTGCAAGAATAATAAATAATGATGTAGCATTTAACTAGATTTTAAGTATATGCAAGTTATGTGAGAAGTATATCCAATACATATCATGCAAGTTATGCAAGCTAACAATCTACTCAATAATTCACGGGGGAATAGTTTTTTCTACAAAACTATCTATAAACTACTTTGAGGAAGAGAAAAATGATGATTAATTAAGTATTATTGTAATTTTTTCATAAATAAAATGTTGTGTGCTTCCTTTATTTATTTTTTTAAGTTTCATAATTAATTTTGCTATACAATTTATTAATTTTAATATAAATTAATTTTATCAATAAAATGTAATTTATTTGACAATAAAAAAAATATAACATTTTTATTGTTAATAGTGAATAAAATAAATTAAAATATTAACTGAGTCCTGTAAATTGAAATTGATGTCAATTATATGAATAAAAGATTTTAAAAATAAAAAGACCAAAAATAAAATTTATTTTAGAAATTTATTTTTTGAGATGATCATAATTAGCATTTTTTTTTAATTTCCAATTCATAAAAATGTCCTAATATATACACGGATTAATTATAAAAAAATATTTAAATTGTTGATATTTAACAATTTGAGTATGTCTTTTTTTTTTTTTTCAGCTTCTGGTTGGGGAAAAAAAAAACAGTATTTTCATCTTCCGTGACAGCCGAAAATTTTTTTGCTAAAAAAAAAAAAGATGAATCAGCTTAAATTTGCAGTCATCAAAATATTGGGCCAATTTTATAATTTAAAGAAAAACAAAGGATTTGGTTAAAAAAAAAACCCTTGCTCTCCGGAACGGCCGCACTTGAAGCTTGGACAAAAACCCTCTAATCTTCATCCCTAAACCATAAACCCTCTCAGAGATTTCCATAAGCCCGTCAGGCAGCTTATGGTAGAACTTCCTAAACAAAGCCATCTGTGTATTGTATGAGATCCGAAAGAATCAATCACCCAAGAGGAAGAACACCTAGAAATGCATAAATTGAACCCACATTGCATCTCCTCGAAATCAGACTCATTTACCAAAATTACAGATTCCTCAATAATGCGATGTAGAGAAGAGTGCACATTATTGAAGAAACCCAGAAAAGAGGCATGGATTATGCTGGATCTCTGCCTTGATATTCACACTCTGTACCTTGGTGGTATCATCAGAAAAAACTTAGCTTTCAATCAACAGAAGTTGATAGTCACAGGGAGAGACAGAAGTAGGAACGTACCCTTTTTTTTTTCTTTTTTAAACAAAAATGAAAGAGAAAGACACAGATTTGGTGTTGGTGGAGGTTGTTAAGGAATCCTAGGATCTGAGGCTTGTTTGTTGCCCTCTCTCTCTCTCTCTCTCTCTGGGATTTTATGAATAAAGAATCTGTTGGTTACACCATGACAGGAAATAAATTGGAGATAGCTGCAATAGCAGTTCCCATATGAGTGGAGACTTGGGAGTTATAGTAAAAAATATGAAAAAGTAACTCCCACAAGTTGGTATTATTACTCTTGGATTCTCTCCTCCGACTCTTGAATCTCTCTAAAATTTAAATATCTGAAAAAAACCGAAAATTAGACTCCCAATTTTTTTTACATTGTTGAAAAAGCAAATGATGTAAGTTGTGAAATTCTAATTTCAATTTATTTTATATTAATGTTATTGAAATTTTGATTATACAATGTTTATGATCTTAGAAATTATATACGAGAATTGAGTTTAATTTCATGTTAAAAACCAATAGATTCAAAGATCTGTTATTGTTTTTGCTTGTGTCTAAAATATACTGAGGAAGAAAGAGATGGAGCAGAGGGGGAGAGCTGGGTTATTTTTTTTTTTTTTAACTGAATTCTTAATATTTCTTTAAATTATAAAATTGTTCCAATGTTTTAATGAGTCAACAAATTTAAGCTGAATATATATATATTTTTTAACAAAAAAATTTTATGCAGCCACTTAAGGTAAAGCCACCCTTTTTCTGATTGAAAACTATTTTTGAAAAAAAAAATAAAAGGTTGTATATCTTTTTACAAATTCTGACATAACGTACTAAAATTGTTATACAGCTAACAGTATTTTTTTTTGAGTAATTAATCCAATATATACTTTGTAATAGTAGCATATATTAATTAAGAAATGCTACTGTCTTTTTCCATATTAGCTTCTCTTTTACCTTATTTATCTTGTGAACTACAGAAATCTAAATTTTGAACACAGTGAGAAATATATATATACCACTCATGTTAATCTTTAACATGATGCAAAGTCTCATACATAAACTGCCACTGTATTAAATTGCATACAAGCTTATACAGTAACAAGTTTAACGTGAAATATATTTGAAAGTTGGTCATTGATATAGCATACTTTAATTATGGGAAAAAAAGAGTTCTAAATTATACAAATTTATTTAATTAAATCTCTCAATTAATAATTTATTCAATTTACTCTAAATTATCAATTTATTCAATTAATGACTTCGATTATCGATTTTAAACTTAATAAAATTCCAATTAATATTAAATGTTGATAAATAATTATTAAATTACTCCAAAATTGAAATTTAAAAAACTTAAAATAAAAATTTTTTCAATTGCACAAATTTATAAAATTCAAATATCAAATATCCTTTTTTCCCTTAATTAATTATTCAAATTCCATTTTAACAAAGTATAAGAAACTCCTCCCTCAAGTAAATAAATTAACAGAGGCTGAAATGATTCATTCATAATCTCCCAGTGAAGCATCGTGAAACTAATATTACTGGTAAGAACTACAGGACTTGAAGAAAACCAAGTAGTGAAATCAAAAGACTTGACATAAGAATCTAATCCTTTTTTCTGGGATTTTATTAATGAGGCCGATTCAAATAATAGAGCGTTCCATCCTTACAACACAGAGGCTATAATCAACCTCCAAAAAAGAAAAAGAAATGCCTGTACACTAAGGATTTCTCTATGCTCCATGACATCCCTAGAAGTCCATGACCCTGGGCTTGACTAACAATTCTTTTATGGCTGGCTTTTCTTTTCACCTGTTGCTCCGATGCTTCTGAGCAAAATAACTACATATATATAATCCTAATTTAAAAGAATGATCAAACACGGTTGGCAACTTCCTTTGCCGTACTCATGCAGTGAGCGAAATAACTTGGAATATGTAAGAATATTAAGAAATCTATTTTTCGGACTGCCCAACTGCTGCATATTAGAACAGATGCCATCTTTTACACAGGTTAAATCAGCAAATAGCTAATGTGACTGTCAAGTCATTGGTTTATTGTACGAAGCTCCCAGTTACCCTCACCATCAATAAACCGTAATTCCAACGAATGGAATGGTATTAGAGCAGGACGCTGGACAATAAAAGGGGCCAAAACATCAGCAAGGAAAAGCAACAAAGAATTCAAGTATTCGAAATATATATATATATATATATATATATATATATATATATATATATATATATATATTTTTTTTTTTTTTAAAATCGAAAATCGTATCTTATTGGAGATGAGTATATCATATTGCTACATACTATATTCACATATTTGGGCTTAATACATCTAAAGATCCCCGTACTTAGGGAGAGAAGCCATTTAGACACTTCGACTTTCGAAAAACCATTTAAGCTTTGCGGATTTTGTAACTTTGAAACACCTGCTGACGTGGCAAGATACATGAGTTACAATATTTAGTGCAACATCAACTAAAGGGTGTTTAAAAATAACAAAACAGACGAGTTTAGGTGTCTATGTGGTTTTTGGAAATGTTTAGATGACTAAGTGACTTCTTTGACAAGTACAGGTCCCTCTATATGAATTGAGCCCATATGTTTGTGATACCTTGATGAGCATTAAAATGAACAATGCTTTCTATCCTTTGAAATCAACTCAAAGTAGTTCTAACCATGACTAGATACAAGTTGTAAACTTACAGAGGAATTGTACCTTATGATAGACCAAATACAAGATATGGTCAACTCAGATGATACTTTTGCAGGTTTAGTTAGACCCCTAGACCATTCTTTTCATAATAATAACAACAACGAAAATAATAATAAACCAACAGCATGGCCTTAATTTTCTAATAAAATCAAAGCACCACTCACCTGTGAAGATGTAACAACTGTGATGCCCATCTCATGAGCAAGTCTATAAAGTTGTTCCTCAACATCAACACTTGTGGCACTGATGATAAAAAAGAAAAAATAAGAACTGAAGAATTTAAATACCATTATACAACTGATAAGATTTGAGTTGAGAAAGAGAGAGCAAGAGAGAGAGAAAAAAGGAAAAAAAAAAAAAAAAAACGCTGACATACTTGGTACACTCATCAAGAATGCCAAATTTAGGCTTGTGAAAGAACAGGCGTGCCTTGTAAAATAGAAGCACCATATGGAACAGATCAGGAATCAAATTCTACAACTCTGAAAAAGCTCTTCAAACAATTTAAAAATTTGAAGGTGGCACACATTAACTTCACTTACCATGCCTAATCTCTGCTGTTCTCCAAGAGAGAGAGTATCTTGCCAGTTCAAATCAGCATCCCAACCACCTTCCTCCCTTTCCAAAAGATAGTTTAGTCGAACATTATCCAGAATATTTCTCAAATGTGCGTCCAAATTATTTGTGGATTCAACAGACATCTTATCTGAAATAGATGCAATTACTATCCCAGGAAAGAGGGGGGAAAAACACAGACACACAGACACACTAAAAGGGTGTCCTAGTGTGCAGGTTCCTCTATTTGCAAAAGTTGCAAGAGTTCTCTGCAATAGATAACCTTCCCGATGCTCTTTGTACAAATAAGAACTATTTTTGCATCCTTCTCATAAAACATATTATTGCACCAGATGCCGACAAACAAGAATATTATCAGAGAAGGAATCATCCTAATTCCTATAGAATGCAAGAACTATTACAATCCTAGAAACTTAATTGACGAATAAAAATAGAACATTTGAACACTATTTGACACAAAATTAAGTTCTTTTATAAGTTTAGAAACATCTTATAGGTAACTTGAAAACTTTTCAATATTATTTGTCCAAACATTAAGGGGGAGAGAGAGAGAGACTTAAACAGTTACAAAGAACTTTTATTTCCATCAATGCAGCTAATGAAAAGAGTTGGCTTTTATAAAGGGAGGAGTGCATGGAAATGATAGAAAGCTATATTAATTGTTCCAAGGTTCTCTAGATAACTTAGAGCGAGGATCAGCTCAAATTTGTGTCCCGTTTGCATTCAGATTCAAAATAGTTTCAAACATGTTAACGAACAATTACAATGAAACCAACAAGAATGCACTAAGCACTTGCACAAGAAAAAAATTCCAAGCTCAATTTCAGGGTTGGCATAGAAACTACTAAAGTGGAGAGGAAAAGATAATAAAGAAGAGCTTCTGTTAATGGGGAATTTCCTTTTTCTTTCTTTCCTTTTTTCTTTTTCCCCCCTTAACATCAATAGAATTTGCTAGGTCATAGTAAATAAACATATATAATATGTGTATTGAATAAACATATATGCAACTATAACCTAGTTTGTTGATTAATATAAAGATGATAGTTAACAGCAGTGTAAAACACAAGCAGTACCTTGCCAGAATATTTATTTAAACTTCAACCATATAAGAAAAATTACAAACCTTGCATTTGCGATCAATGCAAGTAATTTACCTTTTCCAAGCAGCTTTATTGTCAAGCGTGCTGCTTCATCGCGAGAGTGGGGGTATATGATTTGATCTCTCAAGGTTCCTAGGCATGTGTAAGGTTGTTGAGGAACATAGAAGATGCCGCAACTAGATTCAGTCTCTTCACTAATACATTGTGATGGTTTGGCAAGTCTGCCACTCACAATAGGCCAAAGACCTCTAAGGACTCTGAAAACAGAACTCTTGCCACTTCCATTTGGACCTTTAATCATTTGTATGTACATGTTAGTTTCAAGGTTGTACAATGATATGTAATTGCTAGTACCTAGCATGCAACTCTGCATAACAAGATTGATAAGAAATTATTTCACTAACCTGTGACAAGCAGGCTTTTCCCTTGTACTATATCACATGTCAACTTCCTCGCCAACAATTTCTGTGCAGGATTAATGATATCAACCTCCACAAAGGAAATGACATTATTTGCATTAAAATCACTATCCGTGGATATGGATAGTTTATCAGTTGACCAATCCCCTGGTTAGCCATTAATTTTGTTAGCACAGATGCAAAGCTTCCAGAGAAAAATATATCAAAATATTAAACAATAATATTTCAGCATCCATAGATAATCATTGCTGCAATATCAACATATAGACCAAAATACGTCTGGCATAACCAAGAAGTGTTGCATTAGAGGAATGATATCTCAATATAATTGTTGACTTCCTTTCCTTCTTTCTTCTATGTTCTTTTCCGGCCATGAACATGCGGGAAAGAAAGTGGCTATTAGCATGAAATATCTAACCAATCAATTCTATCTCAGCCCATAAAAAAAAATTATATGTCCTACTGATACTATTAGATCTAATCAAACTACTGAAGTTTCACGCTTCCACAGCATTGCAGAGCACAAGTTAACATGAAGATTTTAATTCATTTTACTCGTGAAGAACAGTCATTTTTCTTATATATTTTTCATCACTATTTTCCAATTTCATTTCTCTGTCAACATATCATTTACATACTAGAAGTCAAAAATTCTACTCTCTATCAGAATATTACTGCAAATAGACAAAGCAAGAAAACAGTATAGGACATCAATTTAGGAGTTGAGGTGGCCCAAGTTTGTCTGAATGGGCTTTCATCCTACTGGACTAGATCCAATTATTATATGTTCAGCATCAAATGGCTTAATTATGCTTTGTTATGTTCTCTATCTTGTGTTAGATACTCAACACAGTTCAGCCTCAATCCTATTCTATTTTGGTCAGCTATATTTCTGTCTATTACACTAGCTTAAAAATTCAATTCTTAAGGAGGTCTAACAATGCCCAATCCTTCCTAACAACTTCACTGCAAATCATCTTTAGTCTCTCCCCCATCTCCTTTATTTTATAACTTGATGTGCTCTTCAATACCAGGGATTCGTAGGTTGATGCTGGAAAGAGCTGAATCATCACAATCACCCTTCCCTCAGTATATTTCTTGCTTGGTACAACTTCCAGCTTCTGTTGAATGCACATATTGTTCATATGAAGAATGCACTTACTGTTTAGATAGTCTTCATATATATACTTCCTCGCATCTCTCCCAGCTATCATATCTATCACATTCAATTCACTACACAACATTAATTTGTCATTCATCATAGCTGGAAATATTGCAGCTCCGTAACCGTTCCCTCTACAATCACTCATCATGCAAGACTAATTTTCCATACATCATAGCTAACCATACTCCAACCTTGTAAAATTTCCCTTTAACTTGGAAGGGTTATTACAATTATATAAGACGCCTATCACACTTCTCGATTGAACCATCTTGGCTTAATCCTTCAAGTGGCATCTGCTCTACCCATCTCTTTGTATTTTGGAAACTAGGTGTTCAAATATTCTCTTACAAGTCCAACAAGATTTTTCAGTAAAGATGGAAGTCAGAAAAGAGGAGTTTTTTTGTTGACCGAACTTTTCAAAAAAAAAAAAACAATTTTAAATGCACAGGACCAAGCAGATCCCAATTTTGTTAGAGAAACTTAATAGCTATTTTAACAGGACACTGAATGCAAACTTGTGCATATAAAGGCAGACAAGCCACAACATGCAACATTGCAGCTATGACCTCTCTCATGGTGTGCTACACCACTGCAATATAAGGAGCATATATTTACACGATGCTTTTAAAATTTTATTTCTCCATAATAGAGGACTCCTGTATGTTCTGCAGTAGGCAATGTGAAAACTCTGCCAATGTTAAACCAGCCATAATACCTTTCTTCCAATTCCACTAGATCACCATGACGAGTACTCTGACCATAACATAATCAGGGCCACAACCAAATTTGCACATAAATATTGAAGAGATAAAAATATCCTTAATTAAATTCTTTACAAATAAAGTAAAATACATGTCAACTGCATTTAGAATTGCTCCCCACATTTGTGCCCTATATTCTCCACCATGCCTCTCTCTTTGGGAGAGAATCAGAAGTCCAAGCATTCTTTTCATAGATAATTCTCTCTCCCACTCTAAATATCGTCCATGTTCTGGTTGGCAATCTTTTCTTGTTGAGTATACAGAAAATACGTATATAAGATTTGTTCTTATTCTTGTTTTTGTTTGCCTTTCTTTTCTCTTAACAAAGGGCAAAGGATAAATTCAGGTATCTAACTTTTCTAATATCATAAACAAGGAGAGTGGGACAGGACGGTATTAAGAAGCAAAATTATAAGATCTGCAAATAGATGGTATAAGGAATTATACGGAATTTTGAGAACTTGATAAAAAGAGGTTGTTGCAGGTGCCTTTCACCCCTGTATATGTTGCTGGAGAAGACAATAAACAATTGGCTTTAGACCTTCCCTCTTTTTGTTGCATATAATTGTCTATTAACCTCCTCTCTTCTTGTTGCATATGATTAGTCCTCTTTTTAGAAAAAACATGATTCTTTTTTTTAGTTTTGATTTTCTACAACAAAAGAGAAACAGGGAGAATATAGACCAAAAACTGTGGGGAGCAATTCTGATGGGGTAGAATAGTGCTTGAAAAGTTAAAACTTAACTGTGTTTATAAAGAATTTACTTGAGAACAATTTCATTTCTTCAATATTCATCCAATAAGTTGGTTGTGGCTGCCTAGTGGATGGGATTGTGAATAATTGCTAAAAATTAGTTACAATTGTATCTTATCTCACAAATACCCATCCCAAGTGTTTATCCTTCTCGATAAATATCTCTTCCTTACACATTTATTTTCAATTTTTTTTTCTGGAACAGGCAAGCCACCTCTGCTGGATAGTAATTTATTTTCAATTTCTACCCTTAGTTTTTCTCAACTTCAAGTCTTTCTTCCAGCAGTTTTGTCAGTAACATTTCAGAGCCATTAATTCAGGTTTCAAGTGGAGTAACAACAAAAGAAAATATCGATCTGCTCCCCCCTCCCCCTCCTCCTTCTCTTTCTATTTCCAAGACACAACAAACTTGATTGAATGTAATTCTAAAAACTCTTGTAACTATCAAGAGAATGAGCGAGAATATACCAGACTGTGCAGCATCTAGAAGCTCTTCAAGCTCAAAAATCCTATTTATACTGCCAGAGAGCTCAAGGAACTTCTTATGCAATTCAAGAATGTCTCCAAAGGCTAAAAAGCTCTGGGAGACAACAGATGCTAAGAACCGCAATGCATGGGCTAACTCGCCTGAAAAATGTTTAACACGAGAGTGAGAGGTAGAATGAATACCCATTTCAACTTAATCACCATACTAATTACCTTGAGTTGATATGAGAGCTCGATCACCCTTGTGCTCCATAGCATACAACAAGCTTAAACCCCAAGTTACATTATGTGGGAGTTGCTTTGTGACAAAATCATCAAGGATACCATATAACCATTTCTTCTTTAGAAGGAATTGAGAGTGGCTAAGAAGCTCACTGAATCTTGTCTCAATCATCTGTGCAACAGGGAAAACTTGTGAAATAAGGTCAAAATGATAATATCAAAGGAGTACAAAAATTTGAGTCAAGTAAGAAAACACAAAATATTTCCAGAAGCAAAAATACAAAATATTTCCAGAAGCATATTGTTGAACAGACTACTGCCAAGATTTAACTCCCTCTCACCCAAAATCCACTTTATTTTCTGTACTCTTACTGTTAAGCACAGAGCATATATAATGCGAAAGATCCTAGTACCAAGGTAACATCATGAAAATATATCTAACCAGCATCTGCCACATATGTAAAAGCTTCAAATTTTAAAATTTTTTATGGTCACCGATTGATAGCTGCTTATAGGTTGTCACTAACTCATGCATGCAACTTCAATTTCCCAATATAATAAGAAATTCATTAACCATATCATCTATATAATTCAAAATTGATATGCATAAAAAAGAGCTTCCCAGTATTTTGGGGGTTCATCCTCCACTTCTGTAATAAAAAAAATAAAAAAGAAAAAAAAAAGAAAAGAAAAGGTTGTCCTGCACACAAATGTCAAAACTAATGCCAGGAATGGTCCTGTGATAACAGATGTAAGCAAGGAAATCTAAATGCAGAAGCCAATAGTGGCATTATAGCAATTCAAATAAATAACTATCTTTCCTGTTCCTAAGAGGCTACCAGTTGCTCATCGATGTTTTCCTCAAAAGACTGGTCTAACCCCTCCTCTCTCTCTCTCGAGTGCGTTGAAATTATATAATAGACTCTATTTTTTAGTGATTTTCCACGTCTGAAATCCTGTATTAGAACTACACTAGATGGTTCTTGCCTAACGACTATGCCCAAAAGCACCAATAACAATATTATAAAAAATACAAATAAAATAAAATAAAAAAGTGCAGTGGCAAAGCGCTAGTAGAATAGTAGCTTACAGCTTTTTCACGTGCACCACCTCCAAAGAAGGCAACAGACTCAGCATGTGTACGCAGTCTTTCATGCATGAACCTATTTTTTGCATGACAAAGTCGAGAACGGTTATTTTCAAGCAAATGCAGCACCAAAGTCGTCAATAATCATCATACACAGTTAAACGGATGTAGAATATACAGCACCAACAAATTAAAAGGCAAGCTTTTTTAAATATTACCTAAAAGTTCCTTCAAGTTGTTGCTCTCGACTTGCAAGATCACCAAAGTCAGGAGTAACTGCTCTCAGAAATCCCAGTCCAAGCATCATATAAGCATACAATATGGCAACTCCTCTCCAGTCTGTTAAGAGCTTCATTCTCCAGGTGAACCTTACACATTCAGTAGTAGAATAATCATTGGGCATTTTGAGGAGGAAGAATACTTATCAGGATATTAAATGAGGACTAAGAAAGAGAATAAAAAGACTATTATTTTTATTTTATTACATTGTTTTTCTTTTTGTTGAATAAATGGATCTTGGGCCTAACTCATCCCAAAAACTAGCTTAGAGGGGGAGGGATGCTCAAGTGATTATAAGGAGTACTTTGATCTTTTAATTAGCCGATATGGAATATCTTAACACACACCTCTCACACCCAAGGCCCAATATATGCGGAAAATCTGGAACGTAAAATTTGTAAAACTGGACATCTGTGGGTGACCCAACATTGGAAGATAATCTAGCTTTGATACCATGTTTAATGGGTCTTAGGCATAACTCATCCCAAAAGTTTTAAGAAATGAGGTATGCTCAAGCCATTATAAAGAGTAATTTGATCTTCTAATTAGTCAATATGGGATATCTTAACACTTTTAATAGAATTTAAAATTTCCAAACTAAAAGAAATCTATTATGTTCCTGGATCGTGTCACCAAGCGATAAGGCTGGACCTTAGAACTTGTCAAAGGAATTTGCTTACCTTCGGAACTCCTTAGAGAGAGTTACCTGTCTCTTGAAATTCTATAACTGAGAATTCTGACTTGATTCATTTTATTGCATTCATCTCTTTAAATAGTGATGGTTCAGTCCAAGAGATAAGGACAGCTACTGAACATTAAAGACATGCTAAAAATAAACTCCTTTGGTCTAGGAAGTTTATTGAAAACAAAATACCGCCACCTATTGACAGTGTTTATTTCCTAAATTCATTAACTAATTACTACTCCAAATAGGAATACTAATATAATTAAATCAACTTTTTTGCTAACACATAACATTACCCCCCTACCCCTAGGGCGAAACATAGAACTTGTCCTCAATCTCAAAATGAAGATAACAATACAAAACTTAACCAAATTCTTTTAATATAGCCCATGCAAGATTTAGTTTTTCCAGTTCCATCATGTAATACCATAGCTGAGCCTCTCCCAACATGTGAAAAGCCACTATGCCAACCTTGTCTGATCCCACAGTTTATTGGTTTGAAAATAAATTTTTGCACCTATATAGCCATAGCAATGGATCATCAGAATCATCAAAGGTTGAGAAATCAAGTTTGGTATATTGCACTACTACTCCGTGTCCCATCCACATATTAGAAGATAAGTGATAAAATTTCTCTCTTATCCTTATCTAGGCTGTGTAATCTCTATTTCTGCTGCGTAATTATCTTTACTAGGGCTGCCATATCTAGTTATTGTAACTAAATTACTTAGGCAACCTATATATACTCTCTTTGTATCGTTAATATCAATACAAGTGAAATACTTCCATGGTATTAGAGCCAATATCATGGTAGCCGAATCATCTAATTCTTCATCCTGCTCTCTCTCTATCACCTCTCAAACCACACCTGTCGTACCCAATACCATCGCCTCTTCCACCATAGCCACCCATATTTTTGCTATTAAACTCAAATTTACGAACTATCTAGCATGAAAAACACAATTTCTTCCTCTCCTAAACTACGAAAATTTGATGCACTTATTTGTTGGATCCACACCACCTCCACCCAAAGAAATCCCATCTGAAACTAATCCTACCATTTACATACCAAATTCCACCTACCATGAATGATTCAGAAAAGATCAAATGCTAATGTCTTGGCTCCTTTCCTCATTATCCAAAGAGGTGTTCTCTTATGTTATTGGCTTGACATCTTCAACTCAAATCTGAAATGCCCTAGCAAATGCTTTTAGCTCAATCTCACAAAACTGACAACTCCAATTACACATTAATCTTCAAGAATTGAAGAAAAATGACATGACCGTCTCTCAATACTTGCAAAAGGCAGAAGCCTTAGTTGATGAGCTAAGTGCAGCTGAAAGGCCCCAGTCACTAGCTGAATCCAATGCAATAATCTATAAGAACATTGAATCAGATTTTCACCCAATCATCACTGCCTAAATATCAAACCCGAACATGACCCCTTTCATGAGCTTCATGGACAGGTTGTAGTCCATGAAATTCTTTTAAAAAATCATCAAGAACTTCCTACTACAAACTCTGTTCAAAAGTCTCCTCTCATTCCTACACCAAAAGCCACTACTGAACAACCTTTCAGCTGCCCCAATAACACCTCTTTTAATAAAAGAGGCAATCAAAACAGAAGCCCTTGTCAGATTTGTGGTCTTCGCAATCATACTGCTAATAGGTGCAAAAAATGGTATACTCCCAAACCTTTCTTCCAAAATTACTTCAATCAATCATCTTCTACTGGTTCTCACTTTTCCTCACATGCAAACATGGTATACAACACAGGACAGCAATATTCTGATTCTTCCTATGGTTCAGCCTTACCCTAGTTTCCCGACACAAGGGATTAATTTCACCAACAGTCACTAAACTTTGCTCCACCTGAGGTAAAATCATAAAAAAAAAAAAAAAAAAAAAATTCGTCCCATAAAAATACCTGAACTTTTTTTCCTTTTATAAAAACCACTTCCGGCCACATTTGCTGAGTCAATAGCCAAAAAATTTGATGTGGTGCATGTTGTGGCACCCCATCATGCCACATCACACCATATAGGATGATATGTAAACACAACTCTAATATCGATTGTCATATCAGATGTCTGCCACGTGGACAAAAAGACAAAAAAGGTCTCTCATTCACACTTTGGGTTAATTCCATTCATAATTACTGAGCTTATACTCTAATTACAATTCAGTAAGAAAAATTTTCTTTTTTAATTCCTCTTCATTGTACTCATATTCCTTTTTCAATTTTCAAAACATTCAGGTATTTTTTTGTTAAAAAATTTTCTTTCTTGAGTGAATTGCAATTATGGAAAAAAACAAGTTTAGGTATTTTTTGTGGAACGAAAAATCCTTTTATAATTTTACAGTAGGTGGAGCAAAATTCAATGACCGCTGGTGAAATTAACCGACACGAGCATCTCACCATGTAGTTCCTGATTTTGTTAAACATCAACATTGTTGGATCCTGCAAAGGTAATAATGATCACCTTCACATTGTCAATAGTAAAGGTTTGAAAATTCATCACACTGGCTCTTCTATTTTTCCTTCTACTCAGCCCCTGCTACTTAATGATATCTTACATGTCACTCAAACTACTAAACAATTATATTAGTCAATTTACAAAAGGCAACAATTGCTACTTTGAATTTCATCCATCTTTCTTTGTTGCAAAGGATCAGGAAACACAAGAGATACTACTTCGAGGAATGACAAAGGATGACCTATACAAATTGCTGCCTCGATCAAAATTTCAAGCTCATTTTGTTGAAAAAGTTTCTTTGACAATTGGCATGCTCAGTTGGGGCACTCCAATATGCAAAAAGTTCATCAAATTGTTTCTTAATTTAAGCTACCTTGTCTATTTTTTACAAATAAAAATTTCCATTGTTCTTGTTATCAAGGCAAACTCACTAAATTTTCTAAATTTTCTCTACCACTCGTAGCTAACTCTAGCTCCCAACCTTTAGAACTTTTGTATTCGGATATTTGGGATCCTTTCTCAAATGTTTCAGATCAAAGTCATCATTATTTTGTGCTTTTCGTTGATGACTGTACTCAGTTTACATGGTTTCATCCAATAAATTTCATAATTGCTCTGTGATGTTTTTATTCTCTTTAAAAGCTTGTTGAAAATCAATTTAACACAAAAATAAAATCAATGCAAACTGATTGGGTAGGGGAATATTGAAAATTAAACAAAATTTTAAGTCAACATGGTATTACTCATCGTTTAGCTTGTCCAGAGACTCATGAGAAAAACGGGGTTATTGAAAGAAAAATTCGCCACGTAGTTAATACAGACCTAACTTTGTTGGCTCACAGTAAAGTGCCATTAAAATTTTGGACTCATGCTTTTGACAATGCTGTCATAATCAATTCACTGCCAACTGAGATTTTGGATAATCAATCACCTTATTTTTTATTATTTTACAAAAATCCTAAATATGAGACTTTTAAAATTTTTGGTGGTTGTGTTTTTCCTCTTAAGACGTTATAACAGCAACAAATTCTTTTTAGGACAAAACCTTGTGTCAATCTAGGTCTTTCCCCATCTCACTTGGGGTACATATGCCTTGCTCCCACATCTAGCGAATATATATATTGCCACACTTAAAATTTGATGAACAGAATTTTCCTACGTCTAACGAGTCTTCTATGTAGGATAAGCAGTCCTTTTCCAACTCCAACTCTGGATGGTTCTCTTTCACTTCTATGGATCACACTCAATCGTACTCAGGTATATCTTCTATCCCTATCTCATCTCCTCAACCAACTCCAATAGCCTCTATCTCATCGAATCTCCAACTTCAACCTTTCTTTTTTTTTTTTCTATAAATCATGAGTCATATACACAAACACATATTTTTGAATATATTTGAAATTCAACTTTTATTTACAAACAAATTACCTTATTTTGTCCTTATAAATTTTTTTTTTTTTTGCTTTAAATGTAGAACCAATGTATAATATACTGTTAAATTGAAATAAAAATCTAAATTAGACAAGGATTTTCCAAAAAAAAAAAGGATTAAAAACAATGTACTTTTTTTTAATTATTATTTTAATTGTAGTTTTTAATTTTTAATTATTAATACATGTAAATTTGATTAACAATGGTTATTTCATATTTATAATTATTTTTAAATAAATTATAATTATTTTCCAATTATTACAATATATATTAAAAATAAATATAAAACATGAAATTGATTCTCATTCTAATGTTTAACTAAACATATGCTAAAAAAAAATGAACCAAATAACAAGTTAAAATCAATCATTCTCATTCCTATCCCCCTTCATTTTCATTCTTATTCTCATTATCATTCTCATCCTTGAACCAAAGGGATCCTTACTCTTGATCCACTAAATCACCTATCCACATCTCCCCCTCCCACTCCACCTCCTCTCCTCAACCGAACACATCACATGGAGTTACGCCCTACAACTGTCATCCAACGGGCTGCCCACATTGTCTCCAAACCAAAACCACAAACATCTACCCCAAATTTCTTGACCACCAAACGATGGAGATACAAAAAGGTCAATCAACTAGATGTCTAGAGAGAGGCCATGAATGATGAATTTCAAGCCTTAATAAAAAACAACACGTGGAGCCTAGTGTCATATCCACCTAACACCAATATAATTAGCAATAAATGGGTGTAGAGAATCAAAAGAAATTTAGATGGAACTGTCAGTAGATACAAGGCAGGGCTGGTTGCGAAGGCTATAATTAGAAAGCAGAAATTGACTACTATGAGACATTCAACCCTATCATCAAAGTTGTTACAATTTGCCCCATCCTTAGTCTAGCCATACAATATGATTGGCACTTCGAGGCAATTAGACATCTCTAATGTCTTCCTCCATGGCAACCTTGATGAGGAAATTTACATGTCTCAACCGATTAGGTTCCTCGACATATCATAGCCGAATTTTTTTTATAAGTTAAATCGCTCCCTCTATGGCTTAAAACAAGCACCTCGTGTTTAGTTCAATAGATTTAGCACTCTTCTCTTATCAATGGGGTTCTCTAATTCTAAGGCTAACAGTTCCTTGTTCTTTTGTAATTCTAGCAAGGATAAGCTTTTCCTACTTATCTATGTTGATGACTTAGTGATCACAGGCACCTCACAGGCCATGATTGACAATCTTGTTCAAAAAATGGAGCAGCAATTTCCGATTCAAGATATTGGCAGATTGTCCTACTTTCTTAGTATTGACGTGGCTTCTTCTAGTGATGGTATTATCCTTTCCTAGCAGAAATACATTCGTGAGTTGTTGGACCAGACCAACATGGGGGACTTCCAAGTCTCAGCTTACCCCTATGGCTACTACTCTTCCACTATCTAAATATGTGGACTTACCGCTCCCTAATACTGATGATACTTTGCAATATGTTACACTGACTAGACCTAACATTGTCTTTTTTTAATAAATAGGTTGTGTCAGTTTATGCATTGCCCAATGAATGCTCAATGGAAGGCTATCAAGCGTTTGCTTCGGTATCTTCGAGCTACAATGTCATTTGGGTTGCATTTGGTTTGATCTTATGATCGCAGCCTTCATTGCTTTGCTGATAGAGACTAGACCTATTCGGATGATAGACGATCCATAAGTGGTTATACAATTTACATGGGCAGAAATCTTGTTGCATGGGCTGCCAAAAAGCAACCCACTATTGCTCGGTCTTTTACACAAGGAGAATGCAAAGCAATAGCTAATGCTGCTACTGAAGCTATCTGGTTAAAGTCCCTACTGTGTGAAATTAGACTTTTCAATCAAAGACTTGGGGCAATATATGTATTTTCAAATCCTATATTCCATGCTTGTACAAAGCATATCGAGCTTGACTACCATTTTGTCAAGGAATGGGTAGCTAACAAGGAATTTCATATTGAATTTTTACCATCCAAAAATTGTTGACATCTTCACCAAGCCTCTGCCTACTCAATGCTTTCTTCAACTCCGGCCACTTCTTTCTCTCCAAGCCGCTCCGGCATCGGCTTGAGGGGGGTATTAGGAGATAAGCTATAAACTTTCCCTCTCTTATCCTTATCTAGATTGCATAATCTCTATTTATGTTGTGTAATTATCTCTACTAGGGCTGTCATATCTAGTTGTAACTAAATAATTTAGACATCTATATATAGTCTTTTTATACGGTTAATGTTCAATCAATACAAGTGAAATACTTTCATAGCAAAACTGGTCTTTCCTCCAATATGTTATTAAGGTTTCCTTAAGTGTTATTGCTACCTAAGCTTCATTCAATATCTTTTTATTGCGGCTTCTATTGGTCTCATTAAGGAACTCTTCCAGTTAATGTGATAATTCTCTTAGATGAACCTCTAATTGGCTTTGAATTGCACAAGTTATGCCTCCATCCGTGATTCTACCGTTAGCACTTTCGCTTCAATCCTCTCATGAGCTGCTTGGAAAGAGCCCTTAATTCTTCCGTTAAACTGTTATCACCCATGGTGATCTACTCTAAATTATGAAATAATTATGTTCCTAGTTCATGTCATCACGCGAGCAAATTCATCAAAGGAAACTTGGACCTTAGACCTAGTCAAAGAGAGTTATTTACCTTTGGAACTCTTAAAGAGAGTTGCATATCTCCAAAAATTTATAAGGGAAATTCTGACTTGATTTATTTTGTTGCATTCATCTCTTTAAATAGAAATGATTCAGTATAAAAGATAAGGGAAGTACAAGAAAATAAGGAAAGCAACTAAAAATTAGATAGATGCTAAAAATAAGCTCCTCTTCTACAAAGTTATGTTGAAAAATTAAAAACAAATAACAAGAGAAGCAATAAGGCAATGAAACAAATTCCATATTGGTTTGGTGGGTTAGGAAAAAATATAGAGGCTTATAAGTGTAGGGGCAAAAACCAAAATACCTTTGGCATTTTGGAGAGAATGCCACCCTTCATACTCCTAATCCCGTCATCACAACACTCACCTGTTTTGATATGGACCAGGCTTGTCAAGCCCCTAAGCCCAAAAAAAGGAAGGCTCAGTAAGGAAGCCCCAGACAGGCAAATTTGAAGGCTTGTGGCCTTTAAGGATCAAAAAGTCTAAGCCCAAGCAAATGAAGAAAAAAACTTGCAACATTGGAGGCTCAAAAGAACACTAGCCCATGATGAAAATGAAAGCAAGTTACAATTGGGGGCAGGCTAATTAAACTTGAGGAGGAGTGTTGGAAAATGAAAAACAAAGAAGCAATGAGGCAAAAAAGGAAATCCTAGATCGGTTAGTTAAGAAAAAGTATAGAGGCTTATAAGTCTTAAGGGACTAAAACCAAAATGTCTTCGGCATTTTGGACACATGGGCACCCTACTACAATGCTCACCCATTTTAATATGGATCAGGCCTACAAGCTACCAAGTTTATTGAAAATAAAATACTGACAACTATTGACATCATTTATTCCTAAATTCCTAAGCTAATTATGTTAAGGCTGTGTTATGGATCGCTTCTAAGGGCAATTCATTAGAAAATCCAGATCAATTAGTGTACGCTTCCCTTGTTTTGATTCTTTGAATGACCTATTTTTAACTAATAACTCAAGCTCATCAAAAGGAGCTTGAAACCTAGGTCCTCGTTGGAAGAGAGAGCTCCAAATCTCCATATAGTAAATAAACCAATAACTTATGAATCCTACTAGAAATAGAATATTTGCCTAAATAGATTGATATGACCTAACTCTAGAATTGTAACATTAAACCCCCCCCCCCATCTCTCTTAAACAGAGCTTGTTCTCAACAATAGACCGAACCATAGTACACATCAAATGTCGGGTCAGCATCATAATTTGATATTTCAAGCCAAAATAATTTCCTACATTGATGCCCTGCTGTATACTGTTCATCATAGTTATAACACAGCCCTTTTGCTCTCCGCTCAGCCATTTCTTCCTGGTTTAGTTTTTTATGAAGGGAGCTTGTACTGCTGCCTTTGATGAACCTATTGGGCCAGCTGTGTATTCCCTTTTGCAATAGGTAACCCCAAATTTTTAGCAGGATCAGGGCCTGTGGTATAGTCATGCCATAATACCTATTGTTTCTGCTCAAATGCAGGAGCTCAGTTCATGGCATGAACCAATGTGGTGGATTATGCATTTCGATATCTAGCCAAATTGAATCATCCAGCCCTGTTGTGAACAAGCTAACATGCTGGTCAACCTGCACACTTCTACTAGCCTTACCCAAACACTCTTGAAACTGCAGTTGATACTCTTCAACAGAACCTGTCTGTTTCAGGTTAACTAATACTCATAAGAGATTACTGCATTCTGGAGGCTCAAATCAAAGTGAGCAATAATCTTTAAATGCTGCCCAATCCACTGAGAGTTTCGCCATTTCCAATTGATGGTACCATAGTTGTGCCTCGCCTAATGTTTCTTCCAACCAATCAAAAGTTGGAAAATTGACCTTGGTATACTTGCACACCACTCCGTTTCCTATCAAAACACCTCCCCCTAGCGGCTAGAGTGTTGTGTAATTTTGAATTTGTGCATTGCTGCTATTGGCAGTTGTCTACACTTCTCTGTCCAATGTTTTATTCAAGCCATAAATAAGTTATTGTGATCACAGGGAGAGTTGTTGAATCCGACTGTTCACTTCAGCAAATCTAGCGTCAATGACTACCTGATCCTCTGCAACAATGATTGCATGTCATCGCCCATGATGATCAGCTCTGATACCAAAATATTAAGGTTGTGAGTTATGAATCGTGTCAAAAGGCGATCAACTAGAAAACATCCATGTCAATTAATGTACCCTCTCCCTTGTTTTGATTCCTCAAGGACCTATTTTTAAATAATAACTCAAGCTCATCAAAATAAGCTTGAAACCTTGGACCTCGTTGGAAGAGAGCTCCAAATTTCTGTATTTTCTTTTGATTAAATCTGCTTGCCTCTTTTTTTAATTTATATTGTCCTTTCAATAGGACTAGCTTATTACATAAAATATGAAAGTCATATTTTAGGCTTTCTCATAATTGACCTAATAATTCTAGGAAACAAAAACAAATAAACCAATAAGTTAGGGATCCTACTAGAAATAAAATACTTGCCTAAATAGATTCACATGACCTAACCCTTACCCTAGAACTGTAACAAATTACTAAAAACTAATACGATTAAACCTTCTTTGTCAATTTTCTAGGGTTTTAATACCCGCCCATTTAACCCATAACAAAATCTTACAAGAGACTAAAAACAAATCAAGTGGAAACTCCAAACTCTCCAACCATCAAATCCCTGCACCTTCGCTTATTAAACTAAACCCAAATCAAATCAAATAACCATTATTTACATCCCTCCAAGAGGGACACTCGTCAACTGAGTTAACTAAGTTAACTATGTCAGTAGACCACTTGACTAGAACTACAAAATTGCAGAAGCCATACTCATCCTCCATAAAGCTTCAATAAATTGAGTTCTCTTGCCCACCTTCTACTAGGGATATCCATGAACAAAAAATCATGTCCAGTCCACCAAGTTCAGTTTTACAAAAATCAAAATCCAAAAAAGTCTGTTAAAATGGGGTAACCACTTCAGTCCAGTTATCTAAAAGAGTATTAAAATAGGGTAACCACTTCAGTCCAGTTATCTAAAAGAGTATTAAAATAGGGTAACCACTTCAGTTCAGTTGACCGCTAATTTTGCTTTTTAACCATTAACAAAATAGAGATCATTTTTTCATATTACGACCTATAAAATCAATTCCTAGAATTATAAAATAGTACATTTTCCTAACATATATACAATCACAAATTCTGAAGCATCAAAAATATAAAATAAAAATACAAAAATAATTTATAATTAACCACAAACCATTATCCATTCATGTTGCTAATACACACACACACAAATGTATGTGTGTATATATATATATATATATATATATATATATATATATATATAAGCAGAATTTATATGGACTTAAGAATAAAATTTATATATGGACCGGCTGACCAAAAAATGATGGATTTTTCTAAACCAAAAACTGAAATTGAGAACTGAAAAATGTAAAATCAAAAACCGGAACCAGAACTAGAACCACCAGTAACCTATTTTTTGATTAATTTTAGACAGCTCTATCTTCTACTCTCCAATTGTCCAAAACCTGATGAAGCTACAAAAATTCAGTGAAAATAATGCCATCAAACACATGAAGTTAGCTCATCAGCAGTTTTCAATTCAACTTAAACCAACATTCTGGCACATGCAGAGAGTGAGATCATAAACAAGTTTCAACATCACTATCTTCCCATGAATTATTTATTTCTGTAGGAAATATTGCATAAAATCAGCTCCCATTAAATAAGTTTTATTTCTTCCTTTCTTAGTTTTGTTTTCTTCCTTTCTTGTATTTTGATTTTTTCCTTATTTGTATTTCTTCCTTTTTTGTTCCTTAATTCTAGGAACATATTTTGTATTTAAATCCATGTAACCTCATTATGAGAATAAGATTGAGAGAGCATTTTTTCTTTCTTGCTTCATGGTATTAGAGCCTAGTAAAATCTAGCTCTTTTTTTTTTGTCAATTTTCTAGGGTTTTAATACCCGCCCATTTAAAGAGAATTTTAACTCTCACCTCCCACACCAGTGGACAGAACATACGCCGACCGATGTTCGGTCAGAATTTCATCACCAGAAACGGCCGCACATGACCACACGCGCAGATCTACCTTCCCGCTCCGATCACACGCGCCGACGCGTGAGATGCTTTCTGGCCACCGTTTTGTGATTTTCTTTCTCCATATCTCTTCTCTTCATATTTCCGCACCTGATTGAGGTGTAACAGAGGTCATTCAAGTAAGTTAATTTTGCTAACTTCTATCATTGTGTTACTAATGGCTGGGTACAATCCTTGGAAAATAGCCTTCACTGGTGCATCCAGCAGAGACTCTACTATGAAAGGTTGAATTTTGGGAAAGACACCTCTACCAACAAGTCGTGAGGTGTTTTCAGATGTTAGAAGAGAGGAAGCTAGACAGAATGTAATGTTCGACAAATTTGTTTCAATCCACAAAACACTAGAAATTGATAACTCAACTTTAGAACCCAGAGGTTTCAGAAGGAAGAAAGGAATGATGGCAAGCAACCACGGTGTGATCATTGCAAGCGCCCATGGCACACATGAGAAACATGTTGGAAAATCCATGGCAAGCCTAAAAATCTAAAAAAGAAGGTTGGTGGAGGGAGGCGTGCACTACATGTTAATGTCTCAGATCAAGAGCAATCATTTCCTTCAAGTTCATTTCCTTTCACTAAGGAACAAATAGATCAACTGTCCAAGTTTCTTGAGTCTCAACAAATTCCTTCCTATTATTTAGCTCAAAAAGGTAATTACTTGCAAGCTGCTTTCTTAAGTGTCCATTTTGATCATACATGGATTATCGATTCAGATGCAACAGATCATATGACAGGATTGTCAAATATTTTTTCTTCATATAGTTCTTGTGCAGGTAATTAGAAAATTAAAATTACGAATGACTCTCTTTCAGCCATTGTAGGAAAAGGTTCTATTATAGTGTCTTCATCACTTAAACTTTATGATGTTCTTCATGTCCCCAAACTTTCGTGTAATTTATTGTCTGTCAGCAAGTTAGCTCATGATCAAAATTGTCAAGCTAATTTCTTTCCAACTTATTGTGTATTTCAGGATTTGACCTCAGGGATGATGATTGGCAATGCTAAACAAAGTGGAGGACTCTATTTCTTTGATGATGTATCCGAATCGGGACAACAATACCAACCAATAAGTACCTGTTTTGAACCTATTTCTGTTTCCAATAATGATATTATGTTATGGCATTTTAGATTAGGTCATCCAAGTTTTAAATATTTAAAATACTTATTTCCCAAGTTATTTTACAATAAAGATCCATCTTTGTTTCATTGTGAAATGTGTGAATTTGCAAAACACCACCATACTTCTTTTCCTTCACAACCATCAAAACCATTCACTATTATTCACAGTGATGTTTGGGGTCCAAATCGGACAAATACTCTTTCTAACAAAAAATGGCTTATCACTTTCACAAATGATCATACTCGACTTTGTCGGGTATATTTATTAAAAGAAAAGAGGTGGAACAGGTTTTTAAAAACTTTTACAATATGGTGCAGACTCAGTTTCACACAAACATACAAATTTTCAGGAGTGATAATAGAAAAGAATACTTCAATACGATCTTAAGAAAAAATTTTCCTGAAAAAGGCATAATACACCATAGTTCTTGCATTGATACACTCCAACAAAATGGTGTTACTGAAAAAAAAAATAGACATTTATTGGAGGTGGCTCGTGTATTACTTTTTACTACTAAAGTGCCTAAGTATTTATGGGGAGAGGCAGTTTTAACTACTACATATTTAATAAATAGAATGCCCTCCAAAGTTTTACACTATCAAACTCATTTTCAAGTTTTCACAAAGATTTTACCAACTGCTAGAATTGTTGATCTCCCTCTAAAAATTTTTGGTTGTACAACATTTGTTTATGAATATAGAAAACTTGGAAAACTTGAACCTCGAGCTATAAAATGTGCTTTCATTGGATATTCTCCAACTCAGAAGGGATATAAATGTTTTAATCCAATATCAAAAAAAAAAATTTGTTACAATGGATATGACATTTTTTGAAAAACAACCTTTTTTTCAAGATACTCATCTTCAATGGGAGAATTATAATGAAGATTCATTTGTTAAATCTTGTAATCGTTTATTTTCATATGATGTATTTATTTCATAATCACAGGATTCTGAGTCTAATGCACCTACAGCAAATGGTCAAGATTCATTTGTGGAAACTCCTTTTACTATGAGTGATGTTTCACATATATCTAAGCCTACATTTGAAAGTGAAAAATCTGATCAACAATCTTTTGAAACCGGGAATAAGGGACAACCTACTATAATCTCACAATATAATACCACCAAAACAACAACAAATAGATTCACAGAAGGTGATCAAACTTGGAAAGGGATTATTTACTTGAAGAAGAATCATAAACAAAGAAAAGATGAATCGGCTCTACAGCATGACCATGATTCTGAACTGAGGACAAATCAACAGTCTGAGTCTAATACAGGTAACTCTCATTTTCTTCCAGACAATCATCTTGAGACTTTTGATTGTGACATTCCTATAGCTCTTCAAAAAGGGGTTAGATCTTGTACTAGATATCCATTATCTAAATTTGTGTCATACTCAAAATTGTCTCCATCTCTTGCTGCTTTTACAACTCAATTATCCAGCATAGAAATTCCTAACAGTGTACAAAAGGCTCTAAAAGTTTCAAAGTGGAAGGAAGCAGTTTTTGAGAAGATGAGAGCTCTTGAGAAGAACAATACCTGGAGTGTTGAGGCATTGCCTGCAAAGAAGGCTACTGTAGGTTGTAAATGGGTCTTCACTGTGAAGTATAATTCTCATGGTTCAGTGGAGAGATATAAGGCCCGATTAGTAGCTAAGGGATTCACCCAGACATATGGCATAGATTACTCTGAAACATTTGCTTTTGTTGCAAAATTGAATTCAGTAAGGGTACTTTTATCTATTACTACTAATCTAGACTGGTCTTTACAGCAATTGGATGTGAAAAATGTCTTTCTCAATGGAGACTTGAAGGAGGAAGTCTACATGGATCGTGTACCAGGTTTTGAAGAGAAGTTTGGCTCAAAAGTGTGTAAGCTAAAAAAGTCCTTATATGGCTTAAAATAGTCTCCAAGGGCATGGTTCGAAAAATTCACACTCTGTTAGAAAGCAAGGATATTCTCAAGGACAAGTACACCATACCTTGTTTTACAAGCTTTCATCTGAAGGTAAGGTTGTTGTACTAATAGTTTATCTTAATGATATTATTCTAACAGGTGATAATGTGGTTGAAATGGAAAGGTTAAAGAAAAGTCTTGCTCTTGAATTTGAGATCAAGAATTTGAAAAATTTACGATATTTCCTTAGAATGGAGATTGCTCGCTCAAGGAAAGGAATTGTTGTATCTCAGCGCAAATATATTCTTGACCTTTTAAGAGAAATGAGAATGAGTAGTTGCAAACCAGCTGAAACTCCCATGGATCCTAATGTAAAACTTTGGGAAAAGGGAAGTGTTCCTGTGAATACTGGTAGATATCAGAGATTAGTTGGTAAGCTGATCTATTTCTCTCACACTCGACCAGATATTGCCTTCGCAGTTAGTGTTGTCAGTCAATTTATGCATGAACCTTATGAAGAGCATCTTCAGGCGGTTTACCGGATTTTGAGATATTTGAAGTCCACTCCTAGGAAAGGTCTATTTTTTAAAAAAATCAATCAAATGAACACTGAAGTTTTTACTGATGCAGATTGGGCAAGTTCAGTAACTGACAGGAGATTTACTTCCGGATACTGCACCTTTGTGTGGGGGAACTTGGTTACTTGGAAAAGCAAAAAACAAAGTGTTGTTGCTAGAAGTAGTGCTGAGGCTGAATTTAGAGCAATGGCTCAAGGGATTTGTGAAGTATTGTGGATATATAGATTTCTCAAAGAACTTAAAAAGACAGTAGAACTTCCTTTGAAATTGTACTGTGACAATAAGGCTGCTATAAGTATTGCTCACAATTCTGTTCAACATGATAGAACAAAGCACATTGAGATTGATCGAAACTTAATAAAAGAAAAACTGGAATCTGGAATTATTTGTTTGCCATTTGTTCCTTCTAGTCAACAAACGGCTGACATTTTGACCAAAGGACTTGCAAGATCTAACTTTCAACATCTGATAAGCAAGTTGGGCATGATGGACATCTATGCTCCAACTTGAAGGGGAGTGTGGGAAATATTGCATAAAATCAGCTCCCATTAAATTAGTTTTATTTCTTCCTTTCTTAGTTTTGTTTTCTTCCTTTCTTGTATTTTGATTTTTTCCTTTTTTGTATTTCTTCCTTTTCTGTTCCTTAATTCTAGGAACATATTTTGTATTTAAACCCATGTAACCTCATTATGAGAATAAGATTGAGAGAGTATTTTTTCTCTCTTGCTTCAGTTTCCTTCATAAATGAGATGTTTTGGGTTCATTGACTGCATTCACAATGTTCAAAAGTTGGGAAAATAAGCTAGAGTTTGTTGGTGTTGAACATAGTGAAAATTTATGGAGTTCATGGCCCCCTAGGCTATATTTGCTGTTCTTATACTACTACTTGTCCTTTTATTTTATTATTAAATTTTATCATAAAACAGAAAAACTAAATATAGCATAAAATAATTTTTTTTCTTCCTGTCAAATCAGTTGACTAACTTGGCTATAATAATTCTGTTAATTAGTTGGACATTGGCTGACAGCTTGAGGGGTCAACCTGACCTTTATTACACATAAGAAATTAATAAATAAATAAAGCTGACATGAGCACTCACCACAAGATGTCAACAGATGGCTTTACCATTCCAGTTACCAGTCCAGATAAATCCTTGGTCAGTTTGTCAAGATCATGACTTATTCTCTGATCTGCATCCATGTTTTTGTTCGACATATGGAAGACCTGTGGGAACATTGTTTCACATGAAATTAGAACTTCAGGTAGCCGGAAAGAATTAACTGAAAGACTTATACACATGAATGAACATATATGGCTTCAACAAATTCCAAACCATTTTGCAACAAACATTGACACCGCCAGAAATTTTCCACTTCGAATGAAATTAATGCAGGTTAACAATGATAGCTGTTAATTGGTCCATTATACAACGTGTTTTAAAAATATGACATTGACACCTCTGCATCCAAATGAGAAACACACTACAAAGAAATTGAATATTCAATACTTCAAAAGTGATTACCTTGTAAAATGCATTGTTCCTCAAGTAGTTCTTCAGTAGATGTCGGGTCAAACAAATTCTCCATCCAAGAGCCAATCTGGCTTTCAAGTGCCTGTATAACAAGAAAGAATGCCAAAAAAGACAGGTAAAAGATTATACAGTGCACCAGAAACCTAAGTGAAGCTGATGAGAAGAACATTAACTGCAAAAGGTCAAAACACAAAATTTAGAGCCAAAAATTTATGTTCTGATGAAGGACTAATGGGTGCAAGTGATCTTGAACCCAACAATCGAGTTTGTTAGGAGAGGACCACATTTCTCAGTTAATCCAGAATATCAAGAAGTGACAAAAGTCAGTAATTATATGCATGGCTATAAGGGAAAATAGAGGACAGGCTTTTTAAACAGAATGGGGAAGGGATTGAATGCAAGGGGAGGAGAATATTTTTTCCTACTGTATTTTGTTTGGATGGTGGGAGGGGAAATGAGTTATAATTCTAAAAGATAAATATAATCTCATATTTTAATTTAGTTTTGAATCATGAAACATTAATAAAAATAAAAGGGACAAAACACAGTAAGGTCCATTCCCTCTCGACGAAGGAAGGTTCATCCTCTAGATGGGGAAAATTCCAAAAACAATGAGAAGATCATTCCCTTCAACGTTCTCCCTTCACTCTATTTGACCACCATTATGCGGTGCAAAAAGTCGGGAATAAATTAATTTCCTACCATACTTGTTCAATTGAACTGTATCCTCCCAGGCAAAGAAAATTGAAATAAAATAAAATGCTCATCTGCATCTCCAGTTGTAAATAACATGCAAAGTCACCACTTACTGAAGTAATAACTTTAACAGATGGGTAGAGTTGGGAGTTTCCATAGAACTCAATTTTATACTATAATTACCTCAATGAAGGTGCAATGAAAGATGATGCGGCACTTTGAAGAATACTAACACCAATTAATCGAATAAAGGCTGCTTTATCCTGCTCCAAAACATACTTCACAGTGGTACCTGAAAATATTGATGCATTTGGTAAGGAAAAAACTGTTGCTTGGATTAACATGCATACATTCATAAACGGATATTAGTACCATTCAGTGAGGCAATTCGATCTGAGACCCATGTTCGTGAAACCACAAGAAAAGCGACTGCAAGTAGATGTGCCCCTTGTTTATCAAGCACAGTTGGTACCTAAAACACAAGTATTAAGATAATAAAAACAGATTGACCATTGCAGGTCTAAAGCAACTATCTATGAAAAGACAGATTCATTGTCAGTGCCATGGAGTACCATTCAATAGGTTGTGGAAGAAAAACCAATCAAAAGCAGCAAAAAATCACAAACAAAATACATTCACTGGCAATTCATAATCCAACAGCTGTCCAGTATATAACTGGAAAAATCACAAATATCGGACCCATGATATGTCAAGATATGTGTGCTGTGTATAAGCTTTTAGTTTGAACTAAGGTCATAGCAACAATATCGATGCATCAAATATAACAAATTATGCACTAACCAACACTATGCCGGTAATTTTTAGAATCTGTTAACGAGTCACAAAATCTAGAGTTAAAAAAATCCAATATTTTATCTTGCACTAATTGAAAATGACCACATTTGATCTTCCATTTGCATTGCTTTTTAGTTTTCCCTCGTGATGTAGAGGTTTTCAGAGGTATGAAAATCTGAGAATTTGAGTCGCAGTACCTCTGTAATATCAGCTCACCTATAGTCACGCATCCCTAAACACTTCAAAATTATTTATGGCTTTCAGATCAATGTCCATTGACAGGAATCAACTACATCAATGGTTATAAAAATTAACTTAATGATCTTGGTTCATATCTTCTGGCCATTCTTCTGGGTGCAAAATGCCAATCAAAGGCAATTTAGGACATATTAAAGATGCTAAAAAGGTGTCTTCCCTATCCTTTCCCTTGCAATTAGAAGAAAGAAACTGAAAAGAAATACTGTAATTCTTGGCATAGAATATGGCTGTAATTAGCGAATTAGATTTTATATTTCCTATTTTGTATCCTCATTCAGTATAAATTCCCATCTAGCTTAAGGGGAAAATCAAGCTGACACATTCAGACTTCACCTCATTCCTCTCTTCCCTCTCCCTTCTTCTAGTTTAACAAAGCTAAAATGGATGAGCTTGCAAGGTTTAGTATAAGTAAGATTTCAATTCCTTTTAGTTATTTATTTACACCTGCCAATACTGAGATGACCAGCTTACATAAAAATAAATTTCAGGGAACCCTTAGAAAGAAATATGAGAAAACAAAATGTAATATTTTGAAATGTAAAGCTTTTTCTTATTGGAAATGATTGCAGCGCTTCTCATTTGGAATAGAATTAGTAGTTACTCGGAAGCAAATAAGCTTATCAATGTAATTGTTACTGCAGAAGTAGCACAAAAATTTTCTAAGAATTCAAAATCATCAGAACACTTCCAACTAATTGTTACAAAAAATTGATAGGGGAATAGCAAACCCCAAAAAATAAAAAAATAAAGAATAAAAATGAAATTTTGTAGGCTGTGCGTGGATAATTCAATCTTTAGTTCAAATTTATCCGAGCAGGCTTGTATATGGACAAAACAAGCACATTTTATACCCGAAGTGATCAGGTTCCTAGGTGAATAAATTATTGATATTTGAAAGTTGTGATCATGATGCATAAATTAAAGCACCAGAAATTTGAATATTAAATACCCAAATAAGATGAACAGAAACACAAATCAAGATTGATTGACTTCGCAGTGAATGTCTGGAAACACCTAGCATTATCAAATACTCATGCTAAGAATCCTCAGAACCAGAACAAATAAATTCCAAATAAGAGAACAAACAACTCACCAGTATTTTAAACATTGCAGCTATTCTCAATGCTAAAGCCTTCGGAGGGCTTTGGAGTTGCAGAACATTTGGTAATGGGCATCCAGGATCTGCGCTAGGAGATACTGCTATCACCTCTGAAATATACGATTTTGCCTTGGAATTTGCGAATGTAGAGTTCTAAATAAAATTAATATTGAGTTCTGAAGTGAGTAAACTACAACCAATCAAACTAAACAAATCAATGCTGGAAAAAGAAAATGTTAAGTCCAAGATAAAGATCACCATATCACTAGTGGTGAAAGCACGTTGAACCACCATCGCATCACTTCGGCGATTTGTCTCAAAAGCCCTTGTTTCATTGGAATTAGCTTCAGTCAGGGCAGGAGAATCCTTCCTGGAGTCTCTAGGATTTTAATAAACAAATCTCCATGTTTCATTCAAACATATAATTAAGATTTACTGACACTAAAGTTAAACATCAAACCTTTTGTAACTAACTTTCCAACCTCCTTCTCCATCCAAAGACAAAACAACATCATGAAATGCAACTAGAGCTGGACGGTGTGATATGGTAATGCATGAAGTTCCCACAGCTCGAACCTTAGCACAAAAGCGTTCCTCCATATCTGTAGTCACAGCACTTGTGCATTCATCAAGAATTGCAAACTTAGGCTTGTGGTAGAACAGTCTTGCCATTCCTAACCTTTGTTGCTCTCCCAAAGACAATTCCTCACCCCAATTCACTTCTTGCTCGGGAGGGTATCGGTCCAATAAATACTCAAGATCAACCTACAATCAAACTTCCAATGATATAAATTTTGATGAAGCATCAAATATGAATTACTAGGCAAGACCACTAAGAAAAAAAGGATGAGACAAAATAATTACATTTTTCAATAGCTCCACCATTCCACTATGTGTGAGTGGTTCGACCCTTTGATCCACAGTAAGAGGATAAATTAATTGATCATGCAGTGTGCCTACAGCTGTATATGGCCTTTGTGGCACATAGAAAATTTCCTTATTGAGATCAGAACCAACACCAGGTTTCACAATATGCCCAGATACCAAAGGCCAAAGGCCACCCAGAACCCGGAAAATTGAGCTCTTTCCACTGCCATTAGGACCTTCAGGAAAAAAAATAACAAATAAATTTTAGATGGAAGCATGTGAACAAAGCTAATATACAAATAGAAAATGTTTATGCCACCTATCTATCATAAAATAAGCGCTTCCATAAGAGAACAAAAAAAACAAAAATTAATGGGTGCAAACTGCTTATATATGCAAAAAAGACACCACAGTAGACTGAAAAGAAACGATGACATAGTTCAACTTCAAGCTTGCTTACAAGCTCTATGTGTTCCTAGAACACAACAAGTGAAAGCACAGGATTAAAAGATTTTCAAACAATTAGATCCAACTAAAGTAAGTGGTCTTCTTAGAGCTTGTTACATATATATTCAATTTGTGGTCTTCTTAGAGCTTTAGTGAGAATGTCTGTCAATTGATCATTCAAATTCACAAAGTTCATAACAATGCATCCAGATTCAATCTTTTGTCTGACAAAATGACAATTTATCTCAATGTGTTTTGTTCTTTCATAGAAGACCAAATTTGAAGCTATGTGTAGTGCTGCTTGATTATCACAAATCAATTTCATTGGACTAACATCTCCACACCTTAATTCTTCAAGTAACTGTTTTAACCAAACAAGTTCACAAGTAACTAAGATCATGGCTCGATATTCTGCTTCTACACTTGATCTTGCTACAACATCTTGCTTTTTGTTTTTCCATGATATTAGATTTCCTCCAATCAGAACACAATATCCCGAAGTGGATCGTCTATCTGAAGGAGAACCTGCTCAATCAGCATCTGAATACCCAATGATCTATGTATGTCCTCTGTCCTCATATAACAAACCTTGTCCTGGAGATCCTTTGATATATCTAATGATGCGTATTACTGCATCTCAATGACTGTCACATGGGGCTTGAAGGAACTGGCTAACCACACTTACTGCAAATGAAATATCTGGGCGAGTGATGGTGAGATAATTGAGTTTTCCCACCAATCTTCGATACTGTCCAGGGTCTCTGAATGGCTCCCTCTGTCCTAGAACAAGTTTAACATTTGGATCCATAGGGGTTTCCACAGGTTTGCAATCCAACATTCATGTCTCTTCCAAAATATCTAAGGCATATTTCCTATGTGAAATGGCAATGTCTGTATTTGATTGTGTCACCTCAATGCCCAAAAAATATTTCAATCTCCCCAAGTTTTTAGTTTGAAAATAACTGCAGAGATGTTGCTTAAGTTGAGCGATTCCCTCATGATCATCTCCTATTATAGCAATTTCATCCACATATACTACTAAGTAAATACATTTACCATGAATTATATGACGATAAAATACTGAGTGATCTACTTCGCTTCTATGCATTCTAAAGTTTTGAACAACAGTATTAAACCGTCCAAACCATGCCCTTGGAGATTGTTTCAAACCATAAAGAGACTTTCGCAGTCAACAAACCAACCCAGACTCCCCCTGAGCAACAAAACCTGGTGGTTGCTCCACATAAACTTCTTCTGTCAATTCTCCATTTAAGAATGCATTTTTAATGTCCAGTTGATGAATACTCCAATGGTGCATAGCAACAAAAGAAATAAGGAACCGAACAGAGGCAATATTGGCAACTGGAGAAAATGTATCCTCATAATCAAGGCCAGAAACCTGAGTGTACCCTTTAGTAACCAAACGAGTTTTGGCCAACTTTCACTGTATAAATCCAACGACAACCGACTACAGATTTTCTAGATGGAAATGGAACCAACTCCCAAGTATTATTAGCATGAAGAGCATTCATTTCCTCAACCATAGCCTGTTGTCAACCTGGATGTTCCTGTGCTTCACTAACAGTGTTCGGGATAGGAACACTGGATAAATTGGATACAAATGCATAGTATGAAGGTGATAGACGATGATAGCTCAAGAAATTATAAATGTGATGAGGATTACGAGAAGAACGAATACCTTTTCTGATAGCAATAGGTGGAGTGGGTTCTTCTGTCTGAGACATGACCGGCGTTGGAGAAGTGGGTGCCACAAAAGATGAGTCAAGTAAAGTATCTATCTAATTTGTACCTACAAGAGGAACATCAAGACCATGCATAGAAGGTCTTCTAGAGTAGACTTGTAATGGTTTAGGCGATGGTGATAGTGTGATAGAAATTGGAAAAATGGGAACTGGAAGAGCTATTATACATCGTTGGTCTGTGGTTAGTGAAAAATAAGGGGATGTCTCAAAAAAGGTTATATTTGTTGAGATAAAGTATTTGTTAGTTGTTGGATCATAGCATTTGTAACCCTTTTATAGGCGAGAATACCCTAAGAAGACACATTTAATAGATTTGGGATGAAGTTTATCCTTATCAGGGGTATGATTATGGACAAAACAAGTATACCCAAAAACACGAGCAGATAGATGGTGGGTTGACTTGGAAACAAAATAGAATGAGAACTCTGGTTTTGCAAAATTGAGGAGGGCATCCGATTAATTAGAAAGCATGCAATTAAGACAGCATCCCCCCAAAAACGAAGTGGAACATTATGATGAATGAACATGGTTCGGGTTGTTTCAATGAGATGTTTATTTTTCCGTTCAGCCACTCCATTTTGTTGAGGGGTATAAGCACAAGATATTTGGTGAATGATTCCCTGAGATGCCATGAATTCCTGAAAGGGATGAGACATATATTCTCGTGCATTATCGCTACACAAAATTTTAATAGAGACACCAAATTGATTTTGAATTTCCGCACAAAAGTTTTTAAAAATAGTAAACAACTCAGATCTATGTTTTATTAGAAACAACCAAATATAACGAGAACAATCATCAATAAAAGTAACAAAATAATGAAAACCCAAGTTTATACCAATACGACTTAGACCCCATATATCTGAGTGAACAACATTAAACATAGATAAATCTCTATTATTCAATCGCTTAGAAAAAGAACTACGAGTATGTTTTCCAAGCTGATAAGACTCGCACTCAATAGAAGACAATGTTGAAAGACTATGAACCATAGGACGACCCAAGCGATTATGAAGAAGATCAACTGAAGGAGTAGAAGTAAAGGCAGTGACAGGGCAGGAAAGATAATATAATCCGTTTGACTCATGACTTTCGCCAAACATCTTCCCCGTACTCCGGTCCTGCACAGAAATAGAATTGGAATAAATATTACTCTACAATTAAATTGTTTAGATATTTTACTAATGGATATCAAATTGTAAGGACATTCTGAAGCATATAAGACAGAGACTAAGGGAATAAAAGAGAGAGGATTACTTTCTCTTACTCATTTAATCAATGTTTGTGATCCATTAGCTAAGGTGATCGTAGAGGAAATGGATGGAGAGTGGAGAGTAGAGAAAAGGTTTTTATTACCGGATATATGATCAGAAGAACCGGAATCAAAGATCCAAGATTTACTAGGTGAAATCCGTGTTAGACAAGCAAATGAATTACTCGGTTGAACAACAGAAACCATGGAAGAAGATGACTGCTGTTTTTATGCTTGATACTGCAAATAATCAGTATAATCAGCCTCAGTCAATGTAACTGAATCATATCCCTGAGCTTGAGTAGTTGGCAAAGGAAGAATCTCATCTCCTTGAGACTGAGCCACATGAGCAGTAGATCGATTATTCTGATTATTCCTTGGAGGTCGACCATGAAGGGCCCAACAAGTGTCACGAGTATGACCTCCCTTATCACAGTGAATACAATGAAATTTGGATCATTTCCCTTTCCATTTTCGATTATCTCCTTGATGGTTATTTCTCTATATAGCTAGTACATATGACTCAATTTCAGGCTTAATGAAGGAGATGCGAAGTAACCGAGCAAACACTTCATCGAGAGTAGGAATGACTGGACTGGCAAGAATTTGATCTCGTATTGAAGTCAAATCTCCCCGAAAACCCTATCAAGGCTAATACCATAAGGAATTTGTCTTTCTGATTTTCCTGTTCAATGATACTTTCAGAAAACGGCATGAGATAATTAAATTCATCTTTCAAAGTTTCAACTTATCCCAAGTAGCTAGACATATCTTGAAAATTTTGCTGTAAATGGACAGGGTCAAACACAACTTTATAAATACATTGAATATCATTAGTATACAGTGTTTTTGCCTTTGTCCGGACTTTGTAGCATGTTTTGCAAGATTGAAAAAGAGTCAATAATTTTGGATCCAAAGAATGCCACAACAAACTACATAATTGTGCATCAATCTTAATTCATATAGCTCTATTCTTGCCATCAATATCACTAGCAATTCTTTCTAAGTGATCACTATATTCTTGACCCATAAACCACAACTCAATAGATGCTGCCCATGAAACATAATTATCACTACCTTGTAGTTTAACTGTAGTGATTGTTGGAGAACTAAAAATAGATGAAATAAAAGATTTTAGAGAACCTGAGATGTCAGACATATTGAAGAGAGGTTGAAGAACCAAAGAAGACCAGGAAGAACGGGACTGTTTTTGAGTGTCAGAATATCAGAGAGGTCAGAACAGAAAACCGATGGTACCAATGGAATCGGGATGACTGGGCGACTCTGCTGTAGGAAGCGAGGCCAAAAAGGTGGCTGGAATAGTGCTCACTCACAGTCGTCTGGTGATAAAAAATTTCAGACCTGCTAGTCGGCATCTGTCGCTTCTAAGGATAGTGGCTGTGAGACAAGAAGATGGTCGGACAAAAATGGATCGTGAATAGTAATGGGAACAGTAACAAGAACAATAACGGGACAGAAACTTTATGGCTCTAATACCATGAGAAATTTAGGGAAAGAAGAAGAGAAATAAGAAGAAAAAAAAAAGTGAAGTCTGAATTATACAGCTTGATTATTCCCTCAAGCTAATGGGTATATATACTAGATGTAGAATACAAAATAGGAAGTAAAATCAAATACAAATAAAGAAGTAATACGAATAAGGAAGTAGAATAATATATTTAAAGTAACATGTTGATTCTTAGCCTAGAACTTAGCCTAGAATCATGCATCAATATCTCAACAGCCTATAATCATACCTCAATATCTCAACAAAAGTAATATGTTTAAAACTATCACCTAGATCATCTTGTTCAATCCACTTGATATTGTACTAGATTGCTACTCAATTTGGAACCTTTTTAGTTACTAAAAGTAGGGAGTTCAAAAATATAGGTAAAGCCACATACAACAGGGAGTTTCATGATAGTTTGCCCCCTTCCTATGGATCACATCCCATTTTTTTCTTTTTAACTGGATTAAGACATCCAACTTCAGAGCAAGTGCACTTAACCATATATTTGTTTTTTAGTCTCTTCACATTATTCTTTTCTCTTTCTAAATTTAGGAACCTCTTCTACGCCAATACACCTCAATTTGTGTCAAAAGGAACAATTTATATTCATTTAAAAGGGGGCCAGGCGGGAAAACGTGCTCTTCAACACAGCTGGCTTTCAAAAAACTCCTCCAAGAACTCATTACCATAAATCTTCATATCACTGTTCCCAAAAACTCTTTGAAATGGAATGTATGAAAAGTAACAGAAAGCAAAAGCACACCCTTTGAATATAAGATTTTTAGATATTAAACTGAGTCAACTATTCAATGTTTTTACTATCAAGTAGTTAATACAGATAAGGGGATTGCATATAAAAGGCTACCCGCAACGAGCCATCCTGTTGGAGTTGCATCAAACATAAGAAATCTGAGACAAGGTTGCCATGATTTCACACAACATTTTTTTCTTACCAACCAAAAACTGAGTCAAACAGGGGAATACTCAGTGAAACTAGTGTACTGAAAAGAAAAGAAATCAGAAAAACAAAACCAATAGAATCATATTAAAAAATAATGGAAATACTTTTAAGTTGAAATGCTACCTGTAATCAACAAATTAGATCCTGGTTCAACCTTAAGAGTCAGATCTTCTACCAAAACATTACCAGTTGGGGTGACAACCTAGGAGGCAATACTATCATAAGAACATGGAATGTGTACCAATATAACAAATGATAAAATAAACCCTAAATGTAAAGTACCTTGACCCCAGAAAACTCAACATAGTCAGCTTCACTAAAGTAGTTCTTGCTTCTACTCCTTCGCAGTGAAGTTCTATCAACACCACTTAGGTCTCTCGATATACCTATTAACTCATTAATGCGGTCAGCATAACCACTGCAACAAATAAACATTACGTTAAAATAAAATCAGAATCACATAAAACACATGCTCAATTTGATCTAGCTAATAAGTGAATATTAATTCCATGTATTCTTTTGTACTCTTCCACTCTGAATTCTCTCCAAAAAATTTTCTTCTGCTTAATTTCACAAAGTACAACTTGGGAAAGCACTTCGTTTACAATATAAAGGAAGGGGGCAAAGCAAGAGAGAAAAAGTGGGGGGGGGGGGGGCGGGGAGGTCTTTGCCACTACTATTGTAAGAGAGAAAAAATAAGGCATCATTTCAGGCCTTCAATAAAATGTATAATCTGTAATCACAAAGAATTTAGAGAACTTGATAAAATATATTGATAAGCAATGAGCACTACATATACAGCACTAAGGAATACAATTTAGACAGCAAATCAATCTAATTAAGCTAATTACAATAATATATTATAATTTTCACAACACTCCCCCTCAAGTTGGAGTATAGATATCAATCATATCGACCTTGTTGCAAATGTAGGAAATCTGAGCTCCATTAAGAGTTTTTGTAAAGATATCTCCTAACTGCTCTCCAATCATCACATAAGTTATAGAAATCAAATTCTGTTGAACTTTCTCACGAACAAAATGACAATTTATCTCAATATATTTAGTTCGTTCATGAAAGTTGGATTTGAAGCAATATAAATCACAGTATGATTATCACACTATAGTTTTGCTAGAACTAAGACTTTAAGACTGATCTCAATTAAGAGTTGAGAAATCCACATAACCTCACATTAATCTTGTGCTATTGCTTTATACTCAGATTCTGCACTAGATCGTGACACTACATTTTTCTTCTTACTTCTCGAAACCAAATTACTACCAACAAAAACACAATAATCAATAGTAGACCTTCGATCAATCTTGGAGCTTGCTCAATCCGCATCAGTTAAACACTCAATATTACTGTGACCATGATTCTAATACAATATCCCCCTGTCCATGAGCTCCTTTCAAGTAACATAAAATTTATTCTAAGGCAACCCAATGACATACTATAAGAGAATATATAAATTGGCTTACAGTACTAACTGGATAAGCAATGTCTAAGTAGGTCACTGTGAGATAATTCAACTTTCCAACTAATCTTCTATATTGTTCAGGATTAGCAAAAACATCTCCCTCCTTTGTGAATTGCTGGTTAGGAAGTATTGGAATATTTCATGGTTTAACTCTCAGTTTCCTAATTTCTTTTAATAAATCCAAAACATATTTTCTTTGAGATAGCAAAATGTCTCTTTTACTTCTTAACACCTCAATCCCCAGAAAGTACTTTAGGTGCCCCAAATCTTTATAATTGAACTGGGTTTGCAATAAGGATTTCAATGATGAGATTCCCCACATCACTTCCAGAAATAATAATATTTACATATACAACAAGTAGAATGATGTCAAATGTGGACTACTTAGAGAAAACAGTATGATCATATTTGCTCTTCCTCATCCCAAACCTCTCTACTGCATAACTAAATTTCCCAAACCAAGCTCGAGAACTCTGTTTTAGTCCATAATGACTTTTGAAGGCGACATATTTTTCTAGACTCCTCCTAAGCAACAATCCGGGAGGTTGCTCCATATAAACCTCCTCCTCAAGGTCTCCATGCAGGAAAGTATTTTTAACATCATGCTGGTAAAATGGTCAATCATATGTAGCTGCCAGAGAAATAAACAATTGAACTGAAGTCAATTTGGCCACAGGAAAAAAAGTATCAGAATAGTCCACTCCTTAAGTTTGTGCATAGCCTTTGGCCACCAAGCGAGCCTTGAGGCGAGTCATTGATCCATTAGAATTAAATTTTACCGCAAAGACTCACTTGCATCCCACTGTTTTCTTACCAACAGGTAAATCAACCAAATCCCAAGTATCATTCTCAGTCAAAGCACTCATTTCCTTAAGCATTGCATCATGCCACCCAGAATAAGATAAGGTCTGGTGAACAAACTTAGGAATCCCTACAGAATCAAAAGAAGCAACAGACAAACAAGAAGTAGAGGACAAAAGATCATAGGAGATAAAAGAAAAAATGGGATAGATGCACTAACGTTTATTTTTCTGAAGAGCAATAGGCAAATCAATGTCACTAGGTATTGTATCTGATGACGAAAAAGAGACCGGTGTCGAAGTCGTCACAAGAAGGTTGGGTCTTCAAGAATAGACTTGGGTAATATGCAGTTTTGGTTGAGGTGGTGGTGGTGGCGGCGGTGGTATTGGAACAACACTTGAGTCTGGACAGGTGACATGATACACTAATAGATCATCATCCTCTTGTAAACATATAGGTGTAGATGGAGCAATAAAGAAAGGAAGATGTTTATGAAATATAACATCACCAACACAAGATAAATGTTCAAGAGATGAAAAAAACACCTATATCCTTTTTTAAGAAGAAAATATCTCAGGAAGACACATTTTAATGACTTTGGATCCAATTTGGAAACTTGCGAACGAACATCACAAACAAAACAAGAACATCCAAAAATATGAGATTCAACAAGAAACACAGAATTATTAGGAAACAAAATCTTATAAGGAATCTGACCATTTAGTACAATAGATGGCATTCGATTAATCATAAACCAAGCTGTAAAAATAGTATCAGTCCAAAACTATTAGGAACATGTGTTTTAAATAAAAGAGCCCTGGTAGTTTCAAGAATGTGTCTATTTTTTTACTTAGCTACCCATTTTGTAATGGTATGTGAACACAAAATGATTTATGGAGAATTTCATTCTGAGCCATGTAGGTCTGAAAAGAATCTTAAAAAATATTTTTTGGCATTATCACTTCTCAATGTTTGTACAGACCTACCAAACTAGGTTTTTATTTCAACACAAAAAAATTTTAAATGTTAAAACAACTCAAAACGAGATTTCACGAAATAAAGCCAAGCTATACGAGAAAAATCATCCACAAAAATTAACAAAATATCTAATACCACCTCAGTTACTATTTTGAGAACAAGACCAGCAAGTTGATCCATTATTTTGACTGACAAGCGCACCAGACTGTTGTAAAAATGAGGCATGGGAGCTGATATATGTACAAAGGGCCCTGGTAGAGGCCTCTTTTAGAGGTAATCTCAAGATTAGATAGAATCTGCAATTTATCTCCATCAAATTGAGGATTAAGACCAGCCAAAAAACTCATAATAGTCGTATGTTCACGTTGAGTCTACTGAACTCTGATATCAGTACTGAAAGGTAAGAAGGCAATTCTTCATAAGTGCATTTGAAATTTATAAAATAAGTCTAAAGAGACCGATCATATTGTTCAGCCCGATAGAATGCCAAACATCAAAGATATGAGAAATATTTCCTATACCAGAGAATAGAAAAACCAAATATTCCATTAGTTCTTTTACAAACTCGCAGTGAAAGACATGATTGACATCCTCATTTTCAATAGAATTACGAATTTACAAGTACAACTGAACATCAACCCTTAGCCATTCACTACGGGTCTCATCAATAGAGGGTCATTAGTTAAATGGTTGTCCATAGAGATACTCCGTAAATACAAATAGACAGTCTTACTCCAGTCTAAATCATTAGTTCCATTTAATTTTTGTTATGAGATTTTAGATAGGATGGGAATAACACTAGGCATAACCATATTTTTTTGTTCATCCGCCATCATAAACACAAGGAACCTTTTTTTTTCAACCACTAGCAAAAAACACACTTAAAAGAGAATCAACACCACCCAAACAGCACCAAATAACAAAAGGCAGCACCGAAAATCAGCAATACTAAGAGGACAGAACGGAAACACTTCCCTGATAAGCAAACAAATGCGACAAAAGCAACACCCTAGCCGAAGCGACCATCAAAGAAGAAACCGGCAAAGATGGGTATCGCACACAGGCCCTCATGCGCCGGTGCATGAAGAACTAGGCAAAAGCTTTTGCCCGAGCATGACACTCACGCACCGGTTGTCTAATGACAAGATTATGGGAAGAGGCCGATCGGCAAGTGATGCTCCCAAGGCAAGCATGATATTAAAAAAAAAATCGATCACTTACAGGAGTGCTCTTAAGAAGTCGATAGTTCTGCTCTCTAGGATAGAAAGAATACAACTCAACCAAAAATCAGACACTGAAAAATTTCACAACCTAGCTCTAATACCATATAATCACAAAGGATTTAGAGAATTTGATAAAATATATTGATAGGCAATGAGCACTATATATACAATCCTAACGAATACAATTTAAGAAGCAAATTAACCTAATTAAACTAATTACATAACATTTGCTAATTAGGAATATTTACTGAAGATTTACAACTAGCTAATTAGGAATAATATCTAATAATATTCACAACATAATCAATGATGACCTACCTGAGACGATTAAGTCGCCTTGAGCTTATAGAAAGAGTTCCCAATGACTGAAACAATGATACTATGACACTGGTGTGATATCTTAAATTGCTTAACATTGTAGCCCTTCCCAAAGTTGAAGCATCAGGTCTAAGATGTCCAGCAAAAAAAGGCTCAATAATCAATACAACAGCAACTGTGGCACCAAGATACTTCAACAGAAAGTCTTGAATCATGCCAAACCACCAATGGTCATGAAGGACAACTCTCAAGTGTCTAATAAGATCTTTAAACTTTTGCTGAATGTGAAAATCTTCTCTCCGTTCTCCACCATAAAATGCTATACTTTCTGCATGGATCCTTAAACGCGAATGAAGTTGTCGATATTCACCTTCCAATTGTTGTTCTTTGGACATTAGTTTCCCAAAAGCAGGGGAGAAGTTTCTAATCATGGTTCCTGCCCCCAACACATAGGCCTGGGAACATTGATATCATGTGTCAAGTGGAAAACTCCAAGACCACAATAGTCACCATATGAAGCAGCAAAGGAGAGATCAGCTATTCAAAAGGATAATTTACAAAAAAACATACAAGAATCGAAAGAAAGCTGAAGAATATGATAAAATTGGCAAATAATTACCAATATCCAGAGCAAATATTTTGGACTAGCATAAGAACATAGGCGCCAAGTATAAAGAAGTCCATCTGTAAAAGCTGTCAAATCATCCTGCACCAGTTCACTCAACTCTGAACAGAACCTTGGTACATCACTTGCAATTCGTTGTTCAGGATTACTAATACGGCCATCAACATGCGATATTTTATAGTATGCCATATTCTAGAACACAAATAAAAGAAGAATAAATAACTAAAGAAACAAGCAAACGCTGAAAGAAGCCATCAAAATGCATTTATTAGGCAGCATCATACTGCTTTTCCAGTGGCAAGAAATACAGGCTGCACATTCTAAATTAAGGAAAAGATAAATTTCATAGCTTCTGTACCAAAATGCAGGTTCTGTTGTTTACCCAAACAGTATTTTGGACAATTAGGACCTAAACATTTTACATCTTCACCCAAAATCACAAACGCAAATGAACATAATTGCACTCACATAAATCCTTTAAATGTGATTGTGGCAACTTAAAATGTGCAAAAATGTAACTCAACAGCAAATCAAATAGTTCTCACATAGAACACTGGCTACATCAAACAGACTGAAAACTAGAATTACAGAACATCTACAGTTTCCACTCTATGTCAACTGTAACGAAACTTGCAACCAGATTATATATTAGTATTACTTTTCCAGATACTTCAAAGATAATCATGATCCAGTCAAGGTCAACCAGATAAGAATGTACTTTTTTTCCCTAACACCACTTAATATATGCTGTTTCCAAAACAAAACAACAAAAAGAATAAAAAAAGAAAAGAAATCCACCTCATTGAGTAGAAGGCGAGACATTGACACATTTAACCTTGTAATATAGTAACTTAGTACAGTTCAAGTGAATTTGTGATTGCAAATCACATTATTAATCCATGCAGATTATAGCCCAATAAAGGAAAGAACAAAAGGACTTCATGAAGCAAAGTCAAAATAAATACAGAAAGAATAACAACACAAGACAGTTTTTTCCAATAAACACAAGAAGTTATAATAATTACCTCAAAATAATGTGCATGTATACGCTTTGTCAATATTTTTCTGAAACAGAGACTTAAGGCACCGATTACATACTTTGAAGTAGAATGCATAGTTGATAGAAGAAGACATAATAAGATATTTTCAGTTATCAGCCGAAAAAATAATGGTACACGTCGGAGAAAAGCAGCACGGAATAGAAACCCCTGTACTTTTGCCAATCTGTTGCTCAAAGCAGTTCTCAACACCTGCAATAATAATAAAAAAATAAAGTACTAAAGCATATTCTTACTGAGAAACCATTTTGTTCATGAATTGAAAAGCAAACAATCACAATGGTAAGACAACCTAACCTAAATGAAATAAGTACACTCAAATATATTGGTACATGCATCAAGTGAATCAGTAAACAAATTTGAAAAAAATTTGTATTCCAAGTTAACAGAGTTACTATAAGCAAATTCCTCTATTCTATCTCTATTCTTCCCTGCTTTGGGGATGATATATAAAAGAATACCTGAAAGGACACTGCAAACCAAGGATTTTAAACCATGTAGACCTATCAAGAAATGCATTAATAACAAAGATGTGTAGTGTATCCAATGAAGAAAAGGTAGAATGAAAAAAAACAAATTGAAGTATACACTCATGGATGACTCTTGTATATTCATTCAAAAAGCCATCATTTTTATTTTTCTTTATGTTTCTAACTTATGCAACAGATTCAGTGATAAATACTCCCTTTTTTTCTCACTTGAGTGTAGCTTAATGGTTAGATGCGTGTGAATTAAAAGTATTATCAGAAAAACTAAAACACTACACATGCAACTCATCCAGTGCATCTTATCACCAACTTCAAATATACTAAGTAATACTAGATCATTTTTGTCCATTAACCTAGCACCATAGCACAATATGGAAGTTGAAATGACAAAAACCAGCAAGATTGGGTAGATTTTTTGCAAACTGTTTCAGTGCTACCACTCGTATTCTCTGATACAAGCACTTTCCTTTTAAACGTTTTAGGTATTTGTTGCCACAATCAACAATGCATAGAGTTTCAAAAATTCAAACTTCTTATATAAACTTGAATTTACAAAAGTAAACTGACAACTCTGAGGAGCCAGAATACATGCTACAGTCATATGACTTCTTTCCAATTGAGAGATGGCAAATAAAAATAAACAATTTCAAAGATGAATTAAGGGAGAAAAAGCTTTAGAACTACGTATGAATAATAAGAATATTGTTACAGTTCTTTATTTTTTATTTTCAAATATATTCATCATAACATATTGTTAGGAACAGTCAAGGAACGAAATCACTACACAAAAAGCTTATGGAAATTAGTAAAACAAAATATTGGTGCACATACATAAAGACCAAAGACTTACTGCCATGGTTATCATAGCAAAAAGGTCTCTTGCGCCCCTATTGCCCATTTCAGACAAAAGAACTGCAGCTAGAACATGAAGTGATTTTAAACTCCCTTTGTTTTGTGTTGTTTTCTTCACATTATTTTCTTTTGTGACCAACTTGTCATCATCATCTTTATGTCCATTATGATGACCAAAAGAATCAGACCTTTTACAGCTACATCGCAATTGCATATATGCAGCAGTCCCACCAGCAACTATGATACCAGTGGCAAGCAGAAAATATTTCCTGCTTAGACAACAAAAATACAAGAATTCACCACATAAATGGAGAAGGTGCAATTTAAAGTTAAATGTAGCATGCTATATAAAGAAAAAACCTTCTGTCACATGGATATCTAACAAAGGAGATAAATATAAAGATTACTCAAAGGGACAGAAAAAGCAACATAACCATTTTGGAAGAACAAAAAGCAACAAATCTATAATCCTTTAAAAAAAGTTTCCAACTGAATGCATGGCATATGAATGAAAATCCCAATAACAGAATATAGATATTACCTTCGAACAAATGTAACATTTAAATAAGCATAAACTTGCAAATAAACAATGATCATGACTTTCCAGTGATCGTCTCATATAACACCAAGTTCCCCTTCCATAATTATCATCCACTTATAAGCCTTAAACTACCTCATTAGTTCATCCCCTATGCTATTTCTACTAGCCAATAGTAAGAATAGCTATCAACAAATGGCCAGCAAAGGAGAATTGAGTGTGCAATGACCGAAGCATCAGCCTTGCAAATTGCACATGCATTGTTCAATTCATGGTCATTCAACAGGTTAGATTAAATTCATTGAATAGAATAGCCAAATTACACTGTGAGATGGAATATCATGATAGAAGATCTAAGTTGATCAAAAGTATTAAGTTATAAAGACAACTTTTATCTTCCTCTTCTTTTCTTCTTTCTTTCTGAATACAGCATATTTACAATTTTCAGAATCCATGATTCATACAACAAATAAGGATAAAATTGCTGCACTTGCATGGTCAATAATGATAAAAGCAAAACAAAAAGTAGTTGATACCTTCGGGAAGCAAGAAGGCTTCGACCATGCTCAGTCAGTTGCAACAATTGAAGAGAAGGCATCGCTGAAAATACTGGAAAACCTTCTTGATGTAAAAGGAAAAAAAAACCTGGGATTTATTAAATCAATTATTCACTTAACAAGCACATAAAATACCACAATGAAAAAGGAAAAAAATCAAAGATTCAACTTGTCTTACTACAACAACAACTAAGCCTTAAACCCATACTAGATGGGATTGGCTATATGGATTGTTTGTCTCCAAATCCTAAATATTGTCTTACTGCAGACACAAATATAAAAAGAATAAAATCGTATGCACATGAATTTGACAGGCTTCCCATACCAAAAGTGCAACTCTAAAGTGAAAGCACGCAAGCAACAATGGAAAAAGCAAAATGTTGCATTAGATTAATTTCATCAATAATGTTAGTTTTCAGATTCTAACTTAATGCAAAAGTTGCAGACAACACTGAAAAATTTATTATCATATTATAGAGACAAAATACACACTGATGGAATCTCATCATAAAAATTTTCTCATTAATGAAAGACAACAAGAGATCATGACTGCAAAGTCATGACTCCAAAGAAATTTTGCAAAGTAAAACTACTTGCGCACATAAATGCTGGAGAAAAGAATCATATTCAGCAATAGTTCTAAGCAATTTTTTAGTGTTCTGTGTTCCATGCAATTTCACTACTCTGCCGCTGGACATTTCCTTTCTATATTACTTTTCATGCGCAAGAAGTAAATATTGGATGAGCAGATAAACAGGCCAATATGATATGCATCTGTAATTATATAGAACTCGGAAATAAAAATTTATTGATCAAAAACAAAAGGCAAATATAAGATATGGATTATTAAAGATAATAATGATCAGTGCATTTAAAACAGAGCAGACTTCTTATAATGAAGAAACCCAATAAAATTAGCAATCCACCAAACACCTAAAACACTAGACCAAATTTTAAGTAATTCCTTGAAGTAAGGCACCTTATGATTATTCGTCAACCATGCTCCATCACATGTAGCAGGCTGCACGAGAACATGCTTTCTGAATGCTCAAATTTCTAGGGAAAAAAACTTCCAAACCGCAAATCCACCTCGCATACGTTACAATTTGCGGTGAACAAAAATAAATTCCCTACAACATTATACAAAAAAGCAATAAACACGTATTGCATGAAATCAAAAAATTTCAATTACAATACCCAAGAAAAAAAAAAGCTGAAACGCATATTCAAAATAATATGATGGTACTTTTTTCTTTCAGACCCTGCAGATGGAAGTTCAAACCCACATAAATTTCAAGCAGAAAACAAAGTCAATTCAGTTCATTCTTCCGTCATTCCTTCTCTAACTACATGTAGCAGGCTGCACGAGAACATGCTTTCTGAATGCTCAAATTTCTAAGGAAAAAAACTTCCAAACCGCAAATCCACCTCGCATACGTTACAATTTGCGGTGAACAAAAATAAATTCCCTACAACATTATACAAAAAAGCAATAAACACGTATTGCATGAAATCAAAAAATTTCAATTACTATACCCAAGAAAAAAGAAAAAAAGCTGAAACGCATATTCAAAATAATATGATGGTACTTTTTTCTTTCAGACCCTGCAGATGGAAGTTCAAACCCACATAAATTTCAAGCAGAAAACAAAGTCAATTCAGTTCATTCTTCCGTCATTCCTTCTCTAACTACATGTAGCAGGCTGCACGAGAACATGCTTTCTGAATGCTCAAATTTCTAGGGAAAAAAACTTCCAAACCGCAAATCCACCTCGCATACGTTACAATTTGCGGTGAACAAAAATAAATTCCCTACAACATTATACAAAAAAGCAATAAACACGTATTGCATGAAATCAAAAAATTTCAATTACAATACCCAAGAAAAAAAAAAAAAAGCTGAAACGCATATTCAAAATAATATGATGGTACTTTTTTCTTTCAGACCCTGCAGATGGAAGTTCAAACCCACATAAATTTCAAGCAGAAAACAAAGTCAATCCAGTTCATTCTTCCGTCATTCCTTCTCTAACTTCTGTGGACTGATCGTGAATAGTTTTTTTATAAAAAAATTTAAAAATTTAAATAAAATAAAAAAAACTACTTGGAGCTGGAATTAATTTAACAATATGAGATCAAATTGAATCGAAACCCTGAAATCTGAAGTTATATCACACCAACAGTTCATACATGATAGACAAGACAAAGCGAAAAGGACTCCTACCAGATAGGTTTTCTTTCAGCTGAAACTGGAAAGAGGGGAATGACAGATTGGGTGAGGAGCAATTTCCGGTATATGAATATTTGTATTTTTTTTTTTTTTTGTCTCATTTGGTTTTTTAAATTACTGTAAGAAAAAAATAGTAACAATTTCTTATTAGTAATAATAATAATAATAATGCTAAAGACACGCTATTTTCAAACACTGCCTTTGTTGAAGAGGAAGAGATTTTTAAAAATATTTTTTTCCTCTCTTATTATTTTAAATTTTTTTCTTCTTATCAGTTAATTAAAAATTAAATATTAAAAAATATCTGAAAATATGAATTGTTCTTAGTATTTATCTAATAATTATTATTATTATTATTTTCCCGATGAGTGGCGTTTATGCTGTTTTTGACTTTTGAGTTCACATGTTTACTGTTCCTTTGGTACTTAGAATTCTCAGAAAAATACTCTTGAACTTTGAAATTATTTTTTCCTAATTTTTTTTATCTTAGAATTAATTATCAATGATATCTAAACTGATATGTAAGTTTAATAATCTAATATTAAAGAAATAAACCAATAATGTAGCAACAATAAACAAATTCAGAAAAATTAATGGACAAATAATGCTTTAGAAATTAGAATTATGTGTTTAACCATATCAAATTTATCCAAAAAAATATTTTTTATTAATGCATTTTTAAAAAAATAAATAGTTTTCTATTAATCCATCATATATGTAACAATGGTCATAAACCTAACGTAAGCAATTATGAGCTGATGTGATGTATATTCAAACTCTCACCACCTATGAAAATTGAAAAGAATTTAAAGCTCCAAAAATTAGATGCATTAGTGCTACATAACTGATAACTTAACTTTAAGATTTTATTGGACGTCACCAATAACTAAGAGGTGAAAAATAAATTAGTTGCTCCAATAATTGAAGCTTCATAGAACATACTCTTTTCACATTAATTATATTGATATAATATATGAGATTTATTATTATTATTATTATTATTATTATTATTATTATTATTATTATTATTATTGACGGTTTTAAATCAACTTTTGAAGCATCAATTATTAAATTATTAGCTTCAAAATTTAAGTAAACTAAGTCATTAATTAGTAAGAATAATGCAAATCACAATCACTTGTTAATCTATAATACACATTGAAAATCCACAAGTACCTCAAGGTGGGTGAATTGGTGTTTTTCAATAAGAATGAGATTTTAAAATTTTAAGTAAAGGAAATATCTATTATGACTTCAGGTGCATCCTACTCTTCATGATCTCGCATAGCATATACTCTAGCTAGAGCTGTTCTACTGCCTTTTGGCCTCTCTACAATTTTTAATCTAAATTGGTTGGGCTCTGCTCGGCCTCCTCTACCTTGTCATCGATCTCGGGCTCTGCCTTGTCTTAAAACCTACATTTATATTGGCTCAATACTCTCCAAACTTCTACTATACTATAGTAATAAGCAATCTCTTCTTAAATGGTCTTTGGAGCCATGCCTTAAGTAAGCTCTTGTAGTCCACCAACACTCTCCTGGATGAGGATGACTGCAATGATGACACAATAGTAAAGATACAAATATATGTGATGTCTATGTCAGTGCACTAGCTATTGAAGATGAAGATCTCGCAGGCTGTCACGGTCTGAAAGAAGAAGGCCTACTAGAGCCCCCAGCTTGGAATCGACCACTGAAAAATCTGGCTCTCTTGTTATTCGATAGTCCCCCACTCGGCTGTGGAATGAGTCTTCTAACCCGTCTTTTTTGTGCCAGTTGTTGTGCTGCTATAACTCTTTCGACTATTCTGGAAGACGCCAACAAACTAGGGAAGTTCATTAGTCATAGGGCTGAGACCTGCAACTTAATTGGATTTCTCAATCCATTTTCAAATCTTCAGCACTTGTCAGCCTCTGTAGACATAATCTACCAGCATAGTTGTATAGATGCGTGAAGTTTCTCTCATATTTTGATACTGACATGTCCACCTGCTTCAACATCAGAAAATTCGTTCTTCTTGTCATCTGTATAAATAGGAGGAATGTACTGCTCCTTGAACTTTTCTAGAAAAAACTCTTATGTCATGGAATCAGGTGCCTCTGAACTCTGTGACTTTAACTACCACTAATCATATGCATGATCTTGCAGCAAAGACACTGCATATTCGTACTTCTGCTCGCTAATGTAATGTAACTGGTCAAGCACTCTCTCAGTCTGCTCTAACCAAAATTCAGCCAAAAAAGGATCATCTTTCCTTTCTCCATGAAAATATAATGCCCCTAAATTGTAACATTGATGGGGTTGGCTATGTTGCTCTTTGTAGCAAGTCTATCATATTTCCCATAAGCTTCATTTATCCTGTATTTGTGGTTGATCGCTTATGTGATGAGCTAGCACCGGATCCCGATAATATAGCTCGATAACGACTTTGTCGTGATGAAGTATCTATCTCTGTAGGCTCATTACTTTTAACCTTTTCGGCTACGATCTGTCGTGATTCTGAAGCCATAAACTACTTATAGCATAAAAGCAACGACCCTAATTAGTAAGCAACAATTCATATACTCAATTATGAGTACACTCATGTCATAAATATTTTAAAAATTCAAAACCGCCCAAACCAGACTTTGATACCAAAAATTATAACAACCCTTCATCCTAGTAGCATGTGTGACAAGGAAGCGCTATATCGTTTTTTTTCAAATCTTTATTTAATAAATATAAGCAAGTAGTACATTTTTTAACTCCCAAAATATAAAAGAAATAACATATTTTATTTATAAATAAATCATTTACAAAACTATATATATAAAAAAAATAATTTACAAGAAACAAAAATACAAAAGAACATGATCCACTGTTTTCAAAATCAACTATTTTACTAGATTGGTTCACTGTTAACTTTTCTGAGAGGGAGTATAAATACTTTTCATTTATGTCTTTCAAATGTTAGAAAACAAGAGATTAAGTGTTATTTTACTTTTTATTCAATTCTCAAGAGCTTTGTGCTTTCATTTTTCAACTACCTTCTTTCTCTCTTATTAATTTTCTATATGAGAACGATTAAAACTCAAGTATTATTGAGTTTATGAGTTATTGAATGTTTTATCACTGTAATCAATTTCTCAATAGTGATATTGAGTGAGTTGGATTTTGATTAAAACACTTGTATAAGGGTTTGAGTGTGTCTTAGGTAAAAAATACTTGGGGGCTTCTTTAAACTTGTGAAGTATTTAATCTATATGTTGAAGTAGATTGATAGTGGATTAAAACTCTCAATATTGTTTAAGGAGAAAAATAAGCTTTGAGGGCTAAACATCTATAAAGTATTCCTTTTTTTTGGCTCTGACATCCATGTATTGATAGATCTAGAGTCAACACATTCATATACATGAACACCACCATCGGGTCGAGAAAAGGTTAGAACTATAAGCTTTAAAATTTGAAATTCTTATGATTAACTCATTAGGCACAGTATGAGGGTTAGCCAAGTGTTTAGAGGTTTTCCATTTGAGATATAAGGCAAGCAATTCCCAGTAGACTTAATAGAGCTACCATTCCACAAGTTCGATGTAAATTTAGAAATGGATTGACTAGCTCGTCATGGATTGGTAGTGTATTATGGGAGGAGATAGATGATTATTAAAATTCTATAATAAAATGAGATAGTGGTGATGAGTGAGAATAGAGGATATCCAAACAATGTGATATCAGTGTTGAAAGCTAAAAAACTCATCAGTAAGGAATACGAAGCATACTTAGCTTATGTGATCGATATGAAAAAGGATAGTCCAAAGTTGGCAAACATTTCTAATGTTAGTGAGTTTCCTAATGCATTTTTCGAAGAGTTGTATAACGACCCAAATACCGGGTTAGTTGTAAATTGTAGTTTCCGAAATTGATCAGTATACCTGGGAGTTAAAATACACTCGTGGGTGACAAATATTTTATTTGATCATCGAAAAATATAGGTTATGACTAGTCTGATAGTAAACTTTGGAGTGAAAATGAGGTCAAATAAGTCATCAAAAGTCAAAACTAAGAAAAAATGGGACTCAGTTTAATAAAATAGTTGGTTGACCGTAATTTGGTCGGATTATAAAAAATAGCAAAATACATTTAAAAAATTATTTTAAGATATGGATAGACTCTAAATAATATTTATGATTATTTGATAGTGAAAAAGGAATTTTACGGTAATACCAAAAATTGAATTATCAGTCCGATTTGAGTGAGCTGAACAGAAAATAGACTCTGATTGAGTTAAAAAAAATTTGTGTGGACATATACAAATATTTTATGAATTATAGAATTAAATTTGGATGAAATTGAGCTTGAAAAGTGAGAGAAATAATTTATAGTGCTTAAATGGGCCTAAATGGATTGGACTTTGTTTGGCCCAAGCTTACCCATCTTAAGCCACTATAAATAGGCCAAAATATCATAATTATCTATAGAGAATTCTGCAACTCCTTCTTCCCCAAATCACCTAGCTTGGCTGACCCACTCTTTTCCCACTTTCCTTCCAAATGTCTTCCAATTTCTTTAATTTTTACACTAAAATCAACCACCCTAATATAAATTCAGCATCTCTAGTAGCTAGTAGAAGTTTTTTTATCTTCATTTGGAGGGCTAGAGTGGAAGAAAATCAATGGAGAAAAGTTAAGATACAAATTGGAGGTAAGTGAAATTAATAGTTTTAAATTAGTTTAATAGTTCAAATAGGTAGTTTTAAGGCATGTAGATGATAAATATGAAGTTTATTTGAGTTAAGAAAGCAAAATATTGGTGGATTAAAGGAGTGTAAATTTCGGTCATGGTAGGTTCAGGAGAAGGTGAAGGTGCTTCAAAGGAAAATGCTAAGGAAAAGGAAGTCTAGGAAGGTCAAAGAAAGGAAATAAGGTTAGTGATTTCAAAATCTACTTAATTCCATTGATTAAGCATGATTTAGGGTTATGGAAATTAGGAATTTTGTGTATTTTGCATGAAAATGATAATTAATGCGTAAAACATTATTAAGAAAGTATAAAAAGTGAATTAGAATGGTTAATTTCAATAAAAAAAATTAATTAGTGGAAATTTGAAAATATGACCATATTATGTGAAAAATATAAATTAAGGTATAAATACATTTTATTGTAATATTATGATAAATATGGAATAATGAATTTATAAATTAGTGAAATGAATATTTAGAAGATGAAAGAAAAATTTTAATGATGAAAATTAAATATAGGCCAAAAAATGAAGAATGAGAAATTAATATTTTTCTTACTAATTAAATGAGAATTAAGTCATGAAATGTAAGAAAATATGATATTGAGTGTGTATAATTTATTGAGAATTTTTAAATGATATATTGAATATTTTTCTAATTATTGATTTTATTATACATGAAGTGAAAAATAATGAATAAAGTGTGTTTAGTGATCTTAATAACTTAATTGAATATTTGTAATGAAATAGTGAGATATTAGAATGGAAAATGTGAAAAATTATGGTAGTGATATACTTGTATGGATGAATAAAAATGTTAAGTGATTAATAATATAAAAATAATGGAATGTATGAATTTAAGGAAAATTGAATTAAAGAAATAAAATAATGTCCTTAGTTATTTTTTGATAGTTAAATCTAGGTCGGATATAATTAGCTAGCAATAAATACACTATTATCTCTGTGCGGGTCATAGTAACTCGTTTATGTAGGTCAATGATAGTCAACTACAGTGATAGTGATTCAGTGAACAACGTACAGTACAGTGCTTAGGTGATCCTTTGGGATTACTCTTAAGTGTAGCAAATTTTTGGGTCCACGTTCCATGTATCTAGTCTAAAGATTTTCTATTGAATGGAAACTTTTTCTATTGAATGGAAACTAGGGGCAAATGTAAATAAAAGTAGTAAAAATAATGTAAGTGAAAAATATGACAAAAATGAAATAAGTGAAAGATGTGAGAATAATAATAAAAGTAAAAAATACGAGATAAATGATAAATATAATAGAAATGATTTATGGAAAAAATGTGAGAAAAATTATATAAGTGATAAATATGAAAAATATGATAAAAATGATAAAAATGGTTTAATAATAATAATAATAATAATAATAATAATAATAAATGTGATAAATGTGACAAAAATAGTAAATTTTAAAAATAAAATATAAGTGGAGAAAAATGTTAAAATTATGTAATAAAAATAAAAATAAATTTTATTCGTGGTAAAAGTGTAAATAAATATAAAGTAGTGGCATAATTGTAAATAAATAGAAATTTAAGAATTAAAGTAAAATTTGTAGCTAATTAAATGAAAAATTGAAAAGAAGAAAGAAAAGAATGGTTAATTAAAGAAATAAAGTGAAAAAATAATTAAATTGAAAGGAACTGAAAGTTCAAAAAAAACAAAACTTAATTGAAAAAAATTGGTAAATTTAATGAAGATATAAAATAGTGAATTAAAGGCAAAGAATATTAAAATATTGATAAAAAGAATAATAAATATATTAAAGAAAAAATTTGAATAGTATATTAAAAATATTATTGCATGTATGAATGCATGAAAACATAAGTCAATAAAAATTTTTAGATTAGTAATCACCACTGAGTATTTTCATGTTCAGCACGTAATTATTTGATTGTGTGCAGGTAGTAGCGGGAAAGACATGAGTAAATATACCAATTTTGGAAGTAGACGGATGAATATATAATAATATGTTAATATCAAAAATGACATACACATATATGTTTAGATATAGAATTGTAGAAATGAAATGTTGTACATATTATGACAAAAAATATTTGTGAATTATTTTATAAAGAATAGAATGTCATTATTGTAGTTGAATGAAGAATATTTTATATTATATTGATATTATTATGCCAAAAAATGGGTTGTAAATTGGTTGCATTGTAAGTGGGTTAGTTAATTTATAGCCGTTATGTTGCTGAAATTTTGAAAAAATAAAAAAAATTAATTAAGTGTTAATAATAGAATGGTCATTAAATTAAATTAAGACTTTTTTTTGGCACACATCGACTATAATCGTTTTAATCCACATAACGTACGTATAGAATGAATATTAGAAGGGTATTACAAGTTACCAAGGTTACCACTTGACTGAGAGATAGAGTTTATTATTGACTTAGTACCCGACAACGCTTCTATGTCTATTACACTATATAGGATGACACCGGCGAAGTTGAAGGAGTTGAAGGTGCAGTTACAAGATTTGTTAGATAAGAGGTTTATATAACCTAGAATATCATCATGGAGTGCACCAGTATTATTTGTGAAAAAAAAATATGGCATCTTACATCTCTACATCAACTAAAGGTAACTTAATTAGGTGACTATTAAGAATAATTATTTATTGCTTAGGATCAATGATCTTTTTGATCAGTTGAAATGGGCAAGTATATTTCAAAAATAGACATTCGATCAGGGTATCATCAACTGAAGATTAAAGAGTCAGATATATCTAAGACAACATTCAAGACTCGATATGGTCATTATAATTTAAAAATATATTAAAAATATGTCAAAAATAGTAAAATGAAAAAAATTATTTAAAGAAATATAATGAAAATAGACTTAATTGAAAAAAAAATTAGAGATAAATGTAATTTATGTATTTTAAAAAGAAAATAAATGAGAATAAAATAAAATAAAATAATATATATATATATATATATATATATAACAGTGACAAAAGTGTAAATAAGTGTAAAGTGGTGACAAAATTATAAATAAATAGAAGTTTAGAAACCAAAATGTAATTTGTAGGTAAAGAAAAATAAAATGGATGATTGAAATGAAAAAAATAAAAATAAATAGTGATAAAATTAATTAAGTGAAATTGTTAATTTAATAAAGGAATTGAATAGTGAATTAATGATAAATAATAATAAAATATTGATCGAAAGGATAATTATATTCATGAAATGGATATGAAGTTTTAAGTATATTCTTAATTAATATATTGAAGAGTAAAATTGGAATAGTATTGTGAATATGATTTTGTATGAATGTGTGAAATTTTTAGACTAATGAAAATTCTTAGATTTGTAATTACCACTGAGTATTTTTAATACTCAGCACGTAACACATAGTTATTTGATTGTGTGTAGGTAATAGCTAGAAAGGTATCAGAGCAAAGTATACTACCTTTGGGAAACAGATGGAAAGAAAAAATGATAGTAGAATATTACTAAGAATGACATGTATATATAAATATATATATGGATATGTGTATGAGAATGAAATATTGACTTTGTGGTTGAATGAATAACATTTTATATTATATTTGAATTGTTGTGCCCAGTATGGGCTGTGGGTTATTTGCAGTGCAAGTGGGATAATTAGATTTATAGCCATTATACTGCAAAATTTTCGGAAAATAAAAAGAATTAATAAAAAATTTAACAGTTAAGCATATTCAATAGTTTCTCAGTATAACTAATTATATCTGACAATTCATTTCAGGCTACAACAAGCATGTGAAACCATTGTACATCACTATTTAGGAAATCTTACTTTATCTTTAGTGTTTGATGATATAAGTAGTGATGCATGTGTCAACTGCCTTTAAGTCTATATAAGCCTTTATGAAGTATCAGATAGGATATGATCAGTTTAAGCCTTGCAATACCCTATTGTGAAATAACAAATATCGACTATAATTAATTTTAGAAGATTACCAACAAACTTGGTAATCGCATATGACTACGTAACGTACGTATAGAAGAATTGTTATAAAGGTGTCATATGATGATATTTTTATGTGAATACCATAATATCCAGGTGGCACTCGTATAATGCCTGAATGGTTAATCTTGTTATCCTAATTAGTGGTTCTTAGATATTATGGGCATACTTGAGATGAAAAGAGGTATAAAAGAATTGAGTGTGAATGAATGAATTGTTTGTTTGTATATAAGAAAATATGAAAGATAAAGTAATTGTACAATTAAATGTATAGGTAAAAGAGAACGATGTGCGACAAAGAAATAAATGTTTTAATTTTAGAATAAGTAGAATATTTGAATGATGACATATAATTGCATGTTGTATAAAATAGTATATTGTTTTAATTATATGCACCACTAAACATCAAGTTTAGCATGAGAATTTTTTCTCACACAGATATAGAGAAAAATGAGCGAATACCGCTAGATAAAACTAATGGTGATCCAATCCAATAAAGCAGCTGATTTTAAAAACAGTGGATCACGTTATTTTGTACTTTAGTTTCTTGTACATTATTTTTTATATATAATTTTGTAAATTAATTCTATATTTTGTAAATGATTTGTTTATAAATAAAATATGTTATTTCTTTTATATTTTGGGAGTTAAAAAATGTACTACTTACTTATATTTATTAAATAAAGATTTAAAAATACGATGTAATGCTCCCTTATTTGAGCACGTGCTGCTAGGATAAAGGGGTGTTATAGATAATCACTTACCAACTAATAAGAATGTGAGTAACAAAGGTGTAATGTAAAAGATATTTCTATTTTTCCTTCGAAAATCTTTAGAATTACCACTGCTTAGCTTTCAATTCTCCTCTGACCATTAAATGAAATGTGTATAACCTGTCATCCTCCATTTGAAACAAAGGGAGCTTTTGATTCTGTCAATGCTTGAAACAATTTTGTCCCCTTCATATTACTATATATCTATAGTTAATAATTTTCTATGAGAAACTACTAAACTCAATCACTTGCTATTATTACTTTTCAGTTTTCTGTTGAGGTTTATCCTATCGAGGTACTCGAATTGGATTTGTAATTGATTTTTAGGTTTCATCGTAAACCTAATTGGTTACTTCCAATTATATAAATCAATAGTTTAAACTGCACTCAAATGTAGGATATTTTCCATTTTTATAGAAACTTTTGTACGAGAAATAATGATATCTCAAATTATAGCCCATATGGGATGGAAAATATATCTATTCTTACCATTCCCATAGTGTATGAGACAAATGTATGCATTTTAATTAGGGTTGTATTCTATGGTCATGATTCTAACATATATGTCTTTTTCATTCCGTTGAAAATTGATTTTACAATATAGATGCTTATGACCTCCTTCTCTATGTCTTACGGTAATTATTTCTCTGGCATTATGGCTTTTACCACAACGATGTTGTCCATAGATCAAATTATTTTGTGTGTTGGATATCACTTAATAAATTATAATCAATATTTAGGAACATTGCACTTATAAGAATGTAACTAGTCCTATATAGGGCTAATTACCATACACCTTACGTATGCAATTGTTGCCCAGATATTAGACCAAGAAGGGGGTTGAATTGGAGTTTTAAAAAATTAAACTTTAAAGTGCGGAAATAAATAGTTAATTTTAGAAGGGATAGAGAAAATAAGACACAAAGATTTATAGAGGTTCGGGTATTAACAAACCCTACTCCTCTCCCCAATCGCAATTGGGAGTTTTACTAACACACTAAGTGTTACAATGGAGTTTTACAAGCTCACTTCCAACTATGGTGTTTCTCACAATGGCTCACACCTAACCCAGAAATCCCTTGTGTTTTAATGGCTCACACAATAACCAATTCCTTTGTGTTTTACAGACTCACACAAACAACCTACACTTTGTGTTTTACAGGCTCACACAAACAACCTTTTAATTTGTGTTTTGGAGGTTCACACAACTAACCCTTACAAGTGTTCTACTCTTAACCCAAAACTACCCAATGCTCACTTGAGTAAAGATTACAGAGAGAACCACTTATAAATCTTTATTGCTCAAATATGAGGAGCAAAAAGATTTTTACAGAGAATGAATTTTTTCTCAAAGTATAAAAGTACAAGATAGCTTGTAATTTGAAGTATATTCTAATCTTTTGTTTTTCTTATAATTCCCTTATCATCTCTTGTTTCTTAATGTATAAATGACTTCCATTTATACTCCCATGACTGAATATAGCCGTTGGGGTGCATTAAATAAGAAACTAGCCGTTATACCAACCAAAGAATCGCGCCTGACATTTTTCTCTTTCATTGTTCACGGGCGTGACTATGTTTGTCACGGGGGTGACAGTTCTTCCCAAGCCGTGACTGAAGTGGTGACCTTGGTCGTGAAGCTCTCTGGTATGTTTTGACATATAAAGTCACGGGCGTGACTTTAATCAGTCACGGGCGTGACAATCTTTCCAGCCGTGAGACAAGTAGTGACTCAGGTCGTGAAGTTCTCTGGATGAAATTGAATGAAGCCTTCACGGGGGTGACACATTCATTCACGGGGGTGACACATTCATTCACGGGGGTGACACATTCATTCACGGGGGTGAACATCTTCCCAGCCGTGACCCAAGTGGTGACTCTGGTCGTGAAGTTCTCTGGAATGAAATTTGCATGAAGCTTCACGGGGGTGACACCGTTCTTCACGGGAGTGACTGAAATGCTTACTTCACGGTTTGATTTTCCTTCATGGTCGTGAACTTCAAATGTTGGTTTTGGTAACGACTAGCTTTGTTCACGGGAGTGACTCCTAGAGTCACGACAGTGAACATGCTACTTCTTGCTTTTTTTGTTTCTGAAGGATTATTCTTCCAATTCTCCATTCTTGCTATTTTAATTCATGTCATGTATAATACACTTAAAGTAAGTATGTTAAATACAATATTGCTATATTATTTATTATCATCAAAATGACAGAAATACCCCTCAAGGTTAACAGCAATATACTTTTTTTTAATTACTAACAAAAATGAAATTGAAAACTCCTACGAATGAAAGCTTGATATAATATTCGAAGCCTTCATAAAAGCATGAACGATAATATAATATTTCGAAAAGTCATGGTATTTAAATCAACTTTGGTCATATCACATTTAATTATCATTTTAATACAACACTTATTTTCTTATATTACATTGTTTAGTTCATGCATCACGTGCTAATAATAACGATAATAATAATAAATTAAAAAATAAAATGTTATGTTTGTGTATTCAATAAAAATAAAAAAAATAAAAAATGAACTGATAGTTAAATTGAACATCCTTTAGTAGGCATTTTGCTCCCTTTGCATGCATGACGCGTGAGATATAATTATTTTGAAAAAACGTAATAAGAAAAATTGTAAATAATATTTTAATTTTTTGAGTAATTGTAAGAAAGAAAGGAAACATATTACATTCAATATTAATCATAATTGGTGGAGTATTATAGGATGTCATGTACTCATCTAGAAACATGAGTAGGGCTATAAATGAACCAAACCGCTCGTGAGCTATTGGGTCTTGATTCGGAAAAAAACTCGTTCGAAATCGTTTATTAGTATTAATGAATTTAACTTGAGCTCAAATTTGAATTCAAAAACCTTATTGAGCTCGAGCTCGAGCTTAATACTGTTTAGTTCGTCAGCTCGCGAACATATTCGTTTACGAGTTTGCGAATATGTTCATTTAAAAAGCTCACGAATGTGTTGTTAACGAGCTCGCGAACATATTCAAACGTATTTATTTAAAAGCTTGCGAACATGTTCATTTAAAATCTCGCGAACGTATTCGTTTAAAAGCTCGTGAATATGTTCATTTAGAGCTCATTTTATGTTATATTTTATTATCGAGCTCAAATTTTTATCATTATTAGTTAACGAGCCGAACTCGAGCTTTTTTTAACTATTAGTTAACAAGTCAAATTCGAGCTAAACTTGTTAAATATAATAAATGAGCCGTTCGCGAATTTGATAATTTTCAAATGAGCTGAACTTGAGTTTAAGTATAAAAGTTCGAATCAAATTTAAGTATATAATAAATTTAAATGAACTAATTTTGAATTTACCAATATTCAATTTAGTTGGGTTCGGTTGGGGTAATTTACAATTCTAAAAATGAAAAGCAAAAACTAAAGAGAGAAAGGAAAAGCCATGTGTGGAAGTGGTATGTGTTGTTTGAGTTAAGCACGCTTACCAATTTGATGACGTGATAGGGATACGGTGCATTTAGTAGCGAGAACGCTTATCGAGGTCCCTAAGTACAAAAACGACCAATGACGACTCATAATGATGTTACTAATAACATACAGACTTATCCAAAAACAAAGCGAAATCCAAATCCCATTTAGCAACTTGTACTGTTCCTTTTTCTTAATAAATTAGCTAATTTGTAATTTACCTGTAAGTTGCAATTTATTTTCTGATAAAATAATGCTTTTGTCTTATCCTAATATGCTTTTATCTTATAGTAATATTCATGTTAATATATGTACTATATAAAAAATTACATAGAAAAATCTTTTATTTGCCTAAATTTTAAGGATGTTTAGAATTGTTGTTGAATATAAAAAAAATAGATTTAGAAATTTTTTAATTTAATTACTGATTTTTTCAAATTTTTAAAAACTACTTTTTTCAAACATATTTATAAGAAAAATATCTATTTACATATTTTTTTAAAAAAAATATTCAAAACTAATGTAATATTTTTTTTCTTAAAAGCTTTTTTTTTTAAATACAATATTAAATAGGATCTAAGAGTATTCCATTGCACATTCAAATTTATTTCAAGTGTATATTTTTAATCAATATGTTTAGATTTGACATAATCAATGAACTTAGATATATAAATGGTTAAGAGTCAGAGTTTCAATCAGTATCAAACTGAAAATGAATCGGTCAAAATGAAATTTTATTAAATTATAACTTTTAATATTATATATATAGTAAAATATGAAAAAAAGTTATTTTTACTTAAATTATTTTAAGCACAATAATATATTTAAAAATAAAGTATATAGACTAATATTCATAATTTAAATTAATGCATAACTATATTAAAAAAATTTCATATATAATAATGTATATATTTTATTTATTATTTTAATAATATTAGAATTGATTAAATTATATACTTTTAATTTTAAAAAATATTACATATTAACATTCATTTTTCAATTAAAATAATATTTTTTGATAGCAAGTAAAGTAATTCATATTAAAATCTTATCATAATATATATTAATAATAAAAAAATTAATTAATTAAATTTAACCTAATTAGGCGAGCTTTTTAAATATATAAAAATATAATGCATAAAATTTTGTAAAAAATAAAACATATAAGCTAATGTGGTCTAGTGGTTGAAGTATCAACATTTATGTCTCTTAAGCCAAGTTTAAAACCTTATAGAAACATCTTATTATTTTCAATAATTTTACTATAATGTAGAATGAAATATTATTTTCAATATTTTTACTGTAATGTATAATAAAATCTTATTCATATATTAGTATTACAAGAAAATATATTTTTATAAAAGGAAAAAAATGGATGATTGGTGGATGACAACTTTATTTGTGAGCGAGTACAACTGGAATTTGAGGGGACATAATTGGCAAGTACGGTAAAAATAATCTCTTAACCGGTTCGGTTGGCCAGTTTTGCTACCGGATGAAAACCTTCATGGTTTAAAAGTGCTAACAAATCTGATTTTTTTGCCCAGTTTGCAAATTTACTAGTTGAATCAGTTTGTTTGGACCGGTTTAAAAAATAGGTTTTTAACAAATATAGAGTAATAATTTTTTTCAGAGGCGCAAAAGAAGAAATGTCATTTAGTTTAATTTTTACTTTTAGCTTTTAACGGTCTAATAAACTAAAAGTTAAATTGTGTATTTGGTTCGTTCAATTTTTAGTTTGTTAAATTCCTAAAAGTTAAATTAAGTATTTGTTTGGACAAAAGTAAAAATTAGTGTTTAGAAACTTTTAAAATTTATATTAAAAGTTAGTATTTTTTATTAAAATCTAAAATTTTCAGCTTTTCATAATAAAAACAATCTCTTAGATTTTAATACATAAACTATTTTTTTATTTGTATTTTGATTAATTTTTAATAATATTTATTTTCTATTATATTTTTATAGTTAATTAATTATTTTTATATTATATACAATATGCATTATTAAGAAATAAAAAATTACTATATGTATCTCATTAATAACACAATATGATTATTAGTAATTATTTTATAAATTATAATTAATTTTCAACTATTGAATTACTAAACACTTTAAAATTAATTATAAATAATTAATCACAACTACTTTTTCTTGACAGCTTACTGCCACTGTTGCACAAAATAGACTTGAAATCATCATTTTTTCACTCATTTTTACTTTTTACATGTTTCACCCTTTATTCTTATCTCTCTCCCCTTATTCTCTTTCCCTTTTTCATTTTCCTCTCTCTATTGTAAAATTCATCTTGTTTGTCGTATTGTTTTAGCCTAAAAGGAAGACTCTTTAAGTCATCTTCTTTATCTTCATGAAATGGTTGTAAAGCTAAGGTTATTGCAGTTGCAACAATTAAAGAATTCATCATTGCAAAGCCAAAGTTACAACATGGAATTGATGTCGATTCATGGTGTATGATATATTTGGAAGCACTTTTGGCATCTCTTTAGGTCCTCAATCTTCTAGTAGGTTGAAGGAAGGTGGAATGTCTAGTGTAGATTTTTTTTTTTTCTAGAACAAGATCCTTACTTCAGTGAAGGATGGTCACCGACTTCACCAATGTCTGATGGCATGAGACAACCACTAAAAGGTTTAATGAAAACGTTGAATTTATGGGTTTATGTGCATTGATAGGAGTGAGCAAAACGCAGTTAATAACTGATTAACTAAATTTACAGATAAAAAATTAACTAAAATGACAACCAATTAATCAATTATAAGCTTGGTTTGGTTAACTGTTAATAGTTTTAATGATATTTTGGTTTGGTTAACTAAACGGTTCAATTAAGTTTACTGATTGGTTAAATGAAATTTCAAATAAACTTTATTATTTTAAAAAAAAAATCATTTTGGCTGTCTTAGTTGATAATAATTCTATTTTTTCTATGTAATTAATATTCTTCTATCATTGCAATAGTAGTTTAGCACTTATTTTGTAATGCATATATTAATTTTTTTTAACATTTTAGTTTCTATTAAATTATGTTATAATTTTTAAATATAATTTAATGAATGTGGATTGAATTTTTTTCTATATTATTAGGATGTTAAATAATTGATTTTATATTGAGTTGATATATTTTAAGTGGTTGAAAATTTTTAAATTAAAATTGAATGCTTGTTAAATGTTAATTACGATATATGACTTTTGTTATAAATTTTGGTTAACCGATTAAAGTAACTGAATTAAAAGAAAATTATCAATGTAACGTTTGACAATTTAGGCATCGAATTGCTAGTACTTCTTAAGGGCACAACTATGCTTGTCAAAATCTAAATTTGGACTTTAACAAGATGAAGATACAATTCGTTAGGGATGTATGACAATTTGGACGCACTAGTAGGATCAGTAGCCCTACACCGCATCTCCACTTTCTTGTCAAAAGAGCATGCTGTCAGCTGATAAAGCTGGAATATGCTCCACCAGTGAGAGCACGCCACCACTAGTATAAGGGGATAGAATCACAACCAATTGCAAGAAGGATGAAAAATGTATAAAAATGGTTTATAGGTAGAAAGGTAAGAAAAACCCTAGACTCACAACTTCAATCCATTTTTCTCCTTCTCTTTTTTCCTTCCCTTTACTAACTTAAACATCAGAATGACTATACCAAAACAACTCGATACACCATTCTAACTTCTCTCTACCTTATAGGATCAGAAAGTTGGAGCCAACAATTATTAGGTAAATGTGGGATAAATACAAATGATTTTTTTATGACTACTTTTGGAAGTGGTTTTTGTGGTGGTCTCGTGCATAATGGTGATGGGAGATTAATTCTATTTTTTTTAACAATAATACTCAAGCACATGATAATTAAACTTATTATATTGTAAGATACTAATTAATAGTAATATTCCTAATTAGGTGTATGTATCTCTGAGTATCCCTAATTAGTTGTAATTAGTCTAATTAGTGTGATTTACTTCCTATTTTCTATTTTTTAGGGCTGTATATAAATCTTCCATATGTAACAATAATCAATAATCAAATTCTCTCAATTTTCTCTTATTCACGTGGTATCAGATATGGTTTAAGAATTTTCAGCCCTAGTTTCTTGTTTAATTTCCTTCACAATCTGCCATATAATAGCAGACAAGTTGAAAATTTTGGGTCACCTTTTTTGAGTGACCATTGAGTCTCACCACCCTAACCAGCTGTTGTGCTACCTCCCAATCGACCAATTTGTAAAGTCTAGTTGTCTGACTCTGTAACGGCTGGATCTCAGCCCGGAACTTGGGCCCGCAACGACTGAGTCCACCCGCCATCTCACTGAGACTAACGGGCTGCCGGGGTCCATGGCCCAATACCCCCAACCCATCACTGTGTTAAGCCCGGAACTTGGGCCCGCAACGACTTATTCACAGCAGGTTGTTGGAGGCAGGGATCGAACCCTTAACCTCCCTTTAGTCTCAGTAAGAGACTACCAGTTGTACCATACTAAATGTAGCGCTCACTTACCCTACTAATCGCTAATAGGATATGGAAGTGCTACTAAGCTCATTTAATTTAAAACCAACGCTCAATTTTGTATAAATATTTTTTTTTCAATTTAAATATATATCTAGTGATGGGAATATTGTGATTCAAAATAACTTATTCATTAAACCACGATATTTAAAAATATAACTACAATAATTCTAGATATATATAATTACCAAATCCATTACTTATAAATATTACAAGCCACAAATTTACATAAAAAAAATTCTTAAAACTTAATTTTTACAACATCATTATCAAAACATACAAAAAGAACTAGACTGCTGCAATCTGATCTTGAGGTTCCCTCTTCTTCGGTCGCCCTATCGGAACAGCTACTTCTATTTATCTGCGCGTGAAACACACGCGCTAAGCTACTAGCTTAGTGGTACGTTTGGCAACTATCCAATCATTACATAAATAATTCTAAAATAAAATTTTAGAAACTACAATTAACATATTTAGCATGCCAAATATTCAATTAATAATAAACTATTTTCTTCATGCAAAAATATTTAATTCATGAATTATGATATTTTATTCATTAAGCATGCTTGAAATTTTAACAATACAAGATATAAAATTTACAATATGAATTTCATACTTCACATTTTTTTTCTTCTGTTATTTATTTAATAGCCCACGACATCTTAGACCGGAACTAAACACTGGATATAGGGTTTCTGCTCTCCGGCAGTATACTCGGCGCCTACATAATTATTTTATAACTCGGCGTTTAACGCCTACATTTTCAATAACAACTCAGCACCTTTTTGGTGCCTACGTAAATTTCGAACTCAGCACTAATTCTTAGTGCCTAAGTAAATTTCAACTCAGCACTATTATTTTTAGTGCCTACATAATTTTAACTCAGCACTATTATATTTAGTGCCTACATTTCTACCCTTTTATTGACATGCCAACTTATCCTAATTTCTAGTTCTCGACTAGATGTTATAGGGCTTAAATTACATTTGTTACCTTTATTCATATTTGCATAAATTATGTAGGGAAACATTAATATAAATTCCATATAAATGCAATAATTCTCATTCAATATTTTACAACCTCATACTAGCTCATTTAATCATTATAACTATAAGAAAAATTCAATCAATACATTTTCTAACACATAAATCCACAATCAACACATTTCTACCAGCTGTCCTATTCTGGACAGCATTTCTACCTTATGATGCTCTGCATTTTTCGTCTATTTTTAGACAGAATTTGGACATGTGATCATCTAACAAAATATATGTACATGTCTTATCTTTAATTTCCAACTGGAATCATATCAAAACAATTTTTTTAGCAAAAGTTATACATTTTCTCCTAAGTTACGTTCGCTGCAATCTGCCCAGTATTTTACTGGACAGATTTCTGCCTTATCTTTCTATATCTTTTTCATCCATTTCTAGATGGAATTTGGACAAGTGATAAACTAGAAAAATGCAGGTACATGTCTTATATTTAATTTCCAACTGGAATCACATTAAAAATAATTTCTTAGCAAAAGTTATGAATTGTTTTCCAACCTATGTTCACTGCAATCTGCCCAGTATTTTTTTTTTCTGGACAGATTTCTAGTTCAAAGTTTGAGTCCATTTGTCACCTAATTCCAGGAATTTTTACGTCTAATGGTCTGAATGAAAGTTCAAGCCCTATGTCTTAAATTTTCAATCCAGCAAGAATCACTCAGAAATGATTTCCAGAACTCAAGTTATGACCAAAACACTAGACACTGTTCATAAGACGAATTTTCCAGCACATCAAATAATTCATACATTTTCCATTTTCATGCATCAACCTCATTTTCTAGTCTTTATTTTCACATTCATGGCATCATTTAATCACTCAATCAAATGTTCAGAATTTCATACATAAATTCACTACATCACAAAATCAAAATCAATACTTTTCTATATTGAATTTTTGCCAAATGTACATACCTCAAAGTTCTATTTTTCTTCACTTTTCTCTTCCTCTTAGATAGCCTTTTCCTTGCCCTTACTTCCCCTTTGATTTTGGTTCAAAGGTTGTTCACTTCCTTGCCCTAACAATAAATTTTACACTAATCAAACACTAATCACACTAATCCACCCTTAATCACCATTAGCATACTAATAACCCTAATTTACTAGCTATAATGGCAACTAACCTCAAACTCAAAGAAAAGAGAAGAAGAAAGTAAGGAGATGGAAAATCTAAACTCACCTTTGATGATCTTCCAAATGGCTAAAAACTCTTTTTTTTTTTTTTCTTCCTTTCTTCCTTCCTCTTCCTTAGTTTTGCTCACTTTACTTCACTTTCTTCATGATCTTGCCTTAATCCCCTTTTTTTTGCATCTAATCTTAGCTTGATTTGAAGAAAGAAAAACAAAAATAAATGGGAGAGGAGAAGTTCACGGCAAAGAAGAAGAAAAGAGAGAGAAATGAGTTTGGTCAAGATGAAGAAGAAGAAGAATGGTCAAAAAAGTGAAAATTTGACTTTTTATAGTTGGATTAGGTGGGTGGTTAGGATTAGTTACTAATCTTGATTCCTATTGGTCCATTAATTTAAATCACTCTTACTTTATTTTAATCAAAAGAATATTCCTTTCCTTAGATAAAGAATATTCCATTTTTATGCCTTCTTAGAATTTCTGTGCCAAAAACACTGCAATTCCAAATTTCGTTCAGCGAAAAATAATTTTTTTCCCAATTTTAATTCCAAACTTCAAAATTCTCAATTAATAATATTCAAAATATTTTTCTCCCATCTTATTATTATTTAAATTTATTTCTTTCATGTCCAAATTTAGACCCCGATCGGTTCAGCGCGCCGGATTTCGGTCAACCGCGACCGTGGCCTAAATTATCGGGCATTACAATTTTCCTCTCCTTAAAAAAAATTTCGTCCTCGAAATTTACCTTTTTAGCTGGAGTGGAATAATTGTGGATACTGAGCCTTCATCACCTCTTCATTTTCCCAAGTTGCCTCTTCTGACTTGTGATTTTTCCACAGGACCTTCACCAATGGTACCTTTTTGTTTCGTAGCTCTTTCATTTCTCGAGCTAAAATTTCCACTGGTTCCTCTTCATAAGTTAAGTCTGGTCGTATCTCTATAGGTTCTGTTGATATGATATGGGATGGATCTGATCGATATCTTCTCAACATGGACACATGGAATACGTTGTGAATCTTGTCTAACTCTGGTGGTAGAGCTAATTTGTACGCCACTGGACCTATGCGTTCAAGTACCTCGTATGGTCCAATGAACCTAGGACTCAACTTTCCTTTCTTTCCAAATCGGAAAATCCTTTTCCAAGGTGAGATTTTTAAGAACACTTTGTCACCAACTGTATATTCAATATCTCTCCTTTTCAAATCTGCATATGATTTCTGTCTATCAGCAGCAGCTTTTAGTCTATCTCTTATTACTTTCACTTTTTCCTCTGTCTGTTGAACTAGATCTGGACCCATTACTTTATTTTCACTAAGCTCGGTCCAACCTAGAGGCGTTCTACATTTTCTCCCATATAAGGCTTCATATGGTGCCATACCGATACTGGCTTGGTGACTATTATTGTAGGCAAATTCTATCAATGGAAGATATTTATCCCAACTGCCTTCAAATTCTATCACACAACTCCTCAACATATCTTCCAATATCTGTATGACCCTCTCTGATTGTCCATCTGTTTGTGGGTGGAACGCTGTGCTGAAATTGAGTCGAGTACCCATGGCTTGATGCAAACTTTTCCAGAATTGTGAAGTGAACCGCGGGTCTCGATCTGAAATGATTGAAACTGGCACACCATGTAAACGGATTATCTCATTAACATAGATCTCTGCCAAACGGTTAAGTGGATAATCCATCTTGATCGGTAGAAAGTGAGCTGATTTGGTGAGCCGGTCTACTACTACCCATACTGCATCATGCCTCTTTTGTGTCAAGGGCAAACCAGAAACAAAGTCCATTGTGACTCTTTCCCATTTCCACTCCGGAATTGAAATAGACTGCAATAATCCACTTGGTACTTGATGCTCTGCCTTCACTTGCTGACAAGTTAAACATCTAGTAGTATACTCCGTGATATCTCTTTTCATTCTTGGCCACCAGTAATATGCCTTCAAGTCATGATACATTTTGTTGCTTCCTGGGTGCATTGCATAAATAACATTGTGAGCCTCCTTCAAAATATCTTGTTTCAATTCTGGTATGTCTGGCACACACAACCTGCCCTTATGCCTTAAACTCCCATCTGCTTCAATAGTAAATTCTGGTTTTTCACCATTTTTCACCATTTCAAAGATTTTCTTTAATTTCGTGTCTTGCTTCTGATTGTCCTTTACTTGTTGGATCAATGTTGGTTGAATCCGCAATTCTGCCAAAATAATATATAAAGAACTTATTATTCCATTTTTTTTTCACTTAATAAATTTAAGTTTTAACATTTACCTGCAAGAGTTTTTCTACTCAGCGCGTCAGCTACCACATTGGCCTTACCGGGCTGATAGTCAATGATACAATTGTAGTCTTTGATCAATTCTAGCCATCTCCTCTGTCTCAGATTGAGTTCCTTTTGTGAAGGCAAATATTTCAAACTTTTATGGTCTGTATAGATATAACATTGCTCACCATACAAGTAGTGTCGCCATATTTTCAATGCAAACACAATGGCTGCTAGTTCCAGATCATGTGTTGGATAATTTCTCTCGTGAGGCTTCAGTTGTCTGGAAGCATAAGCGATCACTTTGCCTTCTTGCATTAGTACACAGCCCAAACCATTAAGGGAAGCATCACTGTACACCACCTAATCTTTTCCCGCAGTAGGCTGTGTCAACACTGGTGCCTCTGTCAACATTTTCTTCAACTTATCAAAACTAGTCTGGCATCGTTCTGACCACTCAAATCTGGTCTCCTTTCTAAGCAATTTTGTCAGTGGTGAGGCTATCATTGAAAATCCTTTCACAAATCTCCGATAATAACCAGCCAAACCAAGAAAACTTCTCACCTCTGTCACATTCCGAGGCGGTTTCCAGTTGAGGATTGCCTCTACCTTATTGGTGTCGACTCTGATCCCATCGGCTGAGACAATATGCCCTAGAAAGGCCACCTCATCTAACCAGAATGCACATTTCGACAACTTCGCATATAATTGATTCTCTCTCAAGGTATGGAAGACAATACGAAGATGTTGATTATGCTCTTCTTTGCTTCTGGAGTACACCAAGATATCATCTATGAACACCACCACGAACTGGTCCAAATAAGGCCTAAAGATTCTATTCATTAGATCCATAAATGCTGCTGGGGCATTCGTCAAGCCAAAAGGCATTACTAAGAACTCATAATGACCATACCGAGTCCTAAATGCTGTTTTTGAAATGTCTGATTCTTTAATTCTCAATTGGTGATAACCTGATCTGAGGTCAATCTTAGAAAATACCCCTGCTCCTCTCAACTGATCAAACAAGTCATCTATTCTCGGCAAGGGATATCTGTTCTTAATTGTCATCTTGTTCAACTGACGATAATCAATGCACAACCGAAAGGTGCCATCTTTCTTTTTCACAAATAGAACAGGAGCACCCCAAGGTGAGACACTAGGCCTGATAAACCCTTTCTCTAACAACTCTTGCAACTGGACCTTTAATTCTTTTAGTTCAGCAGGTGCCATTCTGTAGGGAGTGATTGATATCGGGGCTGTGCCTGGCAAAACATCAATGGCAAACTCTATCTCTCTGACAGGTGGTAACCCTGGCAAGTCCTCAGGAAATATATCTAGATATTCACATACTGTAGGAATCTCCCTGAGATCTAGACTCTCCTTTTTGGTATCTACAATATGTGCCAAAAATGCTTCACATCCTTTTTTGATAAGCTTACTTGCCTTCGTCACAGAAATGACATTAGTCAAGTATGGTCGGTTCTCGCCTAGGACAATCACGTCATCCTGCCCTGAATTCTTGAAAGTCACTCTCCTATACTGACAATCCACCACTGCCTTATGCCGAGTTAACCAATCCATCCCCAAGATTGCATCAAACTCACGGAATGGCAACTCTATTAGATTAGCTGGGAATTCTACATTCTGAGCTTTGATTGGACTATTTTTATAGACTCGACTAACTTTCACTCCATGACCCAAAGGATTGGTCACTAATATATCAAAATCTAATTCCTCTGCTACCATATTACCGTGACTAGGTGGTGACATACATAAATATGAATGTGTAGAACCCGGATCTATCAGTGCAAATAAATCAGTATCATAAAGAGAAAATTTACCAATTATCACATCCGGGGCATCCTGCTCCTCACGAGCTCTCATGGCATATGCTCGAGCTGGGGCTCGACTACCTTCTGCTCTATTCACTGATTCTGATATACTCTGCCCAATTCTGCCACTTCTAGACTGTCCTTGTCCCCTGCCTCTGCCTCGAGTGACATTCTGAACCTGAACTGATATTACACCACCTGTACCTCTTCCTCTCGGGCAATCTTTCTGTTTGTGCTCAGTAGATCCGCATCGTAAGCATGCTCCAGTAATCCACCAGCAATCACCTGCATGTGATCTCCCACAGTGTTGACATGTGACAGATATGAATCTCCTATTACCCGAAGCTGGTGCACTAGCTGTAGATCCCTCTGGCCTCGACCGCTGGCTTTGCCTAGTTGAAAAGTTTGATCTAGTACCCTGTGACTGGAAAAACCTAGGCGCTGTCCGCCCCCTTTTACCTGATGTCTGGCCCATGATAAATGTCTGTCTCCGTGGTAGCTCTTCTATCCTCTTTCTCTTTGACCTCTTTTCCACACTAATGGCTGAGGATACTAGTGTAGCAAAATCCTCAAGCTGAAGGGCGGTCACCATATTCCCAATATCATCATTAAGCCCATCCTCAAATCTTCGGCATCTGTCTGCCTCATCAGCGATGATTCCAGTCGCATATTTACTTAGTCGGGTGAATTCCATCTCATACTCAGCGACTGACATACTTCCCTGCTTCAAGTCTTGAAACTCCCTTTTTTTTTCATTCACATAAACTCTTGGCACATATTTCTTGCTAAATTCTGCCTTGAAGAAATTCCAGGAAGGTGGCTTCGGTGTCTGGGGCTTTGATAAAATTGATTTCCACCAATCATAGGCATGATCTTTTAAAAGGGACACTGCATATCTAACCTTCTGTTCCTCTAGACACTCCAATTCCTCAAACACCCTTTCTGTGGATTCCATCCAAAACTCTGAAGCTGCTGGGTCATCCTCTCTCCTTCCCATAAAATCTGTGGCCCCATATTTTCTCAGCTTATCAATCCGGGGTTTTGGCTGAGGTGGAGGAGGAGGTGGAGCTGGTTGTGGAACTGCTTGTACTATCCGTTGCAATAAATTAGCTATCTGCTCCATAAGAGGCTCCTGTCCTAAATTATCCTGTCTCTCTGCTCTCGGAGGAGCTACTACACTCGGCCCGGAATCTCTCACAGATTGAGGTTGTCTGGGATTGCCTGAGCGTGAAGGATTATTACTCAATTCATCTTCTGAGAAATCTTGTTCCGATTCCGAATCCATATCTACCTATAAACCAAGAGAAGGGACCCAAATCAGATAATTGCAGCATTTTATGCATATAAATGAGACACATATTCTATTTTACACCCACTGATTAAGAATCATTAACCTGTCTCTGATACCACTAAATGTAGCGCTCACTTACCCTACTAATCGCTAATAGGATATGGAAGTGCTACTAAGCTCATTTAATTTAAAACCAACGCTCAATTTTGTATAAATATTTTTTTTTCAATTTAAATATATATCTAGTGATGGGAATATTGTGATTCAAAATAACTTATTCATTAAACCACGATATTTAAAAATATAACTACAATAATTCTAGATATATATAATTACCAAATCCATTACTTATAAATATTACAAGCCACAAATTTACATAAAAAAAATTCTTAAAACTTAATTTTTACAACATCATTATCAAAACATACAAAAAGAACTAGACTGCTGCAATCTGATCTTGAGGTTCCCTCTTCTTCGGTCGCCCTATCGGAACAGCTACTTCTATTTATCTGCGCGTGAAACACACGCGCTAAGCTACTAGCTTAGTGGTACGTTTGGCAACTATCCAATCATTACATAAATAATTCTAAAATAAAATTTTAGAAACTACAATTAACATATTTAGCATGCCAAATATTCAATTAATAATAAACTATTTTCTTCATGCAAAAATATTTAATTCATGAATTATGATATTTTATTCATTAAGCATGCTTGAAATTTTAACAATACAAGATATAAAATTTACAATATGAATTTCATACTTCACATTTTTTTTCTTCTGTTATTTATTTAATAGCCCACGACATCTTAGACCGGAACTAAACACTGGATATAGGGTTTCTGCTCTCCGGCAGTATACTCGGCGCCTACATAATTATTTTATAACTCGGCGTTTAACGCCTACATTTTCAATAACAACTCAGCACCTTTTTGGTGCCTACGTAAATTTCGAACTCAGCACTAATTCTTAGTGCCTAAGTAAATTTCAACTCAGCACTATTATTTTTAGTGCCTACATAATTTTAACTCAGCACTATTATATTTAGTGCCTACATTTCTACCCTTTTATTGACATGCCAACTTATCCTAATTTCTAGTTCTCGACTAGATGTTATAGGGCTTAAATTACATTTGTTACCTTTATTCATATTTGCATAAATTATGTAGGGAAACATTAATATAAATTCCATATAAATGCAATAATTCTCATTCAATATTTTACAACCTCATACTAGCTCATTTAATCATTATAACTATAAGAAAAATTCAATCAATACATTTTCTAACACATAAATCCACAATCAACACATTTCTACCAGCTGTCCTATTCTGGACAGCATTTCTACCTTATGATGCTCTGCATTTTTCGTCTATTTTTAGACAGAATTTGGACATGTGATCATCTAACAAAATATATGTACATGTCTTATCTTTAATTTCCAACTGGAATCATATCAAAACAATTTTTTTAGCAAAAGTTATACATTTTCTCCTAAGTTACGTTCGCTGCAATCTGCCCAGTATTTTACTGGACAGATTTCTGCCTTATCTTTCTATATCTTTTTCATCCATTTCTAGATGGAATTTGGACAAGTGATAAACTAGAAAAATGCAGGTACATGTCTTATATTTAATTTCCAACTGGAATCACATTAAAAATAATTTCTTAGCAAAAGTTATGAATTGTTTTCCAACCTATGTTCACTGCAATCTGCCCAGTATTTTTTTTTTCTGGACAGATTTCTAGTTCAAAGTTTGAGTCCATTTGTCACCTAATTCAAGGAATTTTTACGTCTAATGGTCTGAATGAAAGTTCAAGCCCTATGTCTTAACTTTTCAATCCAGCAAGAATCACTCAGAAATGATTTCCAGAACTCAAGTTATGACCAAAACACTAGACACTGTTCATAAGACGAATTTTCCAGCACATCAAATAATTCATACATTTTCCATTTTCATGCATCAACCTCATTTTCTAGTCTTTATTTTCACATTCATGGCATCATTTAATCACTCAATCAAATGTTCAGAATTTCATACATAAATTCACTACATCACAAAATCAAAATCAATACTTTTCTATATTGAATTTTTGCCAAATGTACATACCTCAAAGTTCTATTTTTCTTCACTTTTCTCTTCCTCTTAGATAGCCTTTTCCTTGCCCTTACTTCCCCTTTGATTTTGGTTCAAAGGTTGTTCACTTCCTTGCCCTAACAATAAATTTTACACTAATCAAACACTAATCACACTAATCCACCCTTAATCACCATTAGCATACTAATAACCCTAATTTACTAGCTATAATGGCAACTAACCTCAAACTCAAAGAAAAGAGAAGAAGAAAGTAAGGAGATGGAAAATCTAAACTCACATTTGATGATCTTCCAAATGGCTAAAAACTCTTTTTTTTTTTTTTTTTTTTTTCTTCCTTTCTTCCTTCCTCTTCCTTAGTTTTGCTCACTTTACTTCACTTTCTTCATGATCTTGCCTTAATCCCCTTTTTTTTGCATCTAATCTTAGCTTGATTTGAAGAAAGAAAAACAAAAATAAATGGGAGAGGAGAAGTTCACGGCAAAGAAGAAGAAAAGAGAGAGAAATGAGTTTGGTCAAGATGAAGAAGAAGAAGAATGGTCAAAAAAGTGAAAATTTGACTTTTTATAGTTGGATTAGGTGGGTGGTTAGGATTAGTTACTAATCTTGATTCCTATTGGTCCATTAATTTAAATCACTCTTACTTTATTTTAATCAAAAGAATATTCCTTTCCTTAGATAAAGAATATTCCATTTTTATGCCTTCTTAGAATTTCTGTGCCAAAAACACTGCAATTCCAAATTTCGTTCAGCGAAAAATAATTTTTTTCCCAATTTTAATTCCAAACTTCAAAATTCTCAATTAATAATATTCAAAATATTTTTCTCCCATCTTATTATTATTTAAATTTATTTCTTTCATGTCCAAATTTAGACCCCGATCGGTTCAGCGCGCCGGATTTCGGTCAACCGCGACCGTGGCCTAAATTATCGGGCATTACAGACTCCTAAGGAGTACATCACATATGCCTATCGAAGTTTTATATTCCATCATCATGCACCAATGGATGGGGCATGTAATGCCCTATATAGAGTCTATAAGTTGTATTTATGTTTGGTAAGATTAGGAGTTAAGAAGAGTATTAACAAATTTTAAAATTGTTGGTTTTTATTTTTTCATGCCCATGAAAAGTGGTGTCACGACTGTAAATATTAGATCTACAGTTAACAAACCGTGAAGGTTAATCATGATCGTGAATGGGTGTCTAATGCCCATGAAACCCTATATAGAGTCTATAAGTTGTATTATACCACAAGTTTGGTCCTCAAAATTCATATGTTAAATAAAGGTATATTGAGAGTATATGAAAAGTATATGTGTGGTTATGGGTGTTAGTAACCTTAATATAATAAAAATAATAGGAAAAAATGAAGTTTCTAGTGTTCATGTTCATGAAAGAGGTAATCACGACCTTGAGTGTCACGAAATTCAGATTCCGAATCTGAGGAGCTTCACGACCGTGACACTATGGTTCATGCCCATGAAACCTTGCAGTTTATATATGGTAGTTTCGTATTTTGGCAAAAAAAACTCATGAAAACACAATCTAAAACCTTAGCTGCCAATTCTCTAAAACCCCAGAACCAAATCTCCTTCAGTCCCAATTGAGTTTTGGCTTTATTTATATGTAACCAACCCTTAAAATGAAATTAAAATTGATTAAATCTAAGAGATTTTCCAAAGTATTGAAGTCAGAAACAAAGAGTATAAAAATGATTTTTAACTCTGTATCAATCTGGTTACACGAAACAAATGTAAGAAATTATATTCCATTAGTTCCTTTGATCCAGTTTAATTCGGGTTAGTATATATTAAGGGATTTATAAGCTAAATCAATAAAAAGTTGAATGTTTTATTAGTTTATGACATATATAGATTAACTATAGTATTAAAATGAATATAGTCTCTAATTCTGTATTAGGGACTGAGGTTGAAGGTAGAGACATCCACCAGAGGCAATAGACATGTGAGTGTCGAGTGTTAAGGCTCCATTTATTAAGGTTTGTACATATACTCATTTTAATTCATTTATAATGTACTTGTGCTATGAATTTTGTATCCTGATGTGTTTAGTGATAAGAAATATTGATATGGTATATGCTGGAATTGAGTTAAATGGCTAGTAACATTCTGAGATGTATAAAAATGTAAATATATGGATAATTGATGTGGGATATTGTTAAATAAGGCATGTAGCCTAGTTTGAATGATTGAATATGATATTATACATGTTTAAAGTTGATTTTATATTTTGGAATATGAAAAATGTTGATAGGTGCAGCTAACATTGGTTAGCTTTAGAATTTTGCATGATTGTGTGTGAAATTGGTTGAAAATAGTGTTGAAATATTGTTTTTGTGTGATGTATCACACCCGTGAAGCCAAGGTTCAAGCCCATAAAGATATTTCACACACGTTAAGCCAAGCTTCGCTCCCGTAAAAGTATGAATTTCACGTTTGTGAATAAATGTTCACGCCCGTGAATGATCATAACCTAGTCATGGCTGAGTCATTGGTAGACCACCCATAACAGAAGGCTTCATTCTCGTGAATGCCCTGTATCCAAAAACTTATAAATTGATTTATGTGATGAAACAATATGAGTATGATATATATATACACACACCTGACATGATAGAATGAGATTAATTGCAATATGATGCCATGATTATAGAACATGTGAATGCACTAGGTGCTATGAATATCATAATGATATTATGGAATTATGGAATATAATATAAATGATGTTAATTATCAAGAAAATTAATACATATGCCCATTCTCTATTCGAGGACTATCTAGGATATGTGGTATGTCATTAAGACGGTTATGATACCATATAATATTTAGCCCTGCAATTTTTTTTATTTCTCATCAGGGTGGCTTAAGCACATGTCAGAGCGCTCCTAATTTGAGAAGTTCAATGTTAGCATATTCAGATTATGGACAAAGTGGCTTAAGCTCATGTTACAACACCCTTGTACCCATATGCATGCAATCATTACTCATCAGAGTGACTTAAGCTTGTGTTAGAGAGCTCCTGATTTGAGAAGCACGGTGGTAGCAATACATAGAGATATAGTAGTAAGCATGGTGACTTATGCTTCTATTAGAGTGCTCCTATTTCACAACCCACATTTAGGTGGTCTGGGTCTAGAGTATTGGGCTAAGAAATTGGAATTTGGTAATACAGTAATATGGAAAATTGTAAGGCAAAGCCTTGCCACAAAGATATACAAAATTCAGTAAATTAGAATTCAATGAAAGACTATATGTACCACTAAGCTTTTAGTAGCTTATCGTGTGGATTTTCTTGCACGTAAGTTTGGAGCTAGTAGACTGTTGAGGGATGTATAGAAAAGACAAAGCTAGTCAAAGTGACCTACGTTGGGTCTGTGTTATCATTTCATTCATTCCATTTGTTTTCCACACATTATGGATTAGAAATAGATAATTGAGTTATATTTCATTAAGTATGAATTTTTGTAATAAGGGATTTAAATTCCCAGGATAGTTTTGATATGATTATAGATGTGATTAAGTTACAAAAATAGTTTTAACACAGATTATACTAGATGAATGTTTTAAATTTGCATAATATATAATATGATGAGATTGATATTTAGTTAAGTTAAAAAGTTTTAATTTAGATAGGTAGATTCATATCTAGTCGTATGACATCCGCCTATATAGTGAGATTTGCCTGGCTGTGCAAAGGGTGCTACATTTGGTGGTATCAGAGCTTAGATTTAGGTGGTTCTAGATTGAAGTGGAATTTGGTGTTATCATGCATACATACATATGTCTTTTCTGACTTTGACTATGGCTAATTCTCTATCAAATTGTAGGACTAGAGTGAGATGACATCTGAATCAAATGACATGGCTGAGAGCTAAAGCTCTCCACATAATGGGGCATCGAACTAGCCTAGTGTAGCTAGTATTCAGGGTTCAGGTGTAGTGCTAGTCCCTGACGCACATGCTCCTGAACAAGCTAACCAGAATTAGATTCCATTAATGCAGCAGATGGCAAGATTACTGCAGTAGATAGTTAGAGCTGTACCACCAGCACTAGCACCAGCTCCTCCATCTCCACCTCCACCATAAAGGCCAAGGGTATAGTTAAACAAGCTCCATAAATTTGGTACTACTGATTTTCTGGGAATAAAGGATGATGATCCTGCTGCTACAGAATATTGGATTGAAAAGATAGAGAGGGTCTATGATAAATTTGAGGTGGCCACTGATTAGAAGGCCAAATATGCTATATACTTGTTACAGAAAGATGCTGATGACTGGTGGAAGACAGTCTTGCTGAAACCAGATGTTCCACAACCTATGACTTGGGACTTTTTTGTGGCTAAATTTAAAGAACAATATGTTCCTCTGATTTATATGGATGAGAAGAAGAGAAAATTTTTGAGCCTTAGATAGGAAAAGATAATAGTGACTGAGTGACAGAGAAAATTTACTTGACTAAGTAAATATGCTTCTGAGATGATCACCAGTGAGAGGGACAAGTGCAGAAGGTTTAAACATGACCTCAATGCATAGATAGGCGACTTTATCACTCCACTTCAGCATGACAGCTTCACCAAGCTGATTGTAGCCTAGGCAATAAGGGTCGATTTAACTCACAGTCTCATGGAAAGAGTCAGGGACATAATAGAGGTTATACGTGGAGGTTTATATATGAGGGGGCATCCCTCTAGTGCTACATCTACAATAGGTAGCAATTAGACACAGGCTACCAGAGATAGTATTCCAGTTTGTGGCACCTGCCATAAGAGTCACAGAAAAGAGTGTTGGAAGAATACAAATGCTTACTTTAGATATGGATCAAAGGAATACATGAGGAGATATTATCAATTGATGATTGGCAATATACCTGCACAAACTACATGGTCAACTTCAACTCAGCCTAGGCAGCAGACCAGGAGTCATACATGACCTACCCAAGCAATCTTTAAGACTGACATATAGGTCAGAACTAGGCCGAGCTTAAGCTAGAGCTTATGCTATGAAGGCTAGAGAGGACCAGAAGGCTAAAGATGTGATTGTTGGTATGTTTTCTTTTTCTGACTTTGATATATATGCAATGATTGATTTGGGTTTAACACACTCTTACATATACACAAACACTCATAGATAACACAATATGATTAGTGATAATCTTGAATATGAAATTGAGATCACAAACCCTTTACGGCATAACATGATAATGAATTGGGTATATAGAGGTTGTCCTTTGATTGTACAAGGGAGAAAGTTCCTGGTAGACTTGATAGAGTTGCCTTTTTGGGAATTTGATGCCATATTAGGCATGGATTGGCAAGCACAACATGGTGTAGTTGTAGACTGCAAGAAAAACTTTGTAATGCTAAGAACTGCAGAATATGGAAATGTGAAAGTGGAAGGTGAGTTGTTCCTACAACTTCTACAAGTTATTTCAATGATTAAGGCAGAGAAAATGATGTAAAGCCTATTTGTCTCATATAGTTGATACTAGAAACGGAGGTCTAGAACTTCAGGATATCCCAACAATACATGAATTCCCAAACATGTTCCCAAAAAATATATCAGGGTTACCATTTATCAGAGAGGTTGAGTTCTCTATAGAGCTCACTCCAGGCACAACACCTATATTAACAACACCATACAAAATGGTACCATTTGAGTTGAAAAAGCTTAAGGCTTAACTGCAGGAATTGTTAGAAAAGGGTCATATCAGGCCGAAAGTATTTCCATGAGGTGCACCAATGTTATTTGTAAAAAAGAAAGATGGATCTATGAGGTTATGCATAGACTACAGACAGTTGAATAAGGTGACAATCAAGAACTGAAATTCGTTACCACGGATTGATGACCCATTTGATTTGTTGAAGGGTACATGTGTGTTTTCAAAAATTGATTTGAGATCAAGGTATCCCTAGATGAGAGTTATGGCAGAAGATATAACCAAGACGACGTTCAAAACCAAGTATGGGCATTATAAATTTGTGGTTATGCCTTTTGGGTTAATCAATGCTCCAGCGATCTTTATAGACTTAATGAACATGGTGTTCAGACCCTATTTAGATTAGTGTATTGTGGTCTTTATTAACGACATTCTGGTATATTCTAAGACACCTGACAAATATGATCAACCTTTGAGAATAGTGTTACAGACACTTAGGAAGCAGAAATTGTATGCCAAGTTTTCAAAATATAAATTTTAGCTTGATGAGATTGCTTTTCTAGGATACATTGTGTCATCAGATTGTATACAGGTTGATCATAGCAAGGTAGAGGCTATTATGAATTGGAAGCCTCCCTGCAATGTAATAGAGTTTAGAAGTTTCCTTCGGTTAGCTGGTTACTACAAGAGGTTTGTTAAAGGGTTTTCTATGATTGCTTCTACTTCAACCATACTATTGAGAAAAGATATGAAATATGAGTGGACTGAAAAATGCTAGGAGAGTTTTGATAGTTTGAAAAAGATGTTAACAAAGGCTCTGGTTTTGACACAACCAGTTCCTAATAATGAATATGTAATCTACAGTGATGCTTCTCACAATGAACTGGGGTGTGCACTTATGCAAAAAGGTAAGGTAGTGGCATATACATCTAGACAGCTAAAGGTTCATGAGAAGAATTACCCCACACATGATTTAGAGTTGGTGGCCATTATCTTTACACCGAAGATATGGTGTTGTTATCTTTATGGAGGGAAATGTTTCATCTACAAAGACCATAAGAGTTTGAAATACCTACCTACATAGAGAGATCTCAATTTGAGATAGAGGCAGTGGTTAGAGCTGATAAAAGATTATGATTGTGGTATTGATTACCACCCAAGCAAGGCCAATGTAGTGGCTAATGCATTGAAAAGGAAGATGGTGACTGAGTTGCACATCCGGTCGATACTTAATTAGGAGATTATTGATGCATAAAAATAGGATCATAGGCTTAAAGAGATAGTCGGGTCGGTCTCTAAGGGTGAGAGATCAGATTAGATAGTTGAGTCTGATGGTGGAATATACTATCAGGGTCGTTTATGTGTGCCCAATGTAGTTGAGCTGAGACAGAGGATAATACAAGAAGCATATGAGACCAAGTATACTATACACCCTGAAAGCATAAAGATGTATAATGATATGAAGAGTAAGTACTTGTGGATATGTATGAAATGAGATATCATAGAGTATACAACAAGATGCGTGACTTGGTATTAGGTCAAGGCAGAACTTTTAGTACCATCAGGATTATTGCAACTTATCACTGTACCAGAATGAAAATGAGAGCATATTACTATAGACTTTATGATAGGGTTGCCAACAACTCATCGGAAATATGATGCCTTATGGGTTACTATGGATAGACTTACGAAGTCAGCTCACTTTTTGCCTATCAACAGGGACTTTCCTTTGAACAGACTAGCAGAGTTTTATGTCAATGAGATAGTATGACTTCATGGAGTGCTAGTCTCCATTTTTTCATATATGAACCTTAGGTTTACATTTCAGTTTTGGGGTAGTTTGCAGAGAGCGTTGGGTACCAAGCTCAATTTCAGTACAACATTTCACCCCTAGATATATGGGCAATCAGAGAGGGTCATACAAATCTTCGAGAATATGATGAGTAGTTGTGTGATTAAATTTGATGGTAGCTGGGATAAATATATTCTATTGATGGAATTTGCTTATAATAATAGTTATCACTATAGTACAAAGATGACTTTGTATGAGGCACTATATGGCAGAAAGTGCTGAACACCCATGTGTTGGATAAAACTCAGTGAGAGAAAGCTAGTGGGGCCAGACTTAGTACATAAAACTGAAGAAAAGGTACGGGTTATTCAGGAAAAATTGAAGGCAACTTCTGATATAAAGAAGTCATATATAGATCTCAAGAGAAAAGATATTGAGTACGTAGTGGGAGGTAACTTAAAGTCTCTCCATGGAAGAAGGATTTAAGATTCGAGAAGAAAGGTAAATTGAGCTCAAAATTCATTGGGCCTTGAGGTACTAGTAAGAGTGGGACCAGTTGCTTACAAGCTTGCTCTACCACCAGAGTTAAACAAGATCCATGATGTGTTCCACGTCTCTATATTGAGGAGGTACATATAAGATCATTCTCATATTATTTCAGTTAAAGACACTGAGGTGAGACTAGATTTGACATATGAGGAAAACCAGTTCAGATTCTCGTCAGAGAAATCAAGAAACTTAGAAACAAACGAATACCATTAGTCAAAATATTGTGGAGAAACCATGCAATAGAAGAGGCTACATGGGAAAGTGAAGAAGTGATGGAAGTTCAGTATGCATAACTATTCAGAGACAGTGCATAAGGTAATTTTGTGGACAAAATTCTTTAAAGAGGAGAGAAATGTAATGCTCTCAAGTTAGGGCATGGAATTAATATGTTAAATAAAAGTATATTGAATGTATATGGGAAGTATATGTGTGGTTATGGGTGTTAGGAACTTTAATATAATGAAAATAATAGGAAAAAGTGAAGTTTCCAGCGTTTACACCCATGACAAGCGGTAATCACGGCCGTGAATGTCATAAAATTCAGATTCTGAAGCTGAGGAGCTTCACGACCATGAAATTATGGTTCACGCCCATGACACTATAGTTTATGCCTGTGAAACTTTATGTTTTATATATGGCAGTTTCGTGTTTTGGTAGAAAACTCATGAAAACACAATTTGAAACCCTAGCTTCCAATTCTTTGAAACCCCAAAACCAAATCTCCTTCAATCCTAATTGAGTTTTGGCTTTGTTTATATGTAACCAACCCTTAAAACAAAATAAAAAGTGATTAAAATTAAGGGATTTGCCAAGGTATTGAAGTCAGAAATAAATAGTATATAAACACAATTTTTAACTTGTGTATCAATTTGGTTACACGAAATAGAGGTAAAAAATCATATTTCCTTAAGTCCTTTGATCCAGTTTAATTCAGGTTAGCATATATTGAGGGATTTATAGGCTAAACTCAATAAAAAGTTGAATGTTTTATTAGTTTATAGCATATATAAGTTAATTGCAGTATTAGAATGATAATATAGTCTTTGATTATGTATTAGGGAATGAGGTTGAAGGTGGAGACACCCATCAGAGGCAGTAGATGCAAGAGTGTAAAGTGTTAGGGCTCCATTTATTAAGGTTTGTACATATACTCATTTTAATTCATTTATAATATGCTTGTGCTGTGAATTTTGTATCCTGATGTGTTTAGTGACATGAAATATTGATATGGTATATGCTAGAATTGAGTTAAATGGCTGGTAATATTCTGAGATGCATAAAAATGTTGATATATGGATAATTGATGTGGGATATTGTTAAATAAGGCATGAAGCCTAGTTTGAATGATTGAATACGATATTATGCATATTTATGGTTGATTTTACATTCTAGAATATGAAAAGTGTTGTTAAGTGTGACTAACATTAGTTAGCTTTAGAATTTTGCATGATTGTGTGTGAAATTGGTTGAAAACAGTGTTGGAATATTGTTTTTATATGATGTATCATGCCTGTGAAGTCAAGCTTCACATCCATAAAAGTATTTCATGCCTATGAAACCAAGCTTCACTCCCGTGAAAATATGAATTTCACACCCGTGAATGATCATGAGCTAGTCATAGCTGCGTCACTAGTAGACAATCCGTGATAGAAGGCTTCACGCCCATGAATGCCCTATATCCAAAAACTTGTAAATTGATTTATGTGATGAAACAACATGAGTATGATATATATACACACATTTGGCATGATCGAATGAGATTAATTGTGTTGCTCAGATATTAAACCAAGAAGGGAGGTTGAATTGGAGTTTCAAAAATTAAATTATAAGGTGCAGAAATAAAAGATTAATTTTATGAGGGATAGAGAGAATTTGATACAAGGATTTTTAGAGAGGTTCGGGTGTTAACAAACCCTACTGCTCTCCCCAATTGCAATTGGGAGTTTCACTAACACACTAAGTGTTACAATGGAGTTTTACAAGCTCACTCCCAACTATGTTGTTTCTCACAATGGCTCACACCTAACCCAGAAATCCCTTGTGTTTTAATGGGTCACACAATAACCAATTCCTTGTGTTTTACAGGCTCACACAAACAACCTTCACTTTGTGTTTTTACAGGATCACACAAACAACCTTCACTTTGTGTTTTTACAGGCTCACACAAACAACCTTTTAATTTGTGTTTTAGAGGCTCACACAACAAACCCTTACAAGTGTTCTACTCTTAACCCAGAAATACCCAAAGATCACTTGAGTAAAGATTACAGAGAGAACCACTTACAAATATTAATTGCTCAATAAATGAAGAGCAATAAGATGTTTACAGAGAATAGATTTTGTTATCAAAGTATGAATGTACAAATAGCTTGTAATAAGAATTAAATTCGAAATATATGCTATTATATTGTTATTCTCTTCATTCTCTTTTTCTTAATGCACAAATGACTTCCATTTATACTCTCATGGCTGAATATAGCCGTTGGAGTGCATTAAATACGAAACTAGCCGTTGTACCAACCAAAAAATCATCCATGACATTTTTCTCTTTCATTGTTCACGGGCGTGACTATGTTTGTCACGGGGGTGACATTTCTTCCCAAGCCGTGACTGAAGTGGTGACCTTGGTCGTGAAGCTCTCTGGAATGTTTTGACATATAGAGTCATGGGCGTGACAAGCTTCCCAGCCGCGATCCAAGTAGTGACTTTGGTCATGAAGCTCTCTGGATGAAAATGCATGAATCTTCACGGGGGTGACACCTTTATTCACGGGGGTGACTGAAATGCCCACTTCACAGTTTATTCTTTCTTCATGGCTGTGAACTTCAAATGTTAGTTTTGGTAACGGTTAGCTCCTTTCATGGGAGTGACTCATAGAGTCACGACAATGAACATGCTACTTCTTGAATTTTGACTTTCAAGGTTTATTCTTTCAATCTCCATTCTTGCTATTTTAATCCATGTCCTGTATAATAGACTTAGAAAACAAATATGTTAAATACAATATTGCTATTTTATTTGTTATCATCAAAATGACAGAAATACCCCTCAAGGTTTAACAATCTCCCCCTTTTTGATAGTGACAAATAATCTAGCAATATATGATTTTGAGAAGTCTCCCCCTCAAAATATACTTAGGATAAAAAATTTATAATGTGCAAGAATAGTAAATAATGATGTAGCATTGAAATAAACTTAACTAGATTTTAAGTATATGTAAGTTATATGGGAAGTATATCCAATATATACCATAATTTCTTTTTAAAGCATGAAGTATATGTAAGGTATACTTAAGGTATATCATGGCATATTTATTTTTGCAACTTGCATGAAGGTATAAGCAAAGTATACTTAAGGTATATCTTATGTATATAAAGCTCAATTTTTCAATCATATACTTTGCATATGAATTCTTGAATCAAAGTTTCTAAACCCTTTTAATCTATATCAGTGTCAATTCAATTTTAATATTTGATTCAAAATTCATTTACCTTAATATATATTGCTAGTTTCTTATTATATTGCTAGTTTGATATATTTTCCTTATCATATATTGCTAGTTTTCTCCCCCTTTTGTCATCAATAAAAAAAGGATAAAAAAATAACAATGAAATAAGCAAAAGCAAATACATTAAGTAAAGGAAAAACATACAATCAAAGGTAAATAATGTTCAGAAAGGAAATTTGAAAATTTCCTACACACCAACAAACATAAATAAGAGAAACAAGCAAAAACAAGCAAATTTAGGCTACACTCTAGCCTAACTCCTAGCCGGACATCCTATCACGAAGCCTAGCTACTTTAGCCTCAAGGTTGTCCATCCGAGACTCCATGAAGTCTTTGAGGTTCTCCAACTTCTCATCCATTGAAGTCTGCAGCTGCTCAAATCGTGGTGCCAAGAGGCCAACCACCTACTGCGCTAAGGTCGGTGTGGAAGCTGAGGACTGTCCGATGTCCTGCTCAGCTATTGGGGGTTCTTCCTTAACCCGAGCCCTCTTCTTCTGTTGGACTCCCTGGAGGCCTGATTTAAAATCCTCCGTGTCATTATCTTTCCAGATGATCTCCCCAGCAGTGTCAATGAAGCGGTAGAAGATATCATTTTGGAAAATGATTCTGACAGCTGCTCCTATCTTGATGAAGGATTCAACATCCAAGCGATCTCGAGGATGTCCAGGGATAAGGTTGAAGTGATGCACATCCAGCTTCAGATAATTAAGTTTCACTGCTATATGAGTGACATATGCCCCAATCAAAATATCTCCAGTGGGCTTAGTGGCAATGGAGAGAAGATGATTTGCAAACCATCTATAAAGTGCTACTGTGAGTCCTCTCCGAGCCATCTCAAATAGGAAGAGCTCCGAATTCCTGATAGTCCTGTTGCTTTCTCCCCTAGCAAAAATGCTATAGGTCAGGAACCTATGCAAATACTTGTGCACTGGGGACCTGAGATATGTGCTCTTTGTCTTCTTGACATCCCAACTGTAATCGGTTCCAAATTGTGTCCAGGCTCGAGTGGTAGAGAATTCTACCTCAGTATCATTTAGTATGCCATCTGATGGTAAGTTGAACAATTCTCCAAATTTAGTGGCATTGAGGGTGTTGGGATTGTTGCAGAGTTGGAATTTCACCACTCCAGTAGGTGAAACCTGCAGGGTTCTGAGGAATTCCAGTGTTGGCTCCCTCAAGGTCGGCTGATGAATTTCCACGAAATCTTTCAGATGACAGGCTTGTAGTTGCTCTGTCATAGCCGTCTCAAGCCTAAGACTTCGGACTATCTGCCATTTGAAAGACCTTGATGACAGAAGAGGTCTCTTCTTCAAAGTTGCATACCGAGGATGGCATTGCTCCGGAGTGCAGTTCATGAGGTAATCTGCATACCTCTTAGGAGCATGGGACTTCTTTCTTTTTCTCTTGGATGAAGCAGTCTCCATTTTTGAAGAAATCGGTTTGTGATGGAGTTGGAAAATTTTGACAGAAAATCCTTATGGAAAACCCTAGAAATGTATGATATTTGCTGAAGATTCGAACTTTTGGTGGTATTTATAGGGAAAGTTTGAGTCTTGGGGGCCGGAATATTCAATGTCTCAATGAATGTATGTAAATGAGAGCGGTTTTGGGAGTTAGAGAGTTGAAATGAAAAATATAACCGGCTGTTCTTTTATATACTCGATATATTCACGGGCGTGAAGTAGGTGTTCACGGGCGTGAATGGTGGTGTTCACGGTTTGCTGAAGGAGTGTTCTACCCGTGAATGAAGGCGTAAATGATTTCACAGGTGTGATATTTGAACATCACGGGCGTAAATGGTCATCCGTCACGGGGGTGAATAAAATGTCACTGGTGTGAAATGTTGAATTTCACCACTTATGCCTGTGAAGCAAGCCGTGACTCAAGTCGTGAAAGCTTCTGTGAGTTTTGGGGTGTAATGGTTCACGGGAGTGAAAATTCATCACAGGTGTGAAAGTCTCCTTTCACGGGAGTGACTCAAGCCGTGAAAATAAGTTTCACCACTTGAAGCCGTGACCCATATCGTGAACCAAGTCGTGAACGACACTACCTCTTTGGGCCATTTAAGTCACGGGTGTGAATATGTGTCACGGGCGTGACTCCCTTAAAATTTTCATCAAATAAAATTAAGTTCTAAAAGAAAACTAAATCATTTCAACAAAGATTCTATTCCTTAAAACATGAATTTTCATCAAAATTTCTATCTTATATCTTGTGATATGATTTAAGATCAACAATTAAAATTTCATATTTTTGCAATTACAAAGTTAATCCATCAATCATACCAAGTTCTCTTCTAATGAAATTAAATATTTTCTCATTTAGAGACTTAGTGAAAATATCAGATAATTGATTTTCTGTGCTTATAAATTCTAATGCAACATCTCCATATTGAACATGATCTCTAGTAAAGTGGTGTCTAATGTCAATATGCTTACTTCTTGAGTGTTGAATAGGATTCTTTGAAAGATTTATAGCACTTGTGTTGTCACATTTTATAGGTATATGGTTCATCTCATGACCATAGTCCTTAAGTTGTTGTTTCATCCAAAAAATTTGTGTACAACAATATCCTGCTGCTACATATTCCGCTTCAGCAGTTGAGAGAGCAACTGAAACTTGTTTCTTGCTAAACCAAGAAACTAAACATTCTCCAATGAAGTGACAAGTACCTGAAGTACTTTTCCTATCTAAAAGACTACTAGTATAGTCTGCATATGAATATCCTATAATATAAAAAAAATGAATTCCTAGGATACCATAAACCTAGATGCAAAGATCCATGTAAATATTTTAAAATTCTTTTTACTGCATTTAAATGAGATTCTTTTGGACATGATTGAAATCGTGCACACAAGCAAACACTATATATAATATCGGGTCTAGAAGCAGTAAGATATAAAAGTGATCCGATCATACTACTATACAACTTTTCATTAATGCTTTTACCCTTTTCATCTTTGTCCAATCTTGTTGATGTGCTCATAGGAGTCTTGGCATTTTTGCATCCTTCCATACCAAATTTCTTAATTAAATCTTTGGCATATTTGGATTGGTTGATGAATATGCCCTCATTGCTTTGCTTTATTTGTAGACCAAGGAAATACTTAAGTTCTCCCATCATACTCATTTCAAATTCCCTAGTCATACACTTAGCAAATTCTTGACAAAGCAACTCATTAGTAGAACCAAATATTATATTATCAACATAAATTTGAACAATTAGTATATCATGCTTGTGCTTTTTGATGAATAGTGTAGTGTCAACGTTTCCCTTTGTAAAGCTATTTTTTAATAAAAAAGAACTTAGCCTCTCATACCAAGCTCTTGGGGCCTGTTTTAAACCATACAAAGCTTTTGAAAGTTTAAAAACATGATTTGGCAAATCATAGCTTTCAAAACCTGGTGGTTGTTCTACATACACTTCTTCATCTATATAACCATTTAGAAATGCACTTTTCACATCCATTTGAAAAAGTTTGAAATTCATGTGACATGCATATGCTAAAAGTATTCTTATGGCTTCTAATCTAGCTACAGGTGCATATGTTTCATCATAATCTATACCTTCTTCCTGATTATATCCTTTTGCAACTAGTCTAGCCTTATTCCTGGTTATTGACCATTGTTCATCTAATTTGTTTTTAAATACCCATTTGCTACCTATGATTTGATGATCCTTGGGTCTAGGTACTAGGGTCCATACTTTATTTCTCTCAAATTGGTTGAGTTCCTCTTGCATAGCAATTACCCAACTTTCATCATTAAGAGCCTCATCAATATTTTTAGTCTCAATTTCTTAAATAAAAGCAATGTTAGTGACTAAATGTTTGAAATGAGATCTACTACTTACTCCCCTTGATAGATCACCAATTATTTGCTCTTTTGGATGATCTTTCGTCATTCTCCATTCTTTTGGAAGTTCTTGATCATTTTGTTCTCGATTTTGAGGTAGAGTGTCATTTTACAGTAAATTTTCTTGATCATTTGCTTCTTTCCCATTTCCAATATCAAGTCTTTCCATATTACCTACAACATCATCAAGAACACTACCTTTCACAAGATCAAGTCTACTGATTCATTAAAAACAAGATGCATGGATTCTTCAACCGTTAATGATCTTTTATTAAATACTCTATATGCTTTGCTGGTTGTAGAGTACCCTAAAAAGATACCTTCATCGACTTAGAGGCTGTTAACCTTGAGGGGTATTTCCGTCATTTTGATGATAATAAATAATATAGCAATATTGTATTTAACATACTTATTTTTGTAAGTATATTATACAAGACATGAATTAAAGAATGGAGAATTGGAAGAATAATCCTTGAGAAACAAAAAGCAAGAAGTAGCATGTTCACTGCCGTGACTCTAGGAGTCACTCCCGTGAAGCCAACTAGCCGTTACCAAGAAACCAACATTTGAAGTTCATGACCATAAAGGAAAACCAAACCGTGAAGTAAGCATTTCAGTCACCCCTGTGAAGAAAGGTGTCACCCCCATGAAGCTTCATGCATATTTCATTCCAGAGAGCTTCACGACCAGAGTCACCACTTGGGTCACGGCTGGGAAGATGTTCACCCCCGTGAATGAATGTGTCACCCCCATGAAGGCTTCATTCAATTTCATCCAGAGAGCTTCACGACCAGAGTCACCACTTGGTTCACGGTTGGGAAGAGTGTCACGCCCGTGACTGATTAAAGTCACGCCCGTGACTCTATATGTCAAAACATACCAGAGAGCTTCACGACCAAGGTCAGCACTTCAGTCACGGCTTGGGAAGAACTGTCACCCCCGTGACAAGCATATTCACGCCCGTGAATAATGAAAGAGAAAAATGTCAGGCGCGATTTTTTGGTTGGTATAACGGCTAGTTTCTTATTTAATGCACCCAAACGGCTATATTCAGCCATGAGAGTATAAATGGAAGTCATTTATGCATTAAAAAACAAGAGAATGACAAGAAAAACAAAAGATTAACATATACTTCAAATCACAAGCTATCTTGTACTTTTATACTTTGAGAACTAATTCATTCTCTGTAAAAATCTTATTGCTCCTCATATTTGAGCAATAAAGATTTATAAGAAGTTGTCTCTGTAATCTTTACTCAAGTAAGCATTGGGTAGTTCTGGGTTAAGAGAATAACACTTGTAAGGGTTAGTTGTGTGAACCTCCAAAATACAAATTAAAAGGTTGTTTGTGTGAGCCTGTAAAACACAAAGTGTAGGTTGTTTGTGTGAGCCTGTAAAACACAAAGTTTAGGTTGTTTGTGTGAGCCTGTAAAACACAAAGTGTAGGTTGTTTGTGTGAGCCTGTAAAACACAAAGGAATTGGTTATTGTGTGAGCCATTAAAACACAAGAGATTTCTGGGTTAGGTGTGAGCCATTGTGAGAAACACCATAGTTGGGAGTGAGCTTGTAAAACTCCATTGTAACACTTAGTGTGTTAGTGAAACTCCCAATTGCGATTGGGGAGAGGAGTAGGGTTTGTTAATACCCGAACCTCTATAAATCTTTGTGTCTGATTTTCTCTATCCCTTCTAAAATTAACAATTTTATTTCCGTACCTTAAAGTTTAATTTTTGAAACTCCAATTCAACCCCCCTTCTTGGTCTAATATCTGGGCAACAGAGGCAAAATTTCCAAGATTGTCCTTGGTGTTCAATATAAAACACTTGCATCCAAATACTCTAAAGTATGATATCAAGGGCTTTCTTCCATTCCATAGCTCAAATGAGGTTTTGTTTAAAAGAGGTCTTTTGAAAACTCGATTTGAAATATAACATGCAGTGTTTGTGGCTTCTGCCCAAAAATAAGTTGGTAATTCATATGCATTAAGCATTGTTATAGCCATTTCAATTAAAGTTCAATTTTTCCTTTCAACTACCCCATTTTGTTGAGGTGTCCTAGGAGATGAGAAATTATGTGAAATGCCATGTTCAAGGCAAAAACTTTCAAAGTTTTCATTTTCAAATTCTTTCCCATGATCACTTCTTATTTTTGAAATGTAGTACCCCTTTTCATTTTGAATTCTTTTAGCAAAGTTTTTGAAATTTTCAAAAGCATCACTCTTTTGAGCTAAGAAAATTACCCAAGTAAATCTAGAGTAATTATTTACGATGACAAATGCATAATATTTTCCTCCTAAGCTAGCAATTCTAGTAGGTCTAAACAAGTCTAAATGCAGGAGTTGAAGAGGTTTTGAAGTACTTACTATGTTTTTGGCTTTGAAGGATGACTTGTGTTGCTTTTTTCTTTGGCAAGGATCACATGTCTTGCCTTTTTCATATTTAACTCTTGGCAGTCCTTTTACTAGTTCTCTTGTGCTGAGACTTTGTATTAAGTTCGTATTAGCATGACTAAGTCCTTAAATCCTAGACCATGTCTGATTACAGGTGATCTTTGAGACACAATGAGAGTATCTAAGTTCTCTTTACCTTTTTAAAATTTAGAAATGGAATTTATAAGTTCCTCAACTTCATTTTTCAAATATTATTTTCTTTTAACAATGAAGCTGTTGAGGCTCTTGATGAGTAATCATCTAATGACTTTTGAAGAGATTCATTAGATGATTTAAGCTTTATATTTTCCTTTTCTAAAACATCTATCTTATTTTTTAAATTAGAGATATTATTTTTATAAGTACTAAATTTAGTTCTATATTTCTCTAATTCTATATTTAATTCTTCTATTAGGCATTGCTCATCATCATCATCATCATCATCATCATCACTATCATCATCATTATCACTACTATCATTATTCAAGGAGTATGAGTGTAGTGATCTTACCTTATTCGAGACATGATCTTCGATAGCCATGAAACATAGGTTGACCTCTTCACTTTTATTATCATCTTTTTCACTTGAAGAGCTTTCGTCATCCCATGTGGCTTTGTGACCTTTTTCCCCATTGTCTCTTTGGTATTTGCTCTTATACTTCTTGAGCCTTGGACATTCTGGTTTAATATGTCCTTTCTTTCCACACTCATAGCACTTTACCTCTTTCTTACTTCTATGTGTGTCATTAGAAGTTTGTTTGAGGTTTCTTTGCCTGAACTTTCTGGAGTTGCTCATTTTCTTCTCAATGATTCTTTTTAATCTCCTTGAAAGCATAGCGATGTCCTCATTTTCATCATCACTCATTTCTTCATCATCTTCACTTTCTTCTTGAGCTTTTGAAGTAGAGGCTTTGAGTGCTAAGGGCTTTCTTTTCTCCGGCTTAGCTTCAAGCTCTCTATCTCTCTTCACTGCCATCTCATGGGTGAAAAGTTTGCCAATTAGCACATCAGTATTCATGATGCTCATAGCGTGACTCCCCGATATTATGTATAGTGTTTGCTTATTAGAGATCATGTTCAATATGGAGATGTTGAATTAGAATTTGTATGCACAGAAAAGCAATTAGCAGATATTTTCACTAAGTCTCTAAATGAGGAAAGATTTAATTTCATTAGAAGAGAACTAGGTATGATTGATGGATTAACCTTGTGATTACAAAAATATGAAATTTTTAATTGTTGATCTTAAAACATCTCACAAGTTATAAGATAAAGTTTTTTGATGAGAATTTATGCTTTATGAAGTAAAATCTTTGTTGAAATGATTTAGTCTTGTTGCATAACTTAATTTCAATCTGATGAAAATTATAGGGGAGTCACGCCCGTGACTTATACTCACGCCCGTGACTTAAGTGGCTCAAAGAGGCAGTGTCATTCACGACTTTGGTTCACGACATGCTTCACGGCTTCAAGTAGTGAAACATTGTTTCACGACTTGAGTCATGCCCGTGGATAAGAATATTCATGCCCGTGATGCTTTTTCATTCCCGTGAACCATTACGCTTCAAAAACTCACAGAAGCTTTCACGCTTTGGGTCACGACATGATTCACGGCTTCAAGTGGTGAAACATAGTTTCACAACTTTCGTCATGCCCGTGGCAAAGAACGGTCACACCCGTGACAGAGTGGCACGCCCGTGATTAATTACACCTAAAAACTCACAGACGCTTTCACGCCTTGTGTCACGGCTTGCTTCACGGGTATAAGTAGTGAAATTCAACAGTTCACGCCCGTGACAATATATTCACCCCCATGACCTATGATCATGCACGCCCATGATGTTCATGGATCACGCCCGTGAACGCATTCACACTTTCATTCACGGGTGGAATACTGCTTCAGCAAACCGTGAACACGACTATTCACGCCTGTGACACCCCAAGCCACGCCCGTGAATGTATCGAATATATAAGAAAACATCCAGTTACAATCTTCATTTCAACTCTCCATCTTCCAAAACCGCTCTCATTTACTCTCATTCATTGAGACATTGAAGATTCTGACTCCAAAGCCTTGATATTTCACTATAAATACCATCAAAAAGTTTGAATCTTCAGCAGAAATCATACACTTCTAGGGTATTTTATCAAAATTTCTGTCAAAATCTTCTTCAACTCCATCAACTACTAAATTTTTTCAAATATGGAGTCTGCTTCATCAAAGGGAAAGAGAAAGAAGTCTCATGCACCAAAGAGGTATTCAGATTACCTCATGAACATCATTCCTGAAAGTTGCCATCCTCGGTATGCAACTTTGAAGAAGAGACCTATTTTATCATCAAGGTCCTTCGAATGGTAGACAGTCCGTAATCTCGGACTCGAGATGGCTATGACAGAGTAACTTCAAGCCTGTCATTTAAGAGAATTTGTTCAAATTCATCTGCCAACCCTACGGGAGCCAACGCTGGAATTTCTCAGCACCTTGCAGGTTTCACCAACTAGAGTGGTGAAATTCCAACTCTGCAATAATGAAAACACCCTCAGTGCCATCGCTTTTGGAGAATTATTCAACCTACCATCTGATGGCATTCTGAATGAGACTGAGGTAGAATTCTCTGCCCCTGCAGCATGGACACATTTTGGCACGGATTGCAGCTGGGATGTCAAGAAAACTAAGAGCACACATCTCAGGACCCCAGTACACAGGTATTTGCATAGGTTTCTAACTTATAGCATTTTTGCTCGGGGAGAGAGCAATGGAACTATTAGGAAGTCAGAACTCTTCCTATTCGAGATGGCTCGCAGGGAAATCACAGTGGCGCTTTCCAGATGGTTTGCAAACCATCTTCTCTCCATCGCCACTAAGCCTATAGGAGATATCCTGATTGGTGCTTATGTCACTCATATGGCAGTTAAGCTTAATTACTTGAAGCTGGATAACCATCACTTCAACATCATTCCTGCACACCCACGAGATAGGCTGGATATAGAGTCATTCATCAAGATGGGAGCAGCTGTCAGAATCGTTTTTCATAACGATATCTTCTACCACTTCACTGATACTGCTGGAGAGATTATCTGGGAAGATCATGACACGGAGGATTTTAAAGCAGGCCTCCAGGGAGTCCAGCAGAAAAAGAGGGCTAGGATTGAGGAAGCAACTCCAGCCATCGGGCAGGACATTGGACAGTCCTCAGCCTCCACACCATCTTTAGCGCAGCAGGTGGTCGACCTCTTGGCACAACGTTTCGAGAATAACACTTGTAAGGGTTAGTTGTGTGAACCTCCAAAACACAAATTAAAAGGTTGTTTGTGTGAGCCTGTAAAACACAAAGTGTAGGTTGTTTGTGTGAGCCTGTAAAACACAAAGAAATTGGTTATTGTGTGAGCCATTAAAACACAAGGGATTTCTGGGTTAGGTGTGAGCCATTGTGAGAAACACCATAGTTGGGAGTGAGCTTGTAAAACTCCATTGTAACACTTAATGTGTTAGTGAAACTCCCAATTGCGATTGGGGAGAGGAGTAGGGTTTTTTAATACCCGAATCTCTATAAATCTTTGTGTCTAATTTTCTCTATCCCTTCTAAAATTAACAATTTTATTTCCGCACCTTAAAGTTTAATTTTTGAAACTCCAATTCAACCCCCCTTCTTGGTCTAATATCTGGGCAACAGAGGCAAAATTTCCAAGATTGTCCTTGGTGTTCAATATAAAACACTTGCATCCAAATACTCTAAAGTATGATATCAAGGGCTTTCTTCCATTCCATAGCTCAAATGAGGTTTTGTTTAAAAGAGGTCTTTTGAAAACTCGATTTGAAATATAACATGCAGTGTTTGTGGCTTCTGCCCAAAAATAAGTTGGTAATTCATATGCATTAAGCATTGTTATAGCCATTTCAATTAAAGTTCAATTTTTCCTTTCAACTACCCCATTTTGTTGAGGTGTCCTAGGAGATGAGAAATTATGTGAAATGCCATGTTCAAGGCAAAAACTTTCAAAGTTTTCATTTTCAAATTCTTTCCCATGATCACTTTTTATTTTTGAAATGTAGTACCCCTTTTCATTTTGAATTCTTTTAACAAAGTTTTTGAAATTTTCAAAAGCATCACTCTTTTGAGCTACGAAAATTACCCAAGTAAATCTAGAGTAATTATTTACGATGACAAATGCATAATATTTTCCTCCTAAGCTAGCAATTCTAGTAGGTCTAAACAAGTCTAAATGCAGGAGTTGAAGAGGTTTTGAAGTACTTACTATGTTTTTGGCTTTGAAGGATGACTTGTATTGCTTTCTTCTTTGGCAAGGATCACATGTCTTGCCTTTTTCATATTTAACTCTTGGCAGTCCTTTTACTAGTTCTCTTGTGCTGAGACTTTGTATTAACTCCGTGTTAGCATGACCAAGTCCTTAAATCCTAGACCATGTCTGATTAGAGGTGATCTTTGAGACACAATGAGAGTATCTAAGTTCTCTTTACCTTTTTAAAATTTAGAAATGGAATTTCTAAGTTCCTCAACTTCATTTTTCAAATATTATTTTCTTTTAACAATGAAGCTGTTGAGGCTCTTGATGAGTATTCATCTAATGACTTTTGAAGAGATTCATTAGATGATTTAAGCTTTATGTTTTCCTTTTCTAAAACATCTATCTTATTTTTTAAATTAGAGATATTATTTTTATAAGTACTAAATTTAGTTCTATATTTCTCTAATTCTATATTTAATTCTTCTATTAGGCATTGCTCATCATCATCATCATCATCATCATCACTATCATCATCATTATCACTACTATCATTATTCAAGGAGTATGAGTGTAGTGATCTTACCTTATTCGAGACATGATCTTCGATAGCCATGAAACATAGGTTGACCTCTTCACTTTTATTATCATCTTTTTCACTTGAAGAGCTTTCGTCATCCCATGTGGCTTTGTGACCTTTTTCCCCATTGTCTCTTTGGTATTTGCTCTTATGCTTCTTGAGCCTTGGACATTCTGGTTTAATATGTCCTTTCTTTCCACACTCATAGCACTTTACCTCTTTCTTACTTCTATGTGTGTCATTAGAAGTTTGTTTGAGGTTTCTTTGCCTGAACTTTCTGGAGTTGCTCATTTTCTTCTCAATGATTCTTTTTAATCTCCTTGAAAGCATAGCGATGTCCTCATTTTTATCATCACTCATTTCTTCATCATCTTCACTTTCTTCTTGAGATTTTAAAGTAGAGGCTTTGAGTGCTAAGGGCTTTCTTTTCTCCGGCTTAGCTTCAAGCTCTCTATCTCTCTTCACTGCCATCTCATGGGTGAAAAGTTTGCCAATTAGCACATCAGTATTCATGATGCTCATATCTTCATTTGCTTCTTCTATGCCAGCAACTCTTGAACCATAGTCTTTAAGAGGAAGACTTCTCAGGATTTTATTGTTTACATCTTCCAAACTCAGATGCTTCCCAAGTTTCCTCATTCCATTTATAATGGCTAGAAGACGGTTGGTCATGTCAGTGATTGACTCATTGGATTTCATCTTGAAGAGCTCATATTCTGAGGTTAGAAGTTGAATCTTCTTAGATTTGACTTGCTTAGTTCCCTCATGATAGTTCTCCAATATCTTCCACATGCTGTATGCTGTTAAGCAGTGTTGTATTCTCCCACATTCTTCAATAGATAATGAGTTTGATAGGATTGTCATTGCCTTCTTGTTTTTGAAATTTGCTCTTCTTTGAGGCTCTGTCCAATCATCTCTTGATAGGATTTCTTCTTCACCATCAGCTCCTCTTCTGGTTGGTGGTGTCCATTCTTTTCGTACACTATCCCAGACTTCAATTCCTTCACTATCCAAGTATGTCTCCATTCTAAACTTCCAATGAGCATAATTTGCTCCATCAAAGTAAGGTTTGAGACTTTGGAATCCTTCACTGGCCATATCTTGATCTTTACTAGCGCTTTTTAAGCTTCAATGCTAGACAAAGCTCTGATACCAATTGTTGCCCAGATATTAAACCAAGAAGGGGGGTTGAATTGGAGTTTCAAAAATTAAATTATAAGGTGCGGAAATAAAAGATTAATTTTATGAGGGATAGAAAGAATTTGACACAAGGATTTTTATAGAGGTTGGGTGTTAACAAACCCTACTCCTCTCCCCAATCGCAATTGGGAGTTTCACTAACACACTAAGTGTTACAATGGAGTTTTACAAGCTCACTCCCAACTATGGTGTTTCTCACAATGGCTCACACCTAACCCAGAATTCCTTTGTGTTTTAATGGTTCACACAATAACCAATTCCTTGTGTTTTACAGGCTCACACAAACAACCTTCACTTTGTGTTTTTACAGGATCACACAAACAACCTTCACTTTGTGTTTTTACAGGCTCACACAAACAACCTTTTAATTTGTGTTTTGGAGGCTCACACAACAAACCCTTACAAGTGTTCTACTCTTAACCCATAAATACCCAAAACTCACTTGAGTAATGATTACAGAGAGAACCACTTACAAATCTTAATTGCTCAATAAATGAAGAGCAATAAGATTTTTACAAAGAATAGATTTTGTTCTCAAAGTATGAATGTACAAATAGCTTGTAATAAGAATTAAATTCGAAGTATATGCTATTCTATTGTTATTCTCTTCATTCTTTTTTTCTTAATGCACAAATGACTTCCATTTATACTCCCATGGCTGAATATAGCCGTTGGGGTGCATTAAATATGAAACTAGCCATTGTACCAACCAAAAAACCGCGCCCGACATTTTTCTCCTTCATTGTTCACGGGCGTGACTATGTTTGTCATGGGGGTGACATTTCTTCCCAAGCCGTGACTGAAGTGGTAACCTTGGTCGTGAAGCTCTCTGGATGAAAATGCATGAATCTTCATAGGGGTGACTGAAATGCCCACTTCACGGTTTGTTCTTCCTTCATGGCCGTGAACTTCAAATGTTGGTTTTGGTAACAGTTAGCTCCTTTCACGGGAGTGACTCATAGAGTCACGATAGTGAACATGATACTTCTTGAATTTTGACTTTCAAGGTTTATTCTTTCAATCTCCATTCTTGCTATTGTAATCCATGTCCTGTATAATAGACTTAGAAAACAAATATGTTAAATACAATATTGCTATTTTATTTGTTATCATCAAAATGACAAAAATACCCCTCAAGGTTTAACAAATTGCAATATGATGCTGTGATTATGAAACATGTGAATGCACTAGGTGCTATGAATATCAGAATGATATTGTGGAATATAACATAAATGATGTTAATTATCCAGAAAATGAATACATATGCCCATTCTCTATTCGAGGATAACTAGTATAGGTGACATGTCATTAAAGGAGTTATAGTACCATAGAATATTTATGTATGCAATTATTATATTTCTCATCAGGGTGGCTTAAGCTCATGTCAGAACACTCTTAATTTGAGAAGCTCAGTGGTGACATATTTGAATTAGGGACAAGGTAGTTTAAGCTCATGTCAGAGCGGTCTTGTACCCATATCATGTAGTCATTGCTCATCAAGGTGACTTAAGCTTGTGTTAGAGCACTCCTGATTTGAGAAGCTCAATGGTAGCAATACAAATAGATACAATAGACAACAGGGTAGCTTAAGCTCGTATTAGAGCATTCCTATTTTACAACCCGCATAAGGGTGGTCTGAGTCTAGAAATTGGAATTTGGTAATACAATAATATGGAAAATTGTAAGGCAAAATCTTGCCATAAAGATATACAGAATTCAATGAATCAGAATACAGTCACATCCTAGAAAAAGGATTGTGAAAACTAGTAATCATATGAATGATGTAAAAGTTTGTTATTTTAGAATATAATGAAATTCAGTATAACTATGATCATATACAATATTACTATATGATATGGATTCACTTATGATAATTATGCCACACATGTAATTAGATCATGATATTTAATATGTATGTTTTACTTCGATATATATATGGTATGGTTGAGTATGTTGATATTACATGTTTTGAATATTATGATAGTATTGTATAATATAGACAAGTTATCATGGATAAAGTAAGTCTAAATGTGTTATGTATATGATGGTATGGACAAGTACACAAGTATGTTCTAATTATGAATGCTATATTATATGTGAATACATGTTATAATTTAAATGATTATATGTACCACTAAGCTTTCAGTAGCTTAGGGTGTGGATTTTTCTACACACAGGTTTAGACCCAGTAGACTATTGAGGGATGTACAAAGAAGACAAAGCCAATCAGAGTGACCTATGTTGGGTCTATGTTATCATTTCATTCATTCCATTTGTTTTCCACACACTATGGATTAGAAACATATAATTGAGTTATGTTTCAATAAGTATGGTTTTTTGTAATAAGGGATTTAAATTCCTAGGATAGTTTTCATATGACTATGGATGTTGTTGAACCTTGAGGGGTATTTTCGTCATTTTGATGCTAACAAATAAAATAGCAATAAAGTATTTTATAATGCTTGTGTTCTAAGTTTGTTGGACAGGGTATATCTTGAATAAAATATGATGCAAGAATGAAAGACAACATTTGAAGGTCAAAATAAGAAGAAATAACATGTTCATGCCCATGACTGATTATGTCACGCCCGTGATATAGCTTAGCACCAACTCTCTAACATTTAAAATTCACGGCCATGAAGGATCATACCAACTGTGAATATCAAATCAGTCACACCTGTGAAAGATGTAACATCCTTGTCCTTCCCCACATGCATACCCACATGCATTTCGTTTGAACATATGCATCTTCCATATAATCCAATTGAGCACGTGCATTTCATACATATTTTCTTAGAAACAAGTTCATGGCATGCACTAGCTACGTGTCCTAGTATTTGGCAATTGTATCGAGTCACACGTGTATCCTTATAACCTAAATGATGATAACAAAGCATTAGAAATAAATTGAATAAGGTGACTAAATTAAAGTAAGAAAAATGATTAGATTAAGATTAGTAAACATTTACATTGTTAATTTAGTTAAATCGGACCAAATGATTAAGCTTTATTATTATGTGAATTAGTGGAATTATAAGTATATATAAATAATAATAATAATATAGAAAAAATAAAATGAAAATGACACAAAAGGGAAATAGAAGAGAAGAGAAATGAGAAATGAGAAGAGAAAAGAGAAGAGAAAAGGACAAAAAATAAGTTGGCTTTATTTTCATCTTCCTTCCCCATTTTTGCCTTCTTCTCCAGCCCGACTTCTTCTTCATTTTCCTCCATTTCAGAATTCCATTCTTCCTTTTTTCACTTAGTTTTTGAAGCTAATTGATCCATTGCAAGGTCGTTCTTGGTAAGTAATCAATTCTTATTGCTATAGGGTTGATTTGAGTTGCTTAGATTCATTAATAGGCACTGATTTGCAACACGATTTTGATACACATAGAAATTGATTCTAGAAAAGTTTAAAACACAACAGTAGTTCCTTTATGTCTTATATTTATTTATATATAAATGGTGTTTTATGATTTGGTGTATAGGAAGAGAAATCCTCTCTCTACTGAAACTGGTCAGGGTGTGAACCCTAACCAAGTTAGCTACTGTGTTCTTTGATTTTGAATATGTTAAAGCCATTATTTGAAGTATCTCAAAACATAAAAGTTGTAGATATATGTGTTTTATACAAAATTTCAGGATCATATGACTTGTATATTTTGAGTTATGGTGAATGAAACCATGACTGTTCCATGACTTGAACTGCTAACTGAGTGCCCTGGGCAGATCTAGCAAATTTTTTGGCCCCTCAAAACATGAAAACTATAGGTATATGTCTTGGATAAATTGTGGTACTAATTTCGGCTTAATTGGTTATGTATAGACTAAGTTATATCCTTTTGAAGTCATACTGGTCCGTAAGCCAATTCTATTATGGACCAGTAAAATATTTGTTATAATTTGAAGACCTTAGAGACATAATTGATAAAATTTGAAAAACAAGAAAAATGTTTCATGTGAACCCATATAAGTTTCTATAAAATTTCATTAAAATAGGACTTATGATTATAAGTTATGATGAACCAAAGTGGGTACCCTGAAACTGCCTAAAGGCAGAAAACAAGGCAGAAAACAGAACACACTTAGAAATTCCACCAAATATTGTACAATGATCCAATTGGTCTGAAATTTTAATATGTTCTATAATTATATATTAGTTCAATTAGAAACAAAATCAGATTAATTGGTCAAGTATAGAAAAATTTATAGGCTAAACAGTCCCATAAGGTCGCATTGCCTCATAGGAAAAATCTTAACTATTGATATGAATAATGCATATTAATTTGTTTAAGCCACATTAAGTCTCCCTAATCATGAGTTAATCGATTATTTTTCATATTAGGCTCGCAACATATTGGAGACCCACAAGGAGCGGATAGACAATAAGTTAGGGGTCAAAATCAAAGGAGAAAGGTGAGTCTAATTATCAATTGAATTCTTTAGTGCAAATGAATGTTGCTTGGTATGTGATTCATATGATTGTCATGATTGGTCCTTGATAATGTAATGATGGATAATTGGTGACATTGTGGTACATATAAATGGTATACTTGTGGTATATTTGAGGTATATGTTTGACATATGTGATATGTATACATGTATATGTATAGTATATGCAAGGTATATGCGTGACATATGAGGTAAATATGGAATATATGTATGTTGTATATGATAAAGATGCAATGGTTGATGAATGCTTAAATACAAGTGCGTATGCATATGGACTAAAAAGGCATTGTGACTAGTTAATCGATATTGTAAAGCAAAAGAAGAGGCCTATGGCCCAACAAATGTGCAAATGAAACAAATGATCAAGCTAGCTAGCAAATGCAAATGTTCACATGGAAACCCGGGGCAATGTCTGTTTAACTTAGTCACAACAAAATGAAATAAGTAAAGCATTTGCATACATAAGGAGTAATGATTATATATTTCAACTTTATTGATATTTATATGATACTGATGAATGGAATGGAATACATGGTATGTATTGGATTTGTGATTTATTATTATGAGTTGTTTGGTACTTCAAAGCTCATTTGATGGTTATTCTCACTGAGCCGCAACTCATCAATTTGCATCATTTTTCAGGTAAAGAAAAGTGATAGCTCATTTTGAGTAGCGTATAGAAGACATGGAACACAGGTCACTGGCCGAGCCTCATCATTCTCTCTCCTTGCATTCCACACAAGCATGAAAATATGTCATATGTGTTTTGTATTTACGTGCTTGAATATGTATAGTCATTTTGGAATGAGTCTAAAAATGTATAAATGAAAGCAACTCAAAAATACTTATGTGTAAAGTTTATGTTTTGATATATGTGATATATTATATTGTGGTGAAAACCTCAATGTTAACTTTGCAAAGTCAGTGAATAATATTACAGGATATGAGACTTGCAAGTCATTGAATGAAATTATAGGATATGAGACTTGCAAAGTCATTGAATTATATTACAGGATAATGAAAAAAAAATTTACTACTATTGTTAACAAGGTATTTTACCTTTCCAGTATGCTATGTATGATCACTTGATACATGGATAGGTTATACTCAAATGCATACGGTGTGGTGTTAGATTTTTGGTATCAGAGTAGAGATAGGTTCCATGGGAACATGCATAAACATAAGAGCATGATAACATATGCATCCTATGTATTGAACATTATGTAGTGACATAATTTCATTTATTTTAGGGACATCATAAGACATGATTCACCAAGGAGAGAGAGGCCGGCCAAAATGCATTCTTATGAGGCATCACCTCATTTACATAGAGATCAACCAGCGCTAGGAGCTAGAGCTCCAGCACATGCATCACAATCATCTCATGCAGAAGTATCCCATGAAAACCTAGAACAGGAAGTATATGGTCCTTGAAATGTACAAGGAAAGACGTTATGACAAGCTGAGGAAACATGGTGCAATTGATTTCAATGGCACAACAGACCCAGTAGAAGCTGAGACATGGCTGAAAAGGACACAGAGGGTACTGAATATGATGGGATGTACCCCAGATGAGAAATTCGATTATGCAGTATCCTTGCTGCAAGGAAATGCTTATGAATGGTGGGAGACAGTCCCCGACAGTGATGCACAACTACCAGTTCTGACATGGAATGTTTTCCTTCAGGAATTTCAGAACAATTACATGCCTAAAGCATATAAAGATGAGAAGAGGAAGGAATTCCTGAATCTGAAATAGGGGAACATGTCTGTTGCAGAGTATGAAGTACAGTTCAACAAACTTTCCCACTATGCCACCTTCATGGTCTCTACTGAAAGAGAAAATGCAGGAAATTTGAGGAGGGCCTCAAATATGGGATCAGAAATAGAATCATGACTACTAATCTTGATAATTATGCCAGACTCAGAGCTGTTGCAATCAGAGCTGAACGGTTAATGAAAGAAGTTGGGGAGCAGCAAATTAAAAGGGCAACAAGTGAGTTCTTTGGTGAGTCTAGCAGAAGGTCAGGAAAAAGAGGTAGATATATGCCTGCACAGTCTGGTAACAGAAGTGAGTACTCTAGTTCTAGAGGTCGAGGCATGACTTTCTCTTACCCAGGCAGAGGGCAAGCCAATATGTTGAGCAGAGGACCACATGTAGTCATTGTGGTAGACAACATACGGGCGAATGTAGAAGGCTCATAAGAGCATGTTATTTTTGTGGATCGATGGAGCACATGTATAAAGACTGTCCAAATAGAGCCAAACTTGCAGAGATAAGCAGAGGTAGAGGAGTATCTGAGACTACAGTTGAGGCACCGAGGGTCTACCCTACTAGTGGGACACATGACAGAGGAAGAGACAGGACTGGTACAATGGGCAGAGGAGTGACCAGATCTAAAGGTCAGAGTTCTAGACCCCCTACTCAGGTCAGGGTGTTTGCTATGACTAGACAAGAGGCGGTGGATGCTCCCGAAGTAGTTATCGGTAATATTTACATTTATGATATGTTAGCATATGCATTGATTGACCCAGGCTCCAGTCATTCATTTATATCATTGCATATGGCATCTAAACTGCATCAAACGCATGAGCCTTTGGGGATTGATATAAATGTGAGTACTCCATTGGGAACAGTGGTAGTTATGAATAATGTCTGTCGTGATTGCCTGATATGCATTGATAGAGCTGAGTTAATAGCTGATCTAATTTTACTGCCAATATATGAATTTGACGTGATATTGGGAATGGACTAGTTAACTAGGCATCATGCAATAATGAATTTCTTTACTAAGGAAGTAATTTTGGAATTACCAAACCAGCCAAGGGTAGTATTTATAGGTGAAAGAAAACTTGTGCTTACATGTCTAGTCTCAGCTGTAAAGGCATTTCGAATGATCAAAGGGGGATGTGAAACATATTTGGCATATGTGACTGATACTAGAACCACTGATAGCTTGCTTGAAAATATACTAGTGGTAAGGGAATTTGCTGATGTATTTCCAGATGATCTACCTAGTTTACCACTAGATAAAGCGATAAAATTCACTATTGAACTAGTACTAGGAATAGCACCAATATCAAGGTCACCCTACAAAATGGCCCCAGTTGAGTTGAAAGAACAGAAGGCCCAATTACAGGAGTTACTTGACAAAGGGTATATTAGACCTAGTGTATTACCATGGGGAGCTCCAGTGTTATTTGTTAAAAAGAAAGATGGAACAATGAGACTGTGCATCGATTATAGGTAATTGAACAAAATGACAGTGAAGAATAAATATCCATTTCCCAGAATAGATGATTTGTTTGACCAGTTGCAAGGAGCCCAAATATTCTCCAAGATTGATTTGAAATGAGGCTATTACCAGCTGAAGGTAGCAGAAGCGAATGTTCCAAAGACTGCCTTTCAAACCAGGTATGAACATTATGAATTTTTAGTAATGCCATTTGGGTTGACTAATGCTCCAGCTGCATTTTTGGCATTAATGAATAAGGTGTTTCAACCATATCTTGATAGGTTTGTGATAGTATTTATTGATGACATATTGGTGTACACAAAGAATAAGGGAGAACATGAACAACATTTAAAAGTTGTGTTGCAAACTTTGAAGGAGAAACAATTATATGCCAAATTGAGTAAATGTGAATTCTGGTTAGATCATTTGGTATTTCTTGGACATGTTGTGTAAGGGCATAGAGGTTGACCCAAAGAAAATTGAGGCTATGGTAAATTGGGAAGCTCCTAAAAATATTTCAGAAATGCGTAGTTTTCTGGGTTTAGCCGGATACTATCGCAGATTTGTTGATGGATTCTCCTTAATTGCTAGCCCTTTGACTAAATTGTTAAGAAAGAATGTGCCTTTCAAGTGGACTCCAGAATGTCAGAGGAGTTTCGATGAACTAAAACACAGACTAACCTCAGCACCAGTGATAACTATCCTTATAGGTACAGGTGGGTTTACAGTATATAGTGATGCTTCTCACCAAGGCTTGGGATGTGTATTAATGCAACATGGTAAGGTGATAGCTTATGCATCTAGGCAACTGAGACCACATGAGATCTCATATCCAGTGCATGATTTAGAATTGGCTGCTATTGTATTTGCATTAAAGATTTGGAGGCATTATCTATATGGTGAGACATTCCAGATCTTCACAGACCATAAAAGCTTGGGTTATTTGTTGACACAGAAAGAATTAAACATGAGGCAGAGACGGTGGTTAGAGCTATTGAAAGATTATGACTGTACAATTGAACACCATCTAGGGAAAGCCAATGTGGTAGCAGATGCATTGAGTAGGAAGGCTAGTAGCAGTGTAGCTCACTTGCAAGTATCCTTTTTTCCATATTTGATTCAATTACGATCTATGAATGTTGAATTAAATATACATGATGAAGGATCACTGATTGCTACTCTTCAAGTCAGACCTATACTAAAGGAGAGGATTAAAGAAGCACAAAACAAAGATCCTCAATTATGTGAGAAAGTTGATATGATAAGGCAAGGAAAGAGTACAGAGTTTCATTTGCAGAATGATACACTGATGTTAAAATCATGCATATGTGTTCCAGACACTGAGAACTTGCGTCAGGAAATAATGGAAGAGGCACACAATGCACCGTATGCAATGCACCCAGGGATGACAAAGATGTATCACAGTTTAAAGCCTCATTACTGGTGGCCAAGAATGAAGAAAATGAAGAAAGACATAGCAGAATATGTTTCCAAATGCTTGACATGTCAGCAGATTAAAATTGAACATCAGGCACCAATTGGAAAACTTCATCCATTGCCAACACTGGAATGGAAATGGGAAAGAATAACGATGGATTTTGTTTATGGATTGCAAGAACCCCATGGAAAAATGATGCAGTATGGGTAATTATTGACAGATTAACCAAGTTAGCACATTTTCTACCTATCAGATGGGGGTGTACACTCGAGAGTTTGGAAATATTTTATGTGAATGAGATAGTCAGATTGCATGGCATTTCAGTGTCCATTATGTCTGATAGAGACCCACAGTTTACTTCACAATTTTAGGTGAGTTTACAAGATGCATTAGGAACAAAATTGAACTTCAGTACTGCATTCCACCCACAAACTGATGGACAATCAGAGAGGACTATATAGACATTAGAAGAAATGCTCAGAGCATGTTTTATGGAATTCAAAGGTGCTTGGGATGAATATATAATATTGATTGAATTTGCTTACAACAACCAGTATCATAGCAGTATCCAGATGGCACCATATGAAGCATTGTATGGCAGAAAGTGCCGAAGCCCTATCATATGGGATGAAGAAGGTGCACATGCATTAGAAGGGCCAGAGATAGTACAAGATACAGTGGATAAAATCAAGGTTGCCAAGAACAAGCTAAAGGCAGCACAGGACAGACAAAAAAGTTATGCTGATCAACATAGAAAGGAAATGAAATACAAGTTGGGTGAAAAGGTATTTCTTCGTGTGTCTCCATGGAAAGGGATAATTCGATTTGGCAAGAAGGGTAAATTAAGCCCAAGGTATATAGGGGCTTATGAAATTCTTGAGAAGGTTAGTCCACTGGTATACAGATTGGCGTTACCACCAGAGATGGCTCAGATTCATAATGTGTTTCATGTGAGCATGCTTAGAAGATACAGTTCAGATATTACATATGTACTTAAATATCAAGCCATTGAGATTGCAGAGGACGTGAGTTATGTTGAGGAACTAGTGCAAATCATTGGATACAAGACTAAACAGCTAAGAAACTGAGAAATACCTTTAGTTAAGATATTATGGTGTAACCATTTACTAGAAGAGGCAATATGGGAAACAGAAGAAAATATGAAAAGACAATATCCACACATATTTTCAGGTATTAAATTTTGAGGACGAAGTTTTTAAAAGGAGGGGAAAATTGTAACATACTTGACTTTCCCCACATGCATACCCACATGCATTTCATTTGAACATATGCATCTTCCATATAATCCAATTGAACATGTGCATTTCATACATATTTTCTTGAAACAAGTTCATGGCATGCACTAGCTACGTCTCCTAGTATTTGGCAATTGTATCGAGTCACACATGTATCCTTATAATCTAAATGATGATAACAAAGAATTAGAAATAAATTGAATAAGGTGACTAAATTAAAGTAAGAAAAATGATTAGATTAAGATTAGTAAACATTTATATTGTTAATTTAGTTAAATCAGGCCAAATGATTAAGCTGTATTATTGTGTGAATTAGTGGAATTATAAATATATATAAATAATAATAATAATATAGACAAAATAGGTATATGTCTTAGATAACGTTTGGTACTAATTGCATCTTAATTGGTTATGTATATACTAAGTTATAGCTTTTTGAAGTCATACTAGTCTGGAAGCCAATTCTATTCTGGACCAGTAAAATATTTATTATAATTTGAAGACCTTAGAGACATAATTGATAAAATTTGAAAAACATAAAAAATATTTTATATGAACCCATATAAGTGTCTGTAAATTTTCATTAAAATAGGACTTATAGATTATAAGTTATGATGAACCAAAGTGGGTACCCTGAAACTGCCTAAAGGCAGAAAACAAGGCAGAAAACAGAACACTCTTAGAAATTCCACCAAATATTGTACAATGATCCCATTGGTCTGAAATTTTATTATGTTATATAATTATATGTTAGTTTTAATTAGGAACAAAATCAGATTAATTGGTCAAGTATAGAAAAATTTATAGGCTAAACAGTCCCATAAGATCACACTGCCTCATAGGAAAAATCTTAACTATTGATATGAACGATGCATATTAATTTGTTTAAGCCACATTAAGTCTCCCTAATCATTAATTAATCGATTATCTTTTCATATTAGGCTCGCAACATATTGGAGACCCACAAGAAGCGGATAGACAATAAGTTAGGGGTCAGAATCAAAGGAGAAAGGTGAGTCTAATTATCAATTGAATTCTTTAGTGCAAATGAATGTTGCTTACGATGTGATTCATATGATTGTCATGATTGGTCTTTGATAATGTAATGATGGATAATTGGTGACATTGTGGTACATATAAATGGTACACTTGTGGTATATTTGAGGTATATGTTTGACATATGTGATATATATACATGGTATATGTATAGTATATGCAAGGTATATGCATGACATATGAGGTATATATGGAATATATGTATGTTGTATATGATAAAGATGCAATGGTTGATGAATGCTTAAATAGAAGTGCCTATGCATATGGACTAAAAAGGCGTTGTGACTAGTTAATCGATATTATAAAGCAAAAGAAGAGGCCTATGGCCCAACAAATGTGCAAATGAAACAAATGATCAAGCTAGCTAGCAAATGCAAATATTCACATGGAAACCCGGGGCAATGTCTGTTTAACTTAGTTACAACAAAATGAAATTAGTAAAACATTTGGATACGTAAGGAGTAATAATTATATGTTTCAACTTTATTGATATTTATATGATACAGATGAATGGAATGGAATACATGGTATGTATTGGATTTGTGATTTATTATTATGAGTTGTTTGGTACTTTAGAGCTCATTTGATGGTTATTCTCACTGAGCCGCAACTCATCAATTTGCATCATTTTTCAGGTAAAGAAAAGTGATAGCTTATTTTGAGTAGCGTATAGAAGACATGGAACACAGGTCACTGGCCGAGCCTCATCACTCTCTCTCCTTGCATTCTACACAAGCATGAAAATATATCATATGTGTTTTGTATTTACGTGCTTGAATATGTATAGTCATTTTGGAATGAGTCTAAAAATGTATAAATGAAAGCAACTCGAAAATACTTATGTGTAAATTTTATGTTTTGATACATGTGATATATTATATTGTGGTGAAAACCTCAGTGTTAACTTTGTAAAGTCAGTGAATAATATTACAGGATATGAGACTTGCAAGTCATTAAATGAAATTATAGAATATGAGACTTGCAAAGTCATTGAATTATATTACAGGATAATGAAAAATAATTTACTATTATTGTTAAAAGGGTATTTTACCTTTCCAGTATGCTATGTATGATTACTTGATACAGGGATAGGTTATACTCAAATGCATAAGATGTGGTGTTACAAAAGATAGTCACGCCATTGAGATAAGATGTCAAATTCTTCCAATGAGCTTCACGGACAAAGTCACCACTTGGACCATGGCTTGGAAGAATATTGACGCTCGTGAAAGTATAAAGTGATGCTTATGATTAAACACTTTAAATTCTTCCAGAGAGCTTCATGGCTAGAGTCACCACTTGAGCCACGGCTTAGAAGAACATTCACGACCGTGACACATATATTCACGCCTGTGAATGAGGAAAGAGAAACATGTCAGACGCGAAATTATAAGTTGGTTCAAAGGCTATTTTCGCATTAAATGCATCCAAACAGCTATAATTCGCTGATAAAGTATAAATGCAAGTCAAAATAAGAAGTGATCATGACAAAGAATTTGAAAATGAAAATTTTGAAAATTTTTGTCTAGAACATGACATTTCACAGAATTTTTCGTCTCCTAAGACACCTCAACAAAATGGGGTGGTCAAAAGGAAAAATTGAACTTTAATTGAAATGGCTCAAACAATGCTCAATGAGTATGAGTTACCAACCTATTTTTAGGCTGAAGCCACCAATACTGCATGTAACATCCTTGACTTTTTTTCATATGCATTT